>JACGCM010001158.1:0-14201 GCA_014058105.1 Kingdonia uniflora
AAACCACCTTTGCCTTGAGAGCAAAGACCGCTGGTAGGAACTTGAAATAGAGCAGCAATGCCATTTAGAAGAAACCACTCGATAGTACCAAGTCCTCGATGAGCTGCATCACACAGTTCGGGGACTACAACAAGTACTATTCCAGGATGCCCCTGCTCGTTCTCGGGTCCTAGTACCTTCGCGCATATCTGCCTGTAGGCGCTTAGGTCCCATCCCTATACTAAGGTACCGCCTGTCCATCCTAGTGTCGGAGGTAACCCCACTCCCCTACCCCAAGGGTCGATACACCTCGGTGTTCCCATCTCAGAAAATTTGACCGATTCCACTCTCTAAACTTCCCGACACCCCCCAAGGCGTCCTGCTCTGGAATGTAGTGCCGAGCACACTTCCAACCCGTGACCCTACCACCAGCAACCTCAGTATTCTCCCCTTCGAGCAGCTTATCTTACCCAATAAGAGCTCAACCAAAAATCTATGCTGCCATCCATATCACTACCATCCCCACTCTGAACTCTTGAGTCACCTTAACAATCCATATGCCTGAAGCTCTTTGCTGTTGTGTACCTCCAAACTTCCATACCCCAAAAATTTATAAATATCGCAACACCAATCCTCAATCTCATGTACTTGAGTTCCAAAATGCTTTTAAGCCTTCACTCCTCAGTGGATCACATCATTTGTCGAATGTTTCCTACCAGCCTTATCGACAGCCCTCTCAAGTGGTACCATAGCCTCCCCAATGGGTCCATTCAAAGTTTTGAATAGTTATCCAATTTAATTGTCTCCCATTTTGCCTTCAACAAAGACCGCAAAGTCCGAGTAGATGCCCTCTTCAACTTCCAGAAAATACCAACAAAAATACTCGAGAACTTTACCAAGCGTTTTCTTGACGAATCGCGCAAAGTCGAGAACCACGATTGCGCAAACGTCGTGTTAGGCTACTCGAATGTCTTGCCTGACCATAGTCACGTCAAAGAATACATCGTCCTCCAAAAGCTCTGAACCCTCGAAGAGATGTTGTTCAAAGTAAATGGGTACATCGGCCTCAAGTGTCTCCACGAAACTAATCGCCAAGGATAAGCTTTCACCTACAACCACAATAAGCCACAACAACCAAATACTACCATGGTCCCTGCCGTCTATAGCGAGATCGACAACCGAAAATATAGCCACTTCGAAGCCCAATCTACCGAGCCTCACAAGAAGTGACCCATACCAATCCTACCCAAACTTATTATCCCCATCAATACCATACTACCAATCATCCAGGCCGACACTATTTGGCACACCCCTTACCCTGTTAAAGTCAAGAAGGATGAACCATATTGCTAAAACCACAAGTATAAATGACATCCCACTAACAAGTGTTGCACATTACAACGTTCACTAGAAATAATACTCAAAGTAGGGCGCCTACACCAGTACGTCATCGATCTCCCCAGTTACCTCGATGGGCTCTGTCTCAAGCCCCAGACAACCCCGAATATAAGACTTGATGAGGTACACATCTTCCGAACCCATATGATCGAAGTTAGCAACATCGATAGCGGTCACACCCAAAGTAAACGAAAGTGGGTCAAAGAATGTTGCAAACTTACATACCAGCAAAAAATTCTTAGTCCTCTTACCCGAATCAAGTCGTCATCCTCAACCCAAAAGTATATCCTTTAACGATTGTGGCATCTCTCATGTTCACTTTCCTCATTTCGACCCTTTAGTCATCATGGTCAAAATCGAGTACTTCATTCTCCATACAATGCTTATTGACACCGATAGTATAGCCGATGTGCTTTTTCTTTAAACAATCTAGGCTATGCAAAAGACTAATTTGTTCACCCCTACCAATGTTAAACTGAAAGGCTTCAATGGCTCAACAGAGATCACCGTAGGAAGTATCAGCTTCTACGTTACCACGGGCCCAATGGTCTTATAAACCAGTTTTCTTATCATTGACAAAAAATCATAATACCTCAGCATTCTAGGCGCTTCCTTATCATTGACAAAAAATTAGAATACCTCAGCATTTTGGGCCGCAACTGGCTCTACGCCATGAAAGTCATACCTTTGAACTATCACCAAGTTCTATGTTTCACCACCCTATATGGCACCTTGGACATGAAAAAATCCCAATAATTAACTTGATCCTGCGAGCATCCAGAAATTGATCTTACACAGAAACTGGTCAAACCATAACAATCACAGTAGCTCTCCCTCCCCAACCCGTAGACCTCCTACACCAACCCACCGACCATCAAACTCACAGTCCATATTAAACTTGACGGCCCTGGTTGAGGCATATTTATTGGCAGCTCCTTGGCAGATGATGAGAAACTTCAACTTGCCACATTCCTTCGATCCAACAAAGATGTCTTCGCCTGGACATTCCACGAGATACCCGAGCTTGACCCCACCTTCGCCTGCGACAGACTCAAGTTTATTCCTAAATTAATGGCTGTCAAACAAAAGAAACGTACCTTAGCCCTGAGGATTAGAGGTGCGGTGAACCTCGAGGCTAAAAATCTCTTAGCCGCAGGATTCATACGCTAGGTCAAATATGTTGATTGGATCTCGAACATCGTCACCATACCCAAAAAGAATGGCAAGATCCGAATCTATACCGACTTCACTGACATTAACAAGTACACGCCGAAGGATAGCTTCCCCCTCCCTATCATTTTAGTGCTTTCAATGCCACAACTGGCCATGAATGCCTCTCAATGATGGACGCAGCCTTTGGTTATAATCAGATAGCCCTTCTTCCTGAAGATCAAATTAAAACTTCCTTTATCACCGAACAAGGGCTCTACTATTTTAACATAATGCCCTTCGGGCTCAAAAATACGGGCGCAACTTACCAGCTCCTCGTTACTATAATGTTTAAACCCTTGCTTGGCAAATTAATCAAATTCTACATTGATGACATGCTTTGCAAGAGCCTCCACAAAAACACCCATATACAAGACTTGTCCAAAGTTTTTTCCATCCTTCTATCATACCAGATGAAATTAAACCCAGATAAATGTCAGTTCGGTGTCTCATCCAAAAAATTCCTTGACCACCTCATTAGTAAACGAGGAATTGAAATCAACCCCACCCAAATTCGAGCCCTTATCGATATACCCTCTCCTTGAATAAAGAAAGACATTCAGAAGGTTGTAGGCAAAATAATAGCCCTTAACCGATACATTTCCAAATTCTCTGACTGTTGTGCCTAGTTGTTTTCCCTTTTACGAGACCAAGACGCCTACAACACCGAAAAGAAAAACCCTGACATCGATTAGATACCTGAATGCGAGTGAGATTTCCTCAAACTAAAGACTTCTTTTTGCCAACCACCTGTCATGAGCACCCCGATCGAAGGTAAAATTCTTTCCCTCTATCTAGTAGTTACTGATGAATCTATCAACTCAATTCTCATTCGGACATAAGCAAGCATCACAAAACCTATTTACTTCATCAACAAAACTCTAATACCAGCCAAAACACAATATACCATACTCGAGAGGCTTCTCCTTGCCGTAGTCTACACTTCTTAGAAGCTTTAATCCTAATTCCAGGCACACCATATATGTGTAATCACTAGCTACCCCCTTCGAGAAGTCCTTGCCAAGAACGATAAATCTAGACGGGAATAATAATGGTTCGTATACCTTAGTGAGCATGATATCATTTTTAAGAAACAAGTATTCCAAAAAGGTTAGGCAGTCGCTGATTTATTGGCCGACTTCCCGGTCGAGGACACAGAGTGGGAAGAACATGAAGATGACCAACCCGAAGATCAGCCCATACATAACGACCCTTGAAACCCTAACAAAGGATGGTATCTCTTCACATATGGCTTTACAGGCCCAAACTATTCCAGGATAGGTATCGTACTGGTCATACCGTCAAATGACCGCATCGAAAAGGCACTCAAACTAAACTTTAAATACACCAACAACGAGGCCGAATACGAAGCTTTGATTCATGGCCTTGATCTCACCCTCAAGCTTGGAGTCCCCCAACTAGCTATTTTCATCGACTCATAGCTCTTCCAAAGACAGTATACCGACAAAAACTAGGCGAATGATCGCATGGCTGAGTATGCAGTGCTCATCTACCAACACATAAATTGTTTCCCAAAAAAATTCTCGATCACCCATTACCCTTGAAGCGAAAATAGGCATGCCGATGCCCTCGCCTATATTATCGTAATGTTTGGACAGTCAAAACCCCAAAAATTTAGTATCGAAGTACTCGAATGCCCAAGTATCAACCAGATGGAAATTAATACCATTAATACTAGGGGCGAGAGTCTCAATCCTGAAGACTGGTGTATACCCTTCCTCACGTACTTTAATCATTCCACCTTACCCGAGGACTCGAAAATAAAATGATCCTTATTGGAAAATTGTTGATGGTACACCATTCTCAAAGGCAGTCTATACCAAAAATTACCAAATAGAGTACACCTCAAATGCATATGTCAACAACAAGCTGCCACTATCATTATTGAGATACACGAAGGAAATTATGGATCCTATACCGTTGGCCAATCTATAGCTCTCCGTGCGATAATACAAGGATTTTTTTAGCCAAACATGAAGAAGCAGACCGAAGAATATGCGAAACACTGCAACAAATGCTAACGTCATGCCCATGACATCAAAAGCCTATCACAGGACCTCCACTCTAGCCAAGTAGCTTGGTCCTTTAAAAGATGGGCCATTAATCTGTTGGGCCCTCTTCCAGAAAGCTTTGGGAAGCAGAGAACACATCCGAGTCGTCGCAGATTTTTTCACTAAATGGGTCGAAGCTGTACCATTATGTCGAACTAGAGAAGAAGAAGTCACCAAATTCCTCTAGGAAAATATCATCACATGCTTTTGCTGCACACATATGATTCGATACGACAATGGACCATAGTTCGTCGGGAACCAGGTTCGAACATTCCTAAGAAAATACAACATCATCCTCTCTCCATCCACACCTTATTACCTGTAAGGAAATGGGCAAGTCAAAGCCATCAATAAAACTATAGTCGATGGTCTTAAGAAATGCGTCGACGAGAAGAAGGGGCATTGGGCCCAAGAGCTACAACATGTACTTTGGGCTTACCTTAACATACCACAAAAATAAATGGGCTGTACTCCTTTACTATTGGCTTATGGCACCAAACCAGTCTTACCAACTCATTTTGAGGTCCCAACACGCGACCCTGCCCTCCCAGACAAAGACACCAAGTTTGAACTCGGGTACAATATGCTATGGATAGATGAAGCTCGAGACCGAGCCTTAGCAAACATCAGACATTACCAGATCTCTCTCGAAAAATCATATAATAAGTGGGTACGACCATGAAGTTTTGACATAGGCGACTTGGTACTTCGATGAGTCACCCTTCCTCGAAGTCACGTAATGCCGAAAAGCTAGCCAAATCTTGGAAAGGGTTATACGTTGTGTATGATAAAACAGACAGATGATCCTATTACCTTATGGCTGAAAATGAGGAACCCCTACCCAACTCATGGAATACAATATAATTTAGTCTCATACAGCAGGCCGCGACAACTACCCTCACCACTGCTGTAACCACCATGTAATCTATAAACAAATTTATTCAACTTTTTTGCATTATATCATAGCTCACTGAACTTCTTGATCTGGATAAACCTAAGTATCCAGTCAACCCTTCGACCCGATTGATATTTGGGGACGACCTTAATGTTTTTCAAAGTTCTGATTCAGACAAACCCGGGTGGCAAAAATAATCGAAAGACTAAACACTCGGGGGTGACATAGGGGTCGAACACGTATTGCTTCATTCAGGATCAAACCCGCGAATAGAAATACCTGGGGGCGACCTTGAAGCTCAATAAACTTATAGATTTGGGCAAACCTAAGTATCTAGTCAACCCTTCGACTATTTGATATTTTGGGGCGACCTTGAAGTTTTTCAAAGTTCCGATTCGGGCAAACTCGGGTGACATAAATAGTCAAAAAACGAAACACTCGGGGGCAACATTGGGGCCGACCACATATTGCTTTGTTCATGATCAAACCCGCGGATAGAAATACCCGGGGGCGATCTCGAGGCTCAATGAACTTCTTGATTTAGGGAAAACCTAAAAATCCAGTCAGCCTTTCAGCTTGACTTATACTTGGGGTCAACCTCAAAGTTTTTCATAGTTCTGATTCGGGCAAACCGAGGGCATGAATAGTCCAAAGACTAAACATTCGGGGGTGACATCGGGGCCGACCACATATTGCTTCATTCAGGATCAACCCGCGGATAAAAATACCCAGGGGCGACCTCAAAGCTCAATGAACTTGATTTAGGCAAAACTAAGTAGTCAACCCTTCAACCTGACTGATACTTGGGGGCGGCCTCGAAGTTTTTTTTCAAAGTTATTCTATTCGGTCCGAAAAAATTTTAACATGCACTAAGTTCAAATAAAATATCAAAGCATCGTCTTTACCACCATTTATAAAAATACGGGGAAGAGTTTCATACAAATACCTTACAAAGCCAACAACTTCACCGAGTCTTCTACATATTCATAATAGCTTACACGACAGACTTACAAGGCCCTCCTCTGAAACTTAAATTTTAGCAGTACCAAGAGTCTCCTCTACAGACGTAACTTTCTCGTTCTCTATACTGGCACCCTATCAGTAGGAATCAGCTCCACCACCTCCGTTTATACCACACCATCGAAGGCAGAATCGACTCTACCGGAGGGTAGCAATCGAAAGTTTCCAGATCATAGCCCAACTTATCTATGATTTGCTTCAAAGACGAGGTCACATTGCACTCCTGGTCAAAATTGCTTAAACCGCCCATAATTATCCCTCACCTTCACCTCAAACCCTGCCACCTTCACCTCACACCGCTCGACCACAGCCAGATTCTCCTTGGCTGCGTCAGATTGAACTTAAATGTCTTCGCTCTAGTTCGGCAACTCGGGTGTTCGGCGATATAATGGATCCTTCACGAGCTCCCTTCAATCAACCGACTCTTTAAACTTCTCACCAGACATTTTCTGAGCCTTCTTAAAAGAGATTAACTAAGCATGCATCTGCACAATAGCAAACACTTCAACCCCTCACTTTAATTCCAAATACCTTTAATTTTATATTCTCCCACTAATCTTCGACTACCCAGAACCATCGATGATAAACCTCTGACAACCCATCATATCATACCCTTCATTACATGTAAAATTCCCTAACATACCATGTGGCATACAAATCATCCTTATGTCCATCATATCATGATTACTGTCTGCCCAGTACAACTTATGACACACTGTCCCATCAAATAGCTCTACAATTACGGCTGTCAGGTCCTAGCAGACAAAGTAAAATAACAATGTCCTTACATAGGACAAACTAAAAAGCAACCCTTGACCAATTCGCTTAAACATTCCTATGATCTTTTGAACCTTGCTACTATCGACCTAATCCATATCCTCTAACATTTTTAACCCTCGACTATGGCACATTGAATTTAATCTCTGCCACAACCTTTGATCAAGAACTATCATAATCAAGGTCCTGCCAGTATTTTTACATCGAACAATTTCTCTCTCTCTAAGTCCTTCTAACCGCGCCAATGTTATCATCGAGCACATTTTTTTCCCTTACGAGTACTTTCAAAAATACTATACAAATCCAAAAAGTGTGAAGTACTACTATTTTTATTTCATTAAAAAAAAAAGAACGAAAATAAAATAATAATAAATACCTACCCACAATTACAGAATAATCCCCCACCACCCTACCTATACACATGGTGGTTCTTCCAATACCACAGACATTTCTTGCCACCATCCTCGGCCTCCACTAGTCGCTGCGCCAACTTCCTCAGGCCGAATCGATTACTCGAGCGCTACATCAAAGCCTACAAAAGACTTGAAGCCTAAGGAACCATAAGACAACCAAAGACATATGGTCTACCCAACGCCTTCTGAGGCTAACTGAACACTTGAAGGCCATATCAAAGCCTACCAAAGACTCGATGCCTACCGCAAGATATGAAGCCGAAGGCAGCCGTGCAACTGACAGAACCTAACATAAGTTTCAAGATGATTTTAACCATATCAGTATATGGTTAAAGATAGACAAACCTGACAGACAGCTCACCAGGCAATTCAGCAAAACATTCTACAAGAAAGCTACAGTGTGGCAGAACAGACCTTCAGTACAGGATAGCTACCCCAAAAGGGTATACATGTATTATGACCTCTCTATGGTGACTCATACTTTCCTATCTCCTACAAATAGAGGAGGGGAACCATCATAAGAGGTTAGAAAAACTCAGCTCAGCCTCTCCATAAGATTAGAAACCTTCGAGCATACTAGAACTTCGACCAATCTGAACTGTAATCTTAGATATTTATTCAATCCCGCTTCTAAAATCCTCACTAGAGGTCATGGAGAATCCTATTTCTTGGACTCCACGTAAGTGCGTCCTCGTTGTATAACATTATATTGCTAGTCGACTTACGTGCAAACCTTTTATTACGAACTCGATCCCACAGTATAAGGGCACGAACTCCCCTCTATGAGATTGTGCCCCTACACTACCGTTGTTACCACCTCTCGTATATCCACAGTTGTAACCCTGCCACAACTTCCCTGTTACTAAGCCCAATATTGTGTGACCATAGCACATGCTTACAGTAGCTCATTCTTTTGCTCAAAAATGAGGAAAGCTTAAATTCGGTCTGCGTGCATATTGAACTATCAAATGTTGCCTCAGAAGTATAATATTTGATGCATAGAAAGTTTAACAGAATATTCATAATATCTCTGTTTAACTCAATTATTTCTCCACATAACATCGTAGTGGAGTTGTACTGCCAAATAAAAATTCTGCCACAGTCATACAATACTAGAATTGTATAGGATAATCCATTATCAAGTCTTCCTGATTATGGAGGCAAGGGTACAAACAAAGCTCTACTTTGTTATTTAGAGACTCATTGTTCCCAATAATAGTCTTTTCCATATTTTGCAATAACAAATAGATTTAAGTATCCATTAAGGTCAAGTTTATTTGTACTGAAATATAGTTGCATTATAGAAGGTACTTATGTTCTTAGTATCGCCAACATCTGTTATGCATGTAAATCAATACCAGTAGTAGTACTTGACGAACATTTCTTGCATAAAGGCAATTCATAGTATTAAGTTAATTATTTCCCATCAGTATTTGTAGGTGAACCTTGTTCATGTCCTAGTACTCATAAAATTCTATTTGGTACATGATTTTCAATCATTACTTATGATTCATAGTATATAATACAATAAATTATATGATTCCCAATCATTACTTACAAGTGAACCTTGTTCATGGCTTTATACTCATGAGATCCTAATAAGTGTCAAATCCCAATTTTGCCATGTAAAATGGTAATCTTAACCTTAAAGTGTATTTTAATAGGGTCTTAACCAAGACAACTATTCAAAACTATTAGATATTTGTATTCCTTATTCAAATAGCCAAGGTGCTCTAATCCCTAAAGTTCTTATAAGGTTTATATATTCTTTCAAATGATCTATGTACTACGAATATGAGGGGCGTTAGAACTTTAACGGACATGTGGTCCTACCCTGAAGTCTGCCGAGTTCACAAGATAGGTAGATTAATCCTATCTTTAATCTAATATTCTAGGGTACTATAGGTAGCTATTAGTACCTATATACCTCTAAATGTTATCAAATAATATCTTAATATATCTAAATACATAAAATTGGTTCCTCAGACACCAAATTTTTAGAAAATAAGACTAAGTTAATTCCCAATTGATCTCTAATTATATCCTTAACATTTAACCATGATTTAGATATAACTCTCAGCCATATTTTAAATTATTCTTGGTTTTCGTATTATCTCTGATTTTTGGTTAGGATAATTAGTATTTTAGGGGGATACCATTAATATCTTATAAGCTATCACAAGATACATAAGTAGGTATTTAATATGTATTATTATATAACATATAAGTTAATTAATTTTCTTATACAAGGTACCAATTCCTAAAAAAATTTTAATTTTTTTTATAAAATAATAATGAACCCCCTAGGAGTAGGCCCAATCAATTAAAATTTTTAATTTTTTTTTAACAATATTTGATCAAAAATTGGGCTCTAAAAGCCAATTTTAGCGTCTGGACTGGTCTGAACTATTCTGACAAGTCTGGGTCAAAACCTAGACCGAGTTGGACTAGTCTGAAATGTGTCAGGCTATAATACTAATACGTATCCTGCAATAGTAAATGCCACATGTCATTGCTAAAGTACTGACACATACCACTGCTACAGTGTGCTACGTCATCACAAAATACTATACGTTCAAATTGTGATCACTAAGTTATTTATTAACGAGACGACGTATGAGGTGGTTCCTTTAGATATGTGTTAAGTCATTTTGGGTAGCCCTTATCTTTGGGCTCGAGATACAATTCATTACTGTCAAGTTTGCAAGTATCATCTTGTGAAGGAGGGAAATGTGTTATATATCAATCCTTGTAAGGAGCATGCCGCCACCAATAATTAGTAACGGTGACTCAGGTAAGGAGATTGGTTAATGCGAGCGGCAAGTTTGTATTATTGTTAGTACGACCAGTTTAAGAGGGTTCGTCGGCTAAGGTGTTGTCTACTTTGGTAATGTCTCCTAAGCAACAAATTGAAATAGGGAAGTTGAAAGAGAAGCACAAAGACTTGTTTTTGGGCATAAAAGGATACCGCGCAAGAGGGATGTAGAGCATGATATCACATTGATGAATGGTAAACCACTACCAACATTGGGTTATATAAGACTTCTGTAACCGAGTCTGATGAGATCAAGAAATAGCTAAAAGAGCTCCTGAGCAAGGGGTTATTAATCTAAGTTGCTTACCTTGTAGTTTACCAGTGTTATTGGTGCCGAAGAGGGATAGGTCTTGGAGAATGTGTATGGATTATTGGGCGTTAAACAAGATTATTGTGAATAATTGTTATCTACTTCTATAATTGATGAGCTTTTAGATGAGGTGCAGAAGGCTCAGTTTTTCACCAAGATGGATCTTAAGTCGGGTTACTACCAAGTTATAATTCGAGAAGAAGATATATAGAAGATAATTTTCAAGACCAAACAAGGGCTTTTCGAGTGGTTGGTGATGCCTTTTGGTTATGCAACGCTCCAACAACATTTATGCGGTTGATGAATAAGGTACTTCGTACTTTTATTGATGATTTTGGGATTGTGTATTTAGATGATATTAATATATATAGTCAAATATGGGAGGATCACCTCGTATATATTCACAAAGTGTTGGAAGCTTTGAGATCATAACAACCCTTTCCAAATGAAAAGAAGTATGAGTTGGGAAGAGGAACTTCGTGTACTTGAGGTTTATTATTGGTGGAGGGGAACTTAAGGTAGATCCAGAGAAGGTCTCGGTTATCACTAATTGGCATAAATCCCGTATAGTGATGGAAGTGCGAAGTTTTATGGGTCTTGTCAGTATTTACAAAAGTTTATTCAACATTTTTTTACAGATTGCTACACCTTTCCATCCTTGATTAATGTCGGTGTGAAGTTTATGTGGGAAGATCACCATGAGAAGACCTTTTAGTTACTGAAGCAGAAGATTACAGATGCATCAGTATTAGCGTTTGCCAAATTTGCAGTAGTCTTTAAGGTCAAAACAAATGTGTTACACTATACATTATGGGTAATTTTGTTGTAGGATGGGAAGGTGGTTGCCTATCATTCTAAGATGTTTACAGGAGCATTACACAACTATCCTACCTACGATAAGAAGTTCTATGCATTATATCAATTAGTGAAGGATTGGCAGAGTTACTTATTAGGAAAGGAGGTTATGGTATATTCTGATCATAAACCATTACAGTTCTTATCTACACTGTCCAAGCTACAACAAGCTCATCATATGAAGTGAATGTCGTACCTATAACAATTTACCTTTATTATCAAGTATAAGAAGGGAATGAACAACAAAATGGCTAACATGTTATCTCGACCACCATTACCAACTTTTTATATTTTTGGTAGCTATGCAAATATAACCTATTGTTCCATCTAAATATGTTACAGAGTACGACGACGACAAGAAACTCAATGTGATTTACCAAAAGTTGCTGCAAGGCAGGACATGTGATTATGAATTGAAGGATGGTTTGATATACTGAGAGTGGAGACCATTTGCATTAGATTAAAGAGGCTCATTATTTCTGAGTTGTAGATCATTTCGACGTTGAGAAAACTTTTAAATTTACGGCGTTAGCCTATTCACCAAAGATGCAGGTGGATGTTGATTGTGGTTGCATTCTATGCAACACATCGAGACCTTCTAATTATAAGTTAAGATTATACTTACCATTACCAGTTCCTAGCCGACCTTGGGAGAACATTTTGATGAATTTATGGGTAGTTTTCCCATGACCAAGTGTAAGAATGATTATCTAATTGTAGTGGTAGATTGATTCAATAAGATAATAGTTCTTATTCTATGCTAGAAGATAGTCATCGGGGAAGGAGCAGCGCAATTGTTTTTCAGAGACATCTGGAGGTATTTTGGGTTCCCTTCTTCTATTATTTATAATATGGATAGCCACTTTTTAGGGAATTTTTGGAGATCGTTATGGGGGATGATAGACACTAAGTTAAAGAGAAGTACCACCTTTCATCCTTATACTGACGAGCAAACAGAGGTAGTTAATCGTATTTTGGTTTACTTATTATGGGGATTTTATTCTAAGCATCCTAAGACTTGGGGATGAGAGTTTACTGTATCTTCAGTTTTCTTTTACCCGGGCAATTTATGGTTATACTTTAAAGTCTTCATTTAAAGTTTTTCTTGGGTACTTGCTTCAAAGCCCCTTAGATATGGCTTTTAGTCTTGGCGATAGGACGGTGTCAGGGAAGGAGGAAGAAGAACAAGTTAAAGCTCAAAGTTTTACTTAGAAGATAAGCAAGGGTCATGAAATAGTTTAAGTATAGTTGAAGAGACTTAAACAAAGTATAAGGCTCGACATAATAAGCATCGGGTTAAGTGTACTTTTTAGGAGGACAACCTAGTTTGGTTATATTGGGTAAAAAATGACTAAAAGGAGAATGTAATAAAACGTAGCCTATCGTTATGGTTCATTTACGATACTCAAAGAAAATTTGTGACAATGCATTCCAATTAGATTTGCCACCATTTATGAAGATGTATTTGGTGATTAATGTCGAGCATTGAAGCAGCTTGAGTAGCCCCTTTTATATGAAGACTCTACAATCGACACTCTCCTACCGTTATCTGATGACTTATGGATGGAAATAGAAGATCCATTATAGGAGGATAATATTCTAGAGAGAAAGTTTATGCTACAAGAAGGGGAAGTATCGAGTCGTTCAAAGTTGGGAAGAAATGTCAACTACCCAGCAAGTCGAAGTGGTACAACAGGGAAATAGGTATGACCACTTTCCTTATTGATAGTTTTAGCCTGAGCAGGAGCGCTCAAGGCTTCTAAAGGGGGAGCCATGATCTTGGAGGATCTAGATAATAAACTCCTTAGAAATAGACAAAAGTTAAAGTCTCTTTGAATAGACATTTGTTCTATTCGAATAAATTAAGTTTTAAGTCTTTTGTTTGAATAGACAAATGTTCTATTCAAATAGAGACTGTTCTGAGTAGTCTATTGGAATAAACTTTTGGCTATATTTGAACAAACACTGTTATGAGTACGCCCAAGTCTTGTACCATACAAATTCTAAACCAATATCCATATACCTTTGATATATACCGTAAATCAATTTCACAGCCCGCTAATAATCTCTTCCCAGATCATGCATATATATGCTAGCTATCTTACCTGTCTATGAAATATCTTGTCGAGTACATACTATTGTATACATCAGCTATGAACAATGCTAGTAGAAGGATCTTGACTCATATAATCACGTTCCTCATCAATTTTAGAACATAGAAGTTTTTCAGCTTAAATGAGGAGCATGGGGCGTACTTCTAGTTTTGTGTCCCATCAATACTAAATCTCTGAAGTACCATCAAAATGTATATCATCTGAGAGAGACGCACCATTCCTTCTATCTATCTCTATGAATCTCCATACCAGAATCTTCTTCCCATCACCCCATCCCTTTATTTAAATTCTTCACCCATTGTTTTCTCAACTTGTTAATCTTACTTTTGTGCTTACACGTAATA
>JACGCM010001174.1:0-560633 GCA_014058105.1 Kingdonia uniflora
AACAATAGATTGTAAGTGTCATGTAAGAACGTAGGTTCACGGTTATATTGATCTCTCTTGATAAAAATGAAAAGCAAGCTAATCTTATTAAAGTACAGGATTCGTCGTCATAATTTCCAGCAGAAAATATCACTTCAAGATAACCAAACCATACGCGACTGGGTGAGGTCTCATACCTTCGTTCCAAAATAGACTATACTGTGAAAGACATGTTTCTCTGCAAGAGGAAAGAATGAGACAGTAGTACATACTTAGTTCTTACCATAAGATGTAACATCACTAAGGCATCCTAATTATATGTAGTATATACTTATTATTTTTGTTGTGCTACCGGAGGTGTCTATGAACATAATTTAGGTGAAAAGAAATAACTACACAACTCAATAACAAGTCAATGCATGTAAGCATGATTTCATAGACATGATCTGGCGGTTCCCATTGCAATCTGGTCAATTATATGTAATGGTCCTTTGGAGTCATCCATAGCTTCGGTTCGTTCCGCGAAGTTACTGATGGCCGTTTACATTCCAAATAGTGATAACATACTATTCAGTACTCAGCAGAATTTGACAATGGAAGTATTGTCCCAGTAATCCCTCTACGTACCACCCATACATTGTCGTATATAAACTCTTTCTAGCCTCCTATGAAATATCCAAAGGTTCCAACACGAACCGCCTCTGACAACTTGTGAAATACCGTAATGAATTGTTAAAAGAATAGTAGACAGTCCCAACAACATAGGATTGTTGGATATGCAATATTGTTCCCTTTACCATGCTCTCCTGAACATTTGTAGCATACTGACAAATGTTGCGTTTGGTTATTGCCCGGGGGGGGTGTGGGGGGGGGGGGGGGGGGGCGGGGGGGGGGGGGGGTTGTGATCCAATTTCATCTATAATATATATCCATAGATGTTCATGCGAGATAATGCGTAAAAACTCAAACCCCTAGACCCCAATTTGCTAGTCAGTCAACCTGAAGCCTGGCTTATTATCATTTTTAACAGTATTGGATGATCTAACTGTGTTGTGAATGAACTGCATACGGAAGAGTCTAACCTTCATCTGTCACGGATGCTGCATCTTGCTAGAGTGAAATCTCAAAGACGACCCGCCAACACCAACGCGGCTCAATCAGCGAACGCGGCAAAGTAGGCAAAGTTCTATAAATGGAGTTACTCTTGCACGGCTAGAATCGAAAGAATGATCCATCTAGCTAATAGGTGTGCGACTTCCCGTTAGAGCCGTAGTTGGTACGGGTGAATGTAATATCGGATAGAAAGCGGCAAACTAAAGCTCCATAATACAAGTTAGCCTCATGCTAGAATAAGAAGATTCAAACCCCTATGTGTAGCGCATGACGTAGACAGACCCAAAGTATCGATCAAGAATAGGAAGTGCGCACGAAGCTACTCAGGTATTACGGGAGCCTCCAGAGCCCCTTAGGGAGGAAATGAAATATGTAATCACATACCTAAAAGAGTCAACAATGGCAGTGTTAATAGAGGCAATAAAGGTTAAGAACATCAAAAATTTTTGCCTAACGACATCAAGAATGCAATGGGTCATATTCACAATGAAAATTACATAACAATAAAAAAAATCATAAAAAAGTAATCACTACAAAAAAAAAAAAAAAAAAAAAAACAAAAAAAAACTACACATCAAAAAACATGTACTAGGGTAATTATGAAAAGGTCTTGAAAAAAAAGCTTCGCAGTAGACTCTATGACTTTGTTCCCAAAATAATGGTTAACAGTCTCGAACAAATCTTCAGAGAATAGAAAATTGGATGAATAAATTTTGTTTTTCACGTACTACTGTTCGAGTCTTAAATAAATAAACTAACTAAAACAGATTATTTAGCGTGAAAAAAGAGATTCCATTATCTACAAATTCTAAGTTTTGAAGTTTTGCTAATTCTCAATAACCTGGTTTCTACAAAACAGTTGAAGTCAAAATTCAAATGCTGCCAGCTGTAGGGTTTATAGTGTTTGAGTAAGAAAATGATTTTTGACAATTTTGGACCTTGATATACCCCCCTTTGATTGTAACCATATTAGTAAGATGAAGACTCAGTGGAAAATTCATCATTTAGTAAAAAACTTGGGAATAACATGGGGCAGCATTGAAAACAGATGAAATTACACAACAATGTTTGGTTGTATATACATTGTATCTAAAGTAAGTAAATGCAACTGTGACTTGATCATAAAAACGCGGGAAAACAAAAGTAATGGGCTCTAACCTTGCTTCGTCTGAGCTTACTGTAGCAGTGATGGCATAAAAAGGAGAGGGTTGACGAGAGGTCCTGATACGTTGTGCTGGGACATGCTTCAGGAAGAATTATGTACGAGTGGAAATTTTGAGATGTGTCCTTTGTAATTCTCGAGTATCTTGATAGCGTACGGTTTATTAAGAAGCTTCCCAAAAGGTCACAGCCCTATCCATATTTTATACCGCTATTGGAGTCAAGGGTCTTAACATGTAAATGACCTCGTCTGTGGTAGTGTCGGGACCTATCCCGATCAACCTAATTCAAACTATTTCCAATTTTGAACTACCTCCATACAAACTCATGCATTTAACGTGACATGGAAAAATCAACAGTGACTCATAGCCCACGCCATGATGAAGAACGTGGACCGGAGCTAAACAAAAGCTATGAACAAGTAATAAACTGTCTCACAACCGTAGCATTACTAGGCAAACCACCCCTTCCCAATTGGCAGAGAACGTCTCTCAGCACGATAACGAACCTTCGACAGGCCTCTATATAGAGAAAAGTCCAGAAGAGACACGGACAACGAAACATATCATGAGAAAACAAACCAAGAAACCCTATTTCTGTTGCCAAGAGTCAACCCCACTGGTGTATTTACAAGACTCAAGTATTTATAGTTCGAGAGAGACTGTGTGTGATAAGTATAGACCGCAGAAATAAAAGTTATTGTGACTAAACCCCTCAAACCCAATGTCGGGTTTTTGGACGTATTTAGAGGTTTTCCATGCAAACTTACTCTGTGTATCGTCTTCCTTTATATTAGATTTTTATCATAGGAACATAGTGGTGTGAAGAACTGCTTAGAGCCGTCTCGAAGGTATACCGGAAATCTGTAGGGATCATAGTATTTGAGCACCTTGCTGTGAAAAAGAATGACATTCGACAGTATACTAAGGCATCATTCAATCTCTCTATGAATCTCCAATTATGGGTCACTTCCACAGGAGCGACAAGCAAAATGGAATCCAGACTTGATAATTTAAAAGTGTAGCTGAAGCCGGAGCAGGCTTAACGGCCTACAGGCAAAACTCTCCAATGACGAAATAGTTAACATGAATAAGACTGAACGTCTGTTAATCAGTAACCAAAGAGCTCAGCGGAAAGAAGATCAGAGAGATGAGCGGCAAGCTCGTTTGCAGTGTTCAAATGACAATAGAGAGACAGATGAAAAACCATACAAATAGCTTTAACAGTTTTACAGGATGATAAACGGGATACTCAAAACAAGAGATGTCAGCGAGCAAGTCCAGGAGACCCTCCGGTTTCTGTGCGGGATAGATTGGGGCTCCCGCAGGAGAGTAACAGCCAAAGTATTCCAAAAAAATCAGCAATTGAACATCAACCTTCTTGCATCTGGGTGGTGAAGGTAATCTAAACAGCAGAGGCTCCCTGTTTCCAAATATAAGAGGAAGATAGTGACCTTAACAGTCAAATTTCCAGCAACGTGATCATTTGAGTGAATGGCAACGATACTTATAATCCCAGCCATCACAATCAAGCCATCAAACGATCTATCAATATGTCCACAAAGAGCAGTAGATCAGCCGTATACAACGGATTTGATTGAGTGACAAGTTCTAGGCACTACAGAGACCTTACCAATGATAATGAAGTCTGATTGCGTTTTTTTTTTTTTTCCCAAGAACTATTTTGATATGGCAGTAGCGAAAGGTATTAATACTTCTAAATTCGTAAATATAAAGGTACTGATCCAAAGGAGACATTACATACCATGATTCATGAGAATGGACTCCAATTAACCACTCCTATGGCATTTGTTCGCAACCCGTCTATAGGAAAGAACGTTACTCTGGGCGGTTACACTCGTTACATGAAGTTTTATCAATCACATTAATCAGTTAGAAAAGTTCATCAAGACATGCTCACAACAGAGACAAGGAGGAGAATTTATATTCTCTTAGTTAGTCTTAAACAAATCACACGGATGAGAGCATGAGGCTTGCCAAGAAGATTTGGAGCTCGCGGTAAGAGACAATCTCGTCAGAAAAACAAGTGTTACGACTTGGACCAACGCGCCTCCAACTCGACCCCGCAAGGCCAAAGAGTACATCTTCCTTACCAAACTGATGCCTTGGAGGAGGTATGATCACCAAGGCAGTGGAGATGTCGAACAGGAAAGGAACAAGACCAAAAGGCAGAAATCTACTAAATCGTCTTACCACGAAAGGTCCAAAAAACTTTACTATAGGAAACAATGAACCGAAGGAGGATTCAGGGTGATCAAAACATTCCAAGGGCAATATGGCAATCGTCATAAAGGATGATCATTGGACTAAACCGGTGATCCCCAAAGATAAATGTTCACATCTCTCAATCTTTCCAATCTTATACAAGGGCAAGCTATACGCCCCTCTAACATTAGAGCCAATCGAAAAGCTGCTCGTTACTGCATGCTCACAAGGGAAAAAATTCTTCTAATGATAATTTTTTATTATGCTTACAGAGGGTGTGGAATCATTTCACGGAACGGGACGGAATATGCGAATACTTATCGACCTAGAAGCATAAAAGGATGGCGTTTCAAGATGCAGCTCAAAAGTGTCCAGGGCGAAGATAAAGATGAGAGCAAACATCTCTACCATATGTACCACAACAACATTATCAAAATCATTCAGAGTCAACAACTCTTGACGTTTCAAGCGTAAGAAGCTACAAATTAACTGTAATCTATGACTCAAGATAAAGAAGCCAAGCTATGACTGAGTTGAGCAACGCGCGGCTTGGGATCTCATTCGAAGAGTGGAATTAGTCCAGTAAAAATTCCCGCCCTCTACAAATCATGAATGCATTATCATAAGGCTCAAGATGAAGAAGTCGTCTGATACAAAGAATGATCGATACTGGAAGCATATCAGATTCTCTTTAAGAGTACAATCGGACCCAGAATGGGATTGGCCAATCTAGTATCCTAAGCGATACAAGATTAATAGATTTCAGAGGTTTAAAAGAAGAGTGAGTAGGCAAATAATTCTCTAACTATTACACAGGACCAAGCACAATAAACATCGTATTCTACTTCATCAACGCCAAATCTTGTTATCTCGGGATTATGGGCCGCTTCAGGATTCACAACATGGAAGCAATCGCTTCTACCTATTATTAAGCACTTTGCTTCAAACACAATGATGGTATCAATGAAATCAAAGGTTTTCAAAAGCTTTCTCGAGCTTGTGAGAATTCCGTCTCTGTCATTCTAGATACCTCAGAAAAATATGTTGCATAGCAATTATAGAAAGCTGATCACCTTGATGATCAGCCTTCAAGAAAAGAGCCTAGAGAATACATCAACATTAATGGACCTGGCAAAGGTACTTTTATCAGTACCAAACTGATCTAGCATGATAGGGATGCTCTCATTCAAATCTTACGACTGAATCAAGATGCTTTCGTATAGACTTTCGAAGAGATGCCGAGCGTCGATCCGGCCAAGGCATATCATAAATTGGCCATCAATATTAACGTCACATCGGTCAAACAGAAAATAGTGATGACTATCACCTCATCTTCAAGATGAAGTTAACATGGAGATTAAGAAATTGATCAAAGTGGGATTTATTCGAGAAGCCAAGTATCCAAATTGGATTTCCAACATTATCACTATCTCAAAGAAGAATGGAAAAGTTAGAGTTTGCGTATATTTCACAGATCTAAACAAACACACTCCAAAGGATAGTGTCCTTCTTCCTAACATCCATCAAATTCTAGATTCCATGGCCGGTCACAAACTCCTATCATTGATGGATGCTGCTTCGGGATACAATTAGATTCCTTTCTTAGAAGAAGATCAAGAAAAGACCACTTTTATCACTAAAAAAGAACTTTACAGCTACAAATACATGCCCTTTGGACTCAAAAATACAGGCGCGACTTATCAATAGTTGATAACTACTATGTTCAAAGCACATCTTTGGAGAATCGTGGAAGTTTGCATTGATGATCTCTTGTGCAAGAGCATACAGTCAATCAACCACATCATAGATCTCAATCCAATATTCAACATTCTTCGATCTTACAGGATGCGACTCAATCCTGATAAGTATCAATTCAGAGTATATTCAGACCAATTCTTCAGCCATCTCATCAGCAAGAAGGGGTTCGAGGCCAATCCAGATCAAATTCGGGCTCTCCTCAATTTGCCATCCCCAAAGACGATAAAAGGCATACAAAAACTTATCGGCAAGATTGCCCCTATTAAATGATTCGCTACAAAATCTTTATATCGCTATCGTTGGCTATTCCTACTACTCCGCGGTTATACCAAATGAGGAAAAGTCCATTCCAATGCAGAGATCCAATAGAATTCAGAATACGAGGCAGCTTTTCAGGATCTCAAAACCTATTCGGGGAAGTCTCCCATCATGAGCACCTCAGTAGATAATGATGAACTGATCATCTACCTAGCAGTTATAGATACTTTTACCAGCTCGGTTCACATTCGACTTGAAGGGAAGATCGGAAAGCTAATCTACTTCATCAGCAAAACCCTCACTCTAACAGAAACAAGGTATTCTAAAATCGAGAGACTCCTTCTAACTCTTGTTTACACTTCACATAAACTTAAGGACTACTTCCAAGCTCATTGAGTAAAATTCATGACGAACTACCCATTCTCGGAAGTTTTTTCCCAAAAAAAAAAATCCAGGAGAGTGTAGTAATGGTCAGTCAGTTTGGAAGAATATGATATCAAGTTCAAACAATGACATTCAAAAAAGGGTTAGGCCGTTGCCAATTTCCTCAATGATTTCTAGTAAAAAATTCTGAATGAGGGGAGTACGATCTTGACCTTCTAGAGGAAATAACAGTAGATCCACCCACCAAAGCATTTAACGAGCGAGATGAATGGGTTATAAGGATAGGGTGGAGACTTCTTATAGATGGTTCAGCAGGACCCGCATGGTCAGGAATTGGAATCATATTGATTACCCCTTCCAATGACAGAATCGAGAAATTAATCCGTTTGGATTTTGAAGCCTCCAACAAAGTCACCGAATACAAAGCTCTCATTCATGGACTCGACCTCGCACTGGAGCTCGGCGCCCCAGAGCTCTCCGTCTACACAGATTCTCTACTCATCATCCACCATTACTCAGAGCAATACAAGAAGAATGGCAAGATGACCGAATATGTAGCCCTTGTTGCAGATAGGATGAGCCAGTTTACGAAATCAACTCTCGATTATGTTCCTCAATTTAAAAATAGACACGTTGATTCCTTGGCTTATCTGGTCGGGGTCTTGGGTACAGAAGCTAGATACCCCCAGATCGAAGTGATATCAACCCCTAGTATTGATTGCCATTATGTATGAACGATCAACACTTGGGGCGATAAAGAGGAGGCAGACGATTCGCGAAAGCCATTCCTAGCCTACCTTGGCACCGACAACGAATACAAAGAGCCCCTTCCAACAGATCCAAAAGAGCATTGGCAGTTGATCAAAAACTCAAAGCACTACACAAATCAAAATGGCTTTTTATATTTCCGTTTAGTCATAGGGCCTTACCTCAAGTGCCTCTGCAGAAAGAAAGTAGACGAAATGCTTAGAGATTTACGTGAAGGGACTTGTGGCTCCCATGCCGCAGGTCAATCACTCGCTAACAGAGTAATTACACAAGGAGTATTCTACCCAGGCATGCGCAAGTAAGCAGAAAAGTACTTACGCAAATATGATACATGTCAATGACATAGACACATGATCCGCGCCCCTTCGCTCGAGCTACATGAAATCCACCATACAAAAATCAAGCAAACATAATATGTTATAGATCTATAAAATAATCATACAAAATAGATCATGCATAGATTTAAATTTGAAAAAAATTAGGGTTTTGAGAATTATGTCTTGAATCCATTCAAGAAAACAAAATAAATTACTATAAACCTACCAATTCTTCATCGAAGGTAGCTCCAATCTTTGGCGGAGACCGATAACGTGCAATCGTCTAATTCTACTAACTAATATGGATCAAATATAAAGAGATATAGAGATTTCATTAAGGCTCCAAAAGGCCAATAGAGATGCCAACATTAGGTAGTAAAGTAGGGAGTCTCTATATGCTATATAGAGATTCATCAAGCCTCTCTTTCTCTCTCTCTCTCTCTCTCTAGGGGGTTAGTAGTCCGGTGGTGACCCAACCCACCCATACGTGGGGACCCC
Source organism: Kingdonia uniflora (assembly GCA_014058105.1). Taxonomy (NCBI): domain Eukaryota; kingdom Viridiplantae; phylum Streptophyta; class Magnoliopsida; order Ranunculales; family Circaeasteraceae; genus Kingdonia; species Kingdonia uniflora. The sequence goes on from JACGCM010001174.1 coordinate 8,462, forward strand.
ACCCATGGGTGATGTGAACTATAACAATAATAAAATATAATGCTACGATAAGATATAATATAGACTCATAATAACCCTCTAATAGCATGCTCATAATACTAATGACATAAATACAAAATATTTGATAATATATATACATTGGTAAATAAAGTAATCATTAAATGCCAATAGCAATGTATGTACATAAAATTTACACATGTTAACAATATTAATTTACCTAAATAGTGACCAGTTATACGAGGCCAATGGAAAAATCCTTGAATTTTCTGAATTTCCTAAAACATTTGGTGAATTGTAGAAGTTTATAGCATTTAAATGGAATAAGTCACCAAATATATAGTTTTGATATATGTTAAAGTCGTAAACGACATATCGGAACACCTCAGAGGTAGTCCGGATAGGTTTGGACCAATGAGTTTCATTCAGGTAGGCCTATTCAATTATTAAGGTCAATGATGTATTAATTGTCATCAATAATAATTAAATGTGTCGCACGCATTATTTAATTATGTGCCTAACATGTAACTAGCAAAAGGGTGTGGGCCACATATCTAGCACATGAGATCAGATTAGGTGTCTGGCACATGATAGGTTTATACACAGGGTGTTAAGAATCGAGGTCACTACTCTCTCCTCTCAGACAAGAACGATACTCGGAATAGGCCCTAACAGAAGAATTAACCAATCAAGAACAATAAATAACACAATAACGTTTCCCAGGGGAGGGAAATGGAAAACCCTTGCGGATGAAAACTAACTCCCCACAAACAATTTACTGTGATATCAAATAGGTTACAATGATCTCTCAAGCTTTTCAAGCTTTAATGGAGTATCTTCAAACCCTAGCCTCTCTAAGATTAAACTCACCAAAAGATAGGTTAACATAATAACCTAAGTCCCCTTTATATATTAGGGAACTTAAAACACAAATAGAATGGATCTAGAGGCAAAAACATTACATCTAAGGCAAACCTACGCCAAGCTGGTTCGAACGACTCCTAGATCGTTCAAACGACTTTGCGATAGTTGGTCCCCAACCCTAGAAACATAGCATCTCAATCGAATGACATCCAAGCTCGTTCGAATGAGATTGACTCTTGGGCCAAAATTCCAATGAGTACAAGAAAGTTTGTTCGAACGACTTTGAAGCTCATTTGAACGACTCGTTCGAACGAATTTCATTTTCGTTCGAACGACTTCGACAATTTCCCAATCTTCGACAATCCTTCTATTCGAGTTCATATCCAACAATCTCCCACTTGAAATTGAATCCCATAACCCATCTCCAGATCTTCAAATGAATTGCTCGCACTACCCAGACATTCAATCTTGAAGACCCACAGAAGTTGTACATGTCGTCAACTTCTAAAAAATCACCACCTTCGTAAACATATCGGCCAGATTCACGTCAGTGTGATCTTTACAAGCTTCAATACACCGTCCACAAGGAGCGAGCGAATATAGTGATACCGAATATCAATGTGCTTGGTCCTAGAGTGAAAAGCCGAATTCTTTGCTAAGTGTATAGCGCTTTCACTATCACTATACAAGTTAGGAGAAAATTGTTCTCTACCAAGCTCTTTCATCAACCCTTTGAGCCAAACCATATCTTTGCACGCTTGTAGCTACAACATATTCCACCTCCGTCGTATACAAAGCTACAATCTTCTATAGCCTAGAAACCCATGTGATTGTACCACTTCCCAATGTAAAAAAGAAACCACTAGTGCTCTTACACCTATCCATGTCACCCACCATATCAGAATCAACAAAACCCTATAAGCATATCTGAGAACCCCCATAACATAATGTCATATCTTGAGTCCCCTTTAGATACCTCAGTATCCATTTCACAGCTCTCCAATGCTCCTTGCCTGGATTGCTCATATACCTACTAACAACTCCAACTGCTTGGGCAATATCTGGTTTTGTACAAATCATAACGTACATTAGGTTACCAACCGCGGATTGATAAGGAACTTTCTGCATCTCATCGCGATCCTTCTGCGTCTTCATACAGCAATTTTTTTAAATTTAAAGTGAACTCCCAATGGTGTACTAACAACTTTAGAACCGTCCATATTGAACTGCTTCAGTACTTTGCCGACGTACTCAGCTTGAGACAACTTCAATTCTCGCCGCTTTCTGTCCCTTGTAATACGTATACCAAGAACTTGTTTCGCCGTACCCAAGTCCTTCATAGAAAACTTCCAGGATAATAGTTCCATCAACTTAACTATCACTCCCATGTCGGCACTTGCTACCAATATATCATCTACATACAAAAGTAGAATAATATATGAGTTTCCCGTATTCTTTATAAAACAACAGTAATCCACATTGCTCTTCGAATAGCTATTTGTGGACATGAACTATTCAAACTTCAAATACCACTGTCTCAGCACTTATTTCAAACCGTATAAACTCTTCGTGAGCCTACACACAAGATCTTCTTTCCTTTTAACCGAATACCCTTATGGCTGCTTCATATAAATTTCTTTATCAAGGTTACCGTGAAAAAATGCGGTCTTGACATTAAGTTGTTCAAGATGTATATCTTCAACAGCAACTATATTCATCATAACCCGAATAGTAGACATCTTCATAGCAGGAGTAAAAATCTCACTGAAATCAACGCCTTCTTTTTGTTGAAAGCCCTACACCACATGTCTAGCCTTGAATCTCCTTGAACCGTTAGATTCCTATTTTAGTCTATATACCCCCTTGTTGTGCAATGCTCTCTTCCCCTTCGGTAACCGAACTAAATCACAAGTTCGATTAATTGACAATAACTGCATCACATCATCCATAGAAAGGTCCCACTTGCTCGTGGCTTCCATATCTAAAGCCTCCTTGTAACTTTCAGGTTCACCACCATCTATAAGTAACAAGTGATTTGAAGAAATTTACGTACCTTGCCAGAATTCTTGCAACTCTCGGCTCCTTTCGAAGTGCTATTGGAATGTCTAGATCATTAGGTTCCTCGTTTTGATTCGGTGTAACGAACTCAACAATGACTTCTACATCATCCTCTCGAGAGGGTTCATCATCTTCAATGTCAACACTTTCCGCAATTTCGCCTTGAATCCTTTCCATAGGTACTTTGAAGTCTTTATATAAGACTTCCTCATTAAATATAACATTACGGCTCTGGATAACTTTCTGATTCTTCGCATCCCTAAACCGGTACCCAAACTCATCACCACCATATCCATTGAATATGCACTTCATCGCCTTTGCATCTAGCTTTGTCCTTGTATCTGAATTATCAAGCACATATGAGGTACAACTGAAAATATGCAAGTGACTCAGATTTACCTCTTTACTATCCATGCTTTTTCAGGAAGTCCAAAATCTAAAGCCATTGAAGGCCCTCTGTTAATCAAGTACGCCACCGAACTAACCGCATCCGCCCAAAAACACTTTGGCAATCCAGCATTGAGTCTCATACTCCCCATTCTTTTGTTTATTGTTCGGTTCATACATTCTGTAACACCATTTTACTGCAGTGTTCTGAGAATATTCTTCTGCCTCCTAATCCTGTTTGATGCGTAAAAGTCTTCAAACTTGTCACTACAGTATTCACCCCCGTTATCTGATTTGAGACACTTTAGTTTCAAACTGGTTTCATTTTTAACTAGAGGCCTCCACCTCTTGAATTTATCGAACACATCCAACTTGTTCTTCACGAAGTAGACCCATATTTTACGAGTAGCATCATCGATAAAAGTAACGTAGTAATGAGAACCACCAAGAGAAGACACCTTGGTTGGCCCCCAAATATCCGTATGTACAAGATCCAGCTTTCCAGGTTTCCTTAATTTTCCAGATAATTTGAAACTGACCTTCTTCTACTTTACAAGAACACACTCTTCATAAAAATTGAGATCAACCTCAGCAAGACCCTCTAGCTTTCCCTTTGTTACCATTATCTTCATCCCCTTTTCACTCATGTGAACGAGCTATTTGTGCCACGCACTTGTATCAATCCACGGAGTAGCCACGCAGATAGTGGAAATTATATTCTGCGTTGTATACAATGTTCCTTGTCGCAAGCCTCGAGCTACCAACATAGCTCCCTTTGCAACCTTCCAGAAGGATGTGTCAAAGATACACTCATATTTGATATCATCCACCAATTTGCTAATCGATATAAGATTATGTCCCAGTTTAGGTACAAGCCACACATTTTGTAAAACCAATGTTCCCCTTGAAGGCAACAATAACCTAACGTTTCCCTTTCCTGTAATATTATGTGCACTCTTATCTGCAAGAATGACCATACCGAAGTCGCATTTAGCAATATTAGTAAGAAAACCTACGTTTACAGTAGCATGGAGGAAGTACCCGAATCAATAATCCAAGATTCGTTAACATCATCACACGATAATAGAGAGCCTCGTCAGAACTAACCTCTTCAGTAAGGTTCATTATATCTTTTTCTTCATCATCAATCTTCTTAGAAGAAAAAGAGTTGCAATCTCATCTGAAGTGACCCTTCTTCCCACAAGTCCAACATGCACCGAGCTGCTTAGACTTTCCTCTTGACTGTGATCGGCCCCTTCCAAATTTTGGCTATTTTCAGTAAGACCTCCCTCATTCCTCGAAGTTCAACATACTGTCGTTTGAACTCGAAGAGGGTTTAGATGTTTTACGCCTAATCTCTTCACTCATAATTAACGAGACTATAGTATCAAATTAGATGTTTTCCTTCCCCGATGAGTTGCTCATAGCTGTAATAAATCCTTCCCAACTTTCTGGCATCTGCCCTAGAAAATCCCATGCTCTCACCTCCTCGGTAAAAGTGATTTTAACGGATTCCAGTTGAGCATGTATGGTATTGAACTCACTGGTGTGAGCTTACACACTACCATTGTCCTTCATCTTTAAAGTAAACAAACGCCGCAAAAGGTATACCTTATTTGCCCTGGATGGTTCCGAGTACATAGCGGACAACGTCTCCATTAAACCCTTCGTCGTCGTAACTTTCGATATCATGTGTAGAATTTGAGATGATAGCGTTGACCCAGCGGTTCCATGCACTTTGTAATCTAATCGCTCCCACTTAGAAGTATCATATTCCGCCGGCATCATCTCAACTCTACCTAGTGGTAGATCAAGATCCTTCTGATAGAGGTAATCTTATATATGCATCTTCTACACTCCAAAGTCTGATCTATTGAATTTCGTGATCTATAACTTCTCCTGATCGGTCATAGCTCTTCACCACACAGGCCCTAACACTCGCTTTAATACCAATTGTTAAGAATAGAGGTAGCTACTCTCTCCTCTCAGACAAGAACGATACGCGGAATAAGCCCTAACAAAAGAATTAACCAAGCAAAAACAATAAAGGACACAATAAGGTTTCCTTAAGGAGGGAAGTGGAAAACCCTTACGGATGAAAAGCTACTCCCCACGAACAATTCACTTTGATATCAAATAGGTTACAATGGTCTCTCAAGCTTCTCAAGCTTTAATGGAGTCTCATCAAACCCTAGCCTCTCTAAGATTAAACTCACAAAAAAATAAGTTAACATAATAACCTAAGTCCCCTTTATATAGTAGGGAACTTAAAATACAAATAGAACAGATCTCGAGGCATAAACATAACATTTAAGGCAAACCTACGCCAAGCTCGTTCGAACGACTCTAGGCTCGTTTGAACTACTTTGCGATAGTTAGTCTCCAACCCTAGAAATATAATATCTCGTTCGAACGAGATTGACTCCTGGGCAAAAATTCCAGTGAGTACAAAAAAGTTCGTTCAAACGACTTGTTCGAACGACTTCCATTTTTGTTCAAACAACTTTGACAATTTCCCAATCTTCGACAATCCTTCTATTCGAGTTCATACCCAACAATGGGAATTGCGCATGTGTGAGGGATACATGTGCCTTACACATGAGATGTGGAAGCATGTGTTGATCACATGTGTGAAGAGTAGTACATGTGCCTTTCACATGACCTAGGGGGTGCACGTGCCTTACACATGACCAACCATGTGCCTTACACATGTATGTGCATGTGTGAGTCACTTATTGTCAAACATGTACCGCAAATGAGAGACAAGTGTTAGATACATGACCAACATGTGTCATGCACATAGCAAGAATAGTTACGTAATTTTGAAAAAAAATTATATTTTTTTCAAAAGTAATAAAACAGTCATTGTGATCCGGTTCTGCGAAACACCGGATCTTAACCACTGCTTTCTCCCAAAATTCAAAAAATACAAACTGCTCTTCTAAAACGGCCGACTATTGAACAAAGCCGAACAGATGGTGCCAACAGTTACTACAACCGGTTGGTAGGGTTTAGTTCTTCGCTCGATGGCAATTAAATCCCAACCAGTAGTTGCCTCGAGCGAAACGTGATTTAGCCAGATGAAACTTAACCAATACCGGCTGTGTCAAAGCTGTGGTGATTTTTTCAATCTTCGTTGTCCGCTCAACTCCATGATACATTATCGGTCAGTGGTAAGAGAATCGAGTGCTGATAACGTGTTGTGATTCGAAGTGATTCGAAGGAAAGCGTAGGGAATGAAATACAATATCAAACGCAGAGAGGAGAAAAAATATACTGAAAAATAGTAAACTCTTTTTTGAAATGGTTCCCCCTTGGGGTATTTATAGAGTACAATAGGCAGTTATTTAGTATAAAGGGGCATGACTCTTGGGCATACCTCTTGGCTATGTGGGCTTACAAACCAAGCCTAACTGGGCCTGACCTCAGTTCATAACAGAATGTAAATAGTATCTGGAGGAACACTAAAATGTGCGGATCACTCCAAATGAAATTGTGTCGTTTAAAGAATAAACTTTTGACTGACAACAAACTAGAGTGGGACTAATAAAAAATTTCAAAAAGGAATACTCTGAAAGAAAAGATACGTCAATGTTTGTGCATAAGATCAAGATTGTATTCAGTTGTCTTGTATATCCCTTCAATTAAACAAGAGTAGCCCGGGTATTCATTCAAAGTGTATGGACAACTGAGTTTTTTCTCAAATGTTGCCTCATTGTCGTTTTGGCAATAGGTTACCCATTTTAGAATTTGGTTAAGCAAGATAAGTGGGGTTATGGCTGATTGGTCTATATCTTCGTCGGAGTATGACTTGCAAATAACTCTTTCTATTAAGAACGGTTCATTCTTGTCATCAATTTCTTCAGCTTGGTTTTCCTCTATATAAATAGTACTATCATGGTGGGTTGGTGCAGAGAATATCCTAAAAAATTTCATCAATGATCAATCTATTCCCCATTTTCTTGGGTTCAGATGTGAGGCTGGTATCTTATCCAGGTGTCACGTTATTGTAAAATATGACAAGACAAGATCTACAAATAATTAGATCTAGAAGGACCTAGGACTTAATACGATAATCACGATTAACAATAATGTGGAAACATAATCACATACCTTGATCCATAGCTTGATTGATTAGGGTATGTCTTTTGTGTTCGTCAGCGACGGCATGCGGTGACAACTAGGTTTTCTCTCCCTTAACCTTCTCTTTGAGATTGTTCTTTAGTTGATGGGCTAGACACACTTATATAGGTAGCGTCGAATCATCATGATTAAAAACCCATAATTACTAAAGAACCCTACTCATGTGGGCCATAATAAGTCATACATTCTCCCACTTGGCCCATATGAAGTAGTTTTGAAAATCATACTCGATAAAATTTTAGTTTGCAAAAAAAAATTTTTGACTCAAAATTGGCTCAACGATTAAATAACTGACATGCGCGCGATTTATATATCCAAGTCATACTATCTGTATTGGTCATCATAATACCAAAATCAAACAATTTACTAAAGTAAGTCATGGAGGTCTTATGTAATTTTGCGACACATTTCCTTCCATGTACTACAACAATAATGAACTATTTAACTTGGTTCATAAGCGAGGTTTATAGGTGTTAACAAATAAGCCTATAAAGGGTCCATTAATAATGTCTTGTCAAAAGACTTTCCTGTTATCATTCATCCAATCACATGCATGTGTAAACATAATGGTAAACAGGAAAATATCATAAACATACTATAATAAGATCTCAATAAGATGTCTAGAGAAAATAATCAAACTAAAAATCTATAACTATAAAGAAAAATATCATGAAATCCGCCCAAGACCCATACTCTGAGCATGTTCCATAAATAGCTTTGGCGGTAATCCCTTAGTCAATGGATCTGCAACCATAAGCATTGTGCTTATGTGTTCTATAAACACTCGTTGTTTCTGAACAGACTCTTTGACTGATAAATATTTTATCTCCATACCAAATCTCTCTAAAACTTTATTAATATAGGCTTTCTGAGACAGTCCTAACAATCCTCATGCTCGGTCTCGATAAATTTCGATTCCAATCACGTAAGATGCCTCACCTAAATCTTTTATTTCAAAGTTCTTAGAGAGAAACTTCTTAGTCTGGTGAAGCAGACCAAGATCATTACTAGCAAGTAAGATATCATCAGCATACAAAACCAAAAATATAAACTTACTCCCACTGACCTTGAGGTATATACATCGATTAATAATGTTTTCCTTAAAACCAAACGGAATAATGGTATCGTGAAACTTAATGTACCATTGGCGGGAAGCTTGTTTAAGACCGTATATTGATTTCTTAAGCTTACAAACCATATTTTCTTTCCCCTTTTTGGAAAAACCTTCAGGCTGATTCATATAGACTTCTTCATCTAAACTCCCATTTAGAAAAGCAGTTTTCACATCCATTTGGTGTAACTCTAAATCATAATGAGCCACCAATGCCATAATAATTCTAAGTGAGTCCTTCTTTGATACAGGTGAGAAAGCCTCCTTGTAATCAATGCCTTCTTTCTGAGTGAAACCTTTGGCTACAAATCGAGCTTTATATCGTTTAATATTGCCATTATTGTCGCGCTTGGTCTTAAAGACCCATTTGCAGCCAACTTTCTTATATCCTTTTGGCAATTCAACGAGATCTCAAACTTCATTTTGTTCCATTGATTTTAACTCTTCTTTCATAACATCAATCCATTTAGTTGAATTATTACTATCCATGGCTTGTGAAAATCAAACCGGATCCTTAATAGTCCCTATGTCAAATTCAGATTCCTGTAAGCACACCACATAGCCATCTGAAATAACAGATCTCCTTTTCTGCTGGGATCGGCGTGGTGTTATTTCTTGTAGTACCTCTATTATCGGTTCATTGGTGACAATCTCATTATGGAGTGGTTGATTGCCCAGTTGTTGTTTGGCATTATCGATTTAATCAACAACCATAGGAACAACAACAGGATTATAAGTTATGGGTAATGGGACTTTCACCCTAACTTCCTCAATAACCACATTTCGTGATTCACTACTCCCACTAATTTTACCATTTTCAAGGAATCTTGTATTACCGGTTTCAACAATTCTCGTACAATGGGTAAGACAGTAAAACCTATATCCTTTGGACTTATTAGGATAACTAATAAAGTATCCACTGATAGTTTTAAGGTCCAATTTCTTTTCATGTGGATTGTCAATTCTAGCATCTGCTGCATATCCCCAAAAATGAAGATGTCTTAAACTAGGTTTCCTTCCAGTCCAAAGCTCGAATGGAGTTTTCAGAACTGACTTACTAGGAACCCTATTTAATAAATATGCAGCGGTCTTTAGAGCTTCAATCCACAAAGATATGGGTAAAGTTGAATTACTTATAATACTCCTAACCATTTCTATTAAAGTACGATTACGCCTTTCAGCTACACCATTCTGCTGTGGCGTTCCTGGCATTGTCTATTGAGCACGAATACCAAGTTTCTCTAGGAGTTTGGCGAATAGGCCAGGGCACTGACCCGATTTGTCATATCTACCATAGTATTCACCACCTCTATCTGACCTAATGACTTTCACCTTTTTGCCTAATTGTCTTTCAACCTCAGTAATGTATACCTCAACGGCATTCACTACTTGAGATTTTTTACTTAATAAATAGACATAACCATAACGTGAAAAGTCATCAATAAAGGTGATAAAATATTTTTCTCCCATAAAACAAAGAGTGGTAAAAGGTCTACAAATGTCTGTATGAATAATTTCAAGAAGCTCACAAAATATTAATACTATAGATTATAGATAAATAAATAAAGTCATAATATAAGAAATTAAAACTAAATTATATTCCGATGATGAACTAATAATATCATCACAAATCAATATTTGGATCTAAATTATAATATATAAAATGTTCACTCAAATAGTTATAACATTAATATAATAGGGCTAATTAAAAGTGTACGCCAAAATATGTAAGATCCTTCACCTTTGGGTTATTAGTTCCAAACACAAACTAGAATACATATCAATTACCCTATTTCAATTTATTAGTCTCGCAAAAGTCAATCCACCTTTGGGAGAATTCATAATATTTTGAGATAAATAAATCGTATTATATACTCGGTTTGATATCCATGCATCATAATAATTGGGTCACTTTGGTGACTTCCAACCAGCCAAAATTACAGATCTCAAATCGATATTAAACATGATCAATATATTTCATGTAATTGGAAAATAACTCAAAAAACACGTATACTTTATGAGCATCTAAATACCTTATAAAGTAGTATTTATAATAAGTACTCGGTATTCAAGAGTGGCAGATCTCAAAATACTCAATTATTAAAATTTCAAAAATACATTAACATGATGATACCTAGAGGGAGTTATTTGTATCTATATCAACTTTATGGCGACCAAAAAAAATCAAACCCTTCAAATTCTAATAATAAAATAAAATATTAAAATATTTGTAAAGGCTGCCACTAAAATAATTTATGCTAGTATGACCTAATTCATGTTATGTTTGACATTAAATACCGCAAGAGTGTATATTCAAGAACAAACACCGATAGGACAGCAGAAAAAGTTAATATGAGAATAAGTAGTACTTTAAAGTTTAATGCTATACGGTGAAAAACCTAAATCATATCCGACGATCAATACCGAAAAAATTACAAAAGTTTATCTTGATCAAGATTACATAACAACGAAACATAACACGAACAAATCAAAATTGGAAAATTGTAAAAGTCTAACATAGCTCATGATACCACATGTAAAACATGACAAGATCTAGAAGGACCTATGACTTAATACGATAATCACAATTAACAATAATGCAGAAACATAATCACATTCCTTGATCCATAGCTTGATTGATTGAGGTATGTCTTTTGTGTTCGTCAGCGGCGGCGAGCGGTGGCAACTAGGTTTTCTCTCCCTTAACCTTCTCTTTGAGATTGTGCTTTAGTTGATGGGCTAGGCACACTTATATAGGTAGAGAGAGGACCTAGTCCCCTATTTCAATTAGAATTACTTTCCATCAAAGTAGAGAGTTATAGGAAACCCTGACCTCATTAACCAATAGGATTAGTTTCCTATTAGGACTTGGATCATCATGATCAGAAACCCATAATTACAAAAGGACCCTACTCATGTGGGCCATAATAAGTCTTACAGTTATTGCCATAATCTTGTAATGAATCCAAAAATTGGTTAATTATTTCATTTTCATCGATCTCAAAGAAATCTGTAATCTTTTTGGACTCGTTAACTAGGGTGTCAAATCCTTCGAATTGGTTGAATAGTCTAGCTTTAGTCTTACGTTTCCTGCGATGTTTATGTTGTTTCTTGGCAGTTCTGGAAGGTTTGGGATTGGATTGGATATGAATTTTCTCTAAGAATAATGGAATGGATGAATATTGCATGGATGTTGTCTAGTATATCTTTTATCCTTTCTCGCTCGTTCTCTAGAACTGAATAGGCGAAATGATCAATTAATGATAAGTCATATGACTGGGTTTTTTGTGTTCAGGAATTATCCATTTAGATTTGGGGTTCACTATATGTTAGGTTTTCCCCAAGGGTAATTTGGGTTTTTTGAATAAGATGGGTGAATTTCATAGGGCTAATAGATTTATTGATTTATTGTGTGTACCACATAGAGTTCTAGCTTCTCTAATAGTACATGGTAATCTCTTTCAAACCTATCAATATATTGCTCTGCTAGGGTTGAGGTTTGGTTTGGATAAGTTGCAAGGTTTGGTTTGGATAAGTTGTAATTTTGCTGATGTTGATGTTGATGTTGATGTTGATGTGTAGTTCAGTTTTTTATATTTAGATTGGGGAGCCATATTGCACGATCTATAGGAACTAAATGGGAGCTACGATTATACAATAATTCACATGAACAATAATTTTAACATTCTTGCAAGGATTTTTAAGTTATAATTAGGTGTGAATTTTAACATTCTTGCAACGATTTTTAAGTTATAATTAGGTGTTCGGCCCTATCCTCTATATTTGTAGAATAAAGGTATCATCTCCTTTATATTTGTAGAGTCATGGACCGCATGTGAGTCACTATATTTGGTCATCAACACCCGGTTTTGGTGACATCACACCTCTTATCAACAACTAGCAGCGTCGGCGCAAGTGTTTTCCTATAAATCCATGGTTGATAGCCATGTCAGGTATCTCTTAGTTCCTTAGGTTACAAAATCTTTTTGAAATCTTCTACTCTTTTTCAAGTTTTAATTATTTAAAGTTGTTGGGGGCAATTATAGGGAATCTGTATGATATATGTGGACACCTCCTTTTGGAACACCTTCCTAGACACCCTATTTTTTAGAATGCCTAAAGATGCTTTAAGAAGTTTTAGCCATATGGATGTGATCTCCTTATCATGTAAAACATCCTTACAAAAAATCAAGTAATTCCAACATTTTGATTACCATTAAAAAGATATTTGAATTATATTGTATTGTTCCTGCTTTTAGCTATCGATTTTATCCAAATTTTGATGTTATGTTTTATGATGCAAGAATGTTGGAATGTCATAATAATTTACAGGTATGATCTAAATGATAAAGAGATCACATCCATATGGATAAAACATCTTAAAACATCTTTAGGTGTTCCAAAAATTGGGGTGTCTAGAGGGATGTTCTAAAAGGGGGTGTCCACGGATCCTCTTTATATATATATATATATAAACACAAATAGAAAGTTTTCTTTTCAATAGTCTAATTATATGATCAACACTTTTATACAATGTTTTAGCTATTTTAGTTTGACTAAAAGATTGACATTTATCAAAATCATTCAAATTTACTTTTGGGATCATACCAAGTTTACTCATATTGTGCACTAACTTCTTGTTAACATGACATAATCTAGAGTGCCAAATATTAAAAGAAAACAATAATTAAGTGAAAGCATATTTATTCATTTCAATACTTATTTTGAACATTCAATTATAAGTAAAAGCCCTTTCCCACAAAAATCCCCCCCCCCTAGTCAAAATGTACTGACATCACCCAATTGTATGCTGAAATCCTGCCATGTTGAGAAGATAACTAGAGACAAGATTTTTCCTCATTTCAAGTGTGCGCATCACATTTTTTAGAGTCACTATCCTTTCAGATGTAAGTATCAGTTCAACATCTACAGTACCCAGCACTTTGGTGCTATAAGAATCCCCAAGTAACACCTTTTAGTTTCTAGTCCCCTTACAGGTCTTGAACCAATTGCGTTCATAGTAAACATGCCTAAAAGCTCCTGGGTCAGCCCACCACCCTCCAGTTCTGCCAGTCATTTTAAACTCGGTGATCATAGCCATTAAAGGTTATTTGGTAATGTTAGCCTGAGCAACATGTATGCGGTTCTGACAGTTTTAAGATATGTGTTCAGGCTTCTTACAATTGAAGCACATAATAGGAACTCTTCCATTGTTTGGTAGGGCTTGTTGGTTCATTCCCTTATTAAGAATCTGGTGTCCGCCATTCTGATGGTTATTTGAATTACTACCATTCTGGCAGTTATTTCGATTACCACCATTCTTAGCCTTCATGGGTTTCCCCTTAAGTTTCAGATGGACCTTCCCTTTGGACTGAACCAAAAGAATCTCTTCTTTTCGATCTTGTTTTCTGAATTCTTCTTTAACCCTAAGATGATTATCAAGTTCTCCATGGTAAGCTCCTTCGACTTGTATCGCTGGATATTCTTAGTCTTCCTAATTCGGCGGAAATTTTTCAATCATTATGACAACCTAAAATTGTTCATTAAGAGGTATCCCATTAGACACAATCTCATGAGCAATTCGTTACAACTCATGTGATTAAGTAATTACCGACTTATCGTCGACCACAGTGAACTTGAGATATCGACTCATGACAAACTTCTTAAAACCTACATCTTTCGTATCATACTTTTATGTAATGCCTCCTAAATGGCTTTTGCAGATTTGGATTGCAGATATTAATTGTACAATTCGTCTGTTAAACTGTTCAAGATGAAATTATGGCATTTGAAATTAGCATCAGTCCATTTCAAAATTGACTCTAAAATTTACTCATATTCGTTTACAATTAAATTAGGGTCTACAATGGGTACAAAAATGGGTGGTTCAGCAATGCAGGCTTGTTCAAAAATATAAACAATTTCCTTAAGTGTTAAATAAAAGAATAATTTGTTCTTCCACCTTTTGAAATTTAGCTATCAAACTTTGAGGGTTTGTTGCAATCAAATTTCAGAGGTGAACTACTCTTTAAAATTGTTGAAAAATAAAATAATATAATCTGTGATATAGTTTTCCCCAAAACGGAATATTAACTCTGAACTGCATCAAACCGAAAAGAAGTGTAGAACAGTACTAATAATTCTCAACAGGAACAGTACTTCAGAAGGCAATATCGCAACAACAGAACATAAAGCAATAATGGTGTAAGAAAGAGCTTGAGGCACAGATCACACTTTCTTTAAAGAGTATTCCAGCCTACCACCAAGTATAGGTATTCGCAGTCTAAATATTCTTAGGATATAACAATCAGGGATACAATAATCTAGTACCTGAAGACTACGTACAGGTATTATAACTTGCACCTCGGCAAAATCATGAGTAGAAAAATTATAGAGAGATGCAGAAATCTCAAAGTACGGAAAGAGGGATGAACTATTATTATTCTATATTTTAGGAGAAAAGATAATTGAGGTATTTATAGAGTTTTAGTCTATAATGTCTCTCCTCCAGTTACTCTAACGTTCAAGAGCTTTTAACTCAGATGTGTGTACGTGGGAGTAGTTCTTTCAAAATAGGTATTGATAAAAGAATTTTAGAGCCTCTGGCAAAATACCCGCTCAAAGTATGGTTGTCGAATTGTAGCATGGATGAGTGTGATCAAATCCACAAGGAGGTTTAGGAAAATAAATACTTTCTAGGCCGAATTACGGTTTGATAAGAGATAAATTGAAGAAAAAAAAATAACAAGAACAATTAACAAGGGAATAGCTACGACTAGAATTCGGCCCAACCAAAACAATAATAGTAATTATGTAGACTAGGCGGATTATTCATGTCAAAAATCCTGAGTAGGGCATTTTCGATGTAAATGGCAATCCTAGATCCATAGTTAGGCATCTAAGATTTGGTCAAATTAGGTTTTACTTAATCCGATGTACAGGAGGAATTCTTCCAACTATGGTTAAGCTTAGTTGAATTTTTCCTATAAGTTTTCTTCGTTTTTGCCCTAAAATCCAGTTTAATGGTTATAATACCGGATTTTGGCTAAATAGTTAAAATCTACTTACTAGCTATGGTTAAGCCTAGAAGTAGATTATAGCTATATTAGATGATTGTAAAAGAGAACTAATCCTAGAACTACAACATAACTATTGATACTTGGGTAAGGGATTCCTTTTAGTCATTACTGGAAGAGATTAGCCTTCTATCATTCCCAAGATCATTGCATGAACTAGCTAACTATTTACAAAATAAAATAAAAAAGAGAAAAGACAATTAAATAAAACTAAGACTTTATTTCTTCTAAACTAGCTCCAATATGAGATGCCCAATTATAATGGGGGAGGGTTCCTTTAATAGGAGAAGGAATCCAAATTTTGAAATTATACATTAAATTGTAAAGAATATTTTTACAAGAATATATTCTAATTTTACAACCAATCACATAAGATTCTTGCATATAATTCCCTTAAGTGATGTAGAGATCATTCTTCATGGGAACTCTTGAATATATCTTCAATACAAAATATCTTTAAGGATCTTGGATGCAATATATTCTTTGATCTTACTCTCCAAGAATATTTGTGTATATATTTCTTCAATCTTGAGATCAAATATATTGTGTCTTTAACTTTTTGTGCTATGAACTGCTAGAGAAACTTTTACATGACTTTAAGAGCTTGGTTTCAAATATCCATCTCCAATAGCTGCAATCAAACAAACATACATACGTACCTAAAATTAAATATAATGGACGACTAAAATACATGTTCGGGTATATTAAAAATATCATAATTATGCGCTCATCAAATACCTCCAAACTAGTATTTTGCTCATTCCGAGTAAAATAAAATAATAGCCACTTTCGCAGGGAGAGAGATTGTATTTAGCATATGCAACAAGCCGTTAAACCTCTAGATTTAACCTGGTGGACGAGTGTTGTCTCGTGAGGGTTTGCAGTGACTATACCCACAAAAGTCAATAATTATATTTTAAATAATTCTAGAATACACATGACTCATTTTCTGTAAATTTATCCTTACTTAGTTATGACAAAAATATACCAATGAAAAAATCCTTAAACATGTAATTCTCCCAAGTATACCAAAAAATATTTTAAGCTTATCCGAAACTAAAAGTACTACCTCAAGATTAGAAAGAGATTCAAGTATTTTACTTTAGCTATATTTGAGTGTACAGTAAAAATAGTTTTATTGCTTATTATGTTGTCAAGAATAATTTACTTAATTTTTGGTAGCCCAGTTCTTAAGAGAATAAATTTAACGGTCAGTTCGGCAAGTGCCTTAGTCAATTCATCTTCCTAGAATTTTTCTTTTCTTTTCTTTTCTTTTTATTTTTTTTAATTAATTTTTTTCTTAGTGAAGCCTCCGTAACAAGGAGTTTTTGGTCGACAATCCACACTAGTTGGCTAAGGTTGTCGGGGTGTGGTTCCCCCATCATGACCTAGACTCAGGATTCTTACGAGTAACATTTTTTTGTGGTCCTTTCACATAGTTTATGGTCAAACTCAAGATTGGTGATAATTTTTTCTCTTTCAAATCTTAATCATGAGAATAGTCATGCAGCGTGAAAGTTTTTAGAGCACATTTGGCTTATTATTTTTTTTCTTAGGAATAAACTTATTCTCAGGCAGTTGTCTCCCTTGTAGTAAACTATTCTAAACATAAATGCTAAATTTCCCTTATACTGAGCAAAAATCAATTGAAGGTATGAATTGCAAAACTATAGTAAAGTGCATATTTTCAAAATATGCCAAGTTAACTTGAATTAGTCGCTAATAAAAAGATAGTACATCTTGCTTAAGATAGTCCAAAATATTTTAGTGTATTCTTGGTACAATTTAAAATTTTAGGTTTTTTCATAATATTTATGTCAAGGTAAAATCAGTTTAAGTGTTTGGAAATTCGTCAAAAATATATCATAAATTGTCAAAATGTCATTATTTCACTTTCTTCAAAAAATATTTAAAGAAATAGTTTTCTACCCCCATACTTAAATGAAACATTGCCCTCAATGTTTGAGAGCATAAAAATATAGAGGATTAAAGCTGTAATTTCTCACCAGAATGTATCATGGGTTGCCTCCCAAGAAGCGTTAAGTTTACCATCTTCAGCCAGACGAATGTACCCCCAAACTTAAAAATTTTAATATGGCTGAAAGGGTACGAAGTTGAAAAGGTGATGTACTATCCTGGATGCAAATTCTTTTTCAAAAACTAAATAACACCTGAATGGTGATCCTCAATATTAACCCCTAATTAGGCATATATATTCTCTAAATACAAGAGAGAGTTCAAAATTAATTCTCTATGAAAAATATCTTTTCTAAAAATTTTGCCTAACATTTGATGATTCCAAGTTGAAAATTTTAGACAAATTAAGAAAAATTATTTTCTCAAAGATAAAGCAAACACATACCCAGGGAACATATTTTCCTTTAGAATTTTTAATACAATCATATGATTATTGCGTGTTACAGTAAAATAAGATTGGTATACAAGTATTTGTCCCCGAAAATGTACTAGATTCAAAACTCAATTTTTCGATAAAGATATTTTCTTTAAAAAAATTTAAAACCCTCATATTATTGTTGATATTCCAAAAAATGTGATAGGTGGTTCTTACAAAGCAAGTCTTTGAGGCATCCCTAAAATTATAATGTTTTAAAAAGATATTTTCTTTTAGTAGAAGAAAAACTATATAACATATTTGTGAATATGGGTGATGAATACGTAATTATGACATTTTTAATATACCTGAACATGTATTTTAGTCGTCCATTATATTTAATTTTGGGTACTTATATACGTTTGTTTGATTGCAGCTTTTAGATATGGATATTTGACACCAAGCTCTTAAAGTCAAGTAAAAGTGTCTTCAGCAGTTTATAGCACAAAATGTCAAAGACACAATATATTTGGTCTCAAGATTTAAGAAATATATACACAAATATTCTTAGAGAATAAGATCAAAAAATATATTGCATCCAAGATCCTTGAAAATATTTTATATTGAAGATATATGCAAGAGTTTCCATGAAGGAAGATCTCTACATTACTTTAGGGAATTATATGCAAGAATCTTAGGTGATTGGTTTTAAAATTAGAAGATATTATTGTGAAAATATTTTTTATAATTTAATGTATAGTTTCTAAATTTTGGGTTCCTTCTCCTATAAAAGGAACCCTCCCCCCATTATAATTTGGCATCTCATATTAGAGCAAGTTTAGAAGAAATAAAGTTAGTTTTATTTAATTGTCTTCTTCTTCTCTTTTAGTTTAATTTTTGCTAATGTCTTCATTAATTGTTAATACGATGAAGTCTGGGATGAGCGACTAATCTCCTAGTTAAGGCTAGGATGAGGCATTTTCTTAGATGAGCAATAGTTGGTATTAATTAGGTTCTAATTAGTTTTCTCTTAGTACTTTATAATTGATAAGTTAGTGCATCATATCGAAGGTTTGACCATAGCTTCGATTTGATGTACTATAACTTTAGATATAAACAAGTACTACTAACCGTAGACTTGATTTATAAATCTAAACAAGAGGAAATACTCACTCAAGCCTAGCCATGGTTGAGTTGATAATTCTTTAAGATACTCTTCACCATCTCTTAAAAGCATAGCCACTAAATATTTGACCATAGATTCAGTAGTTTATTTTACAACATCGTATGTGTCTTAACACGAACATATGATGGGTAGAGATATTAGGATCTAGTTGTATATCGATTAGTGCTTTGAATCGGAGAGGCCAAGTCTGAACCTTAGCTCTCTCTCTCATTAAATTTTATAATTAGTTTTTATTTATTCTTCTTAGATTTATCTCTTATAAAACCGCAATTCAGCCTAGAAAGTATTTGTTTTTCCAAACCACCTTGTGGATTCCATCATACTCATCCGTGCTACAATTCGACAACTGTACTTTGAGCAGGTATTTTGCTAGAGGCCATAAAAATCTTCTTATTAAATGGCGTCATTACCGGGGAGGCATCATTGAAAGCTATTCTTTCTTATACCGAATTTACTTTGTTAATTCTTTCTAATACCGTGCCAATGATTTCTAAATTCTTTGTTTATAGTGAGCCGGTAATGCAATTTTAAATGTTTATAATTTTTTTTCAAAACAAGTTTAGTTGTGGTTCTCGGTGTTACAAGCTTAAGATTAAATAAATAAAATAGTTGTGTTTCTAACTTTCTGGTGGAGTAAATTCCATATAGCAAGCTTAAGTTTAGCATTAAAATATTATGTTTATGGTTTTCTGGTTTCTAAGTGGACATCTTTAAAGAAACATTAAGCTATTATTTTGAGTGTTGATTATTTTTATGTTTTGTTATTTTTGAGTGTCGTTAATATTTAATATTTTTGAGTGCATCATTTTAGGAACATAAGTGGTGAACTTTTGGTTAATATTTAAGTGTTGTTTATTTTTGTTTGGTGCTTGCTTCTAAAATTTCCAAAATTTCGTTTAAGTGTTGTTTATTTTGTTTGGTGCTTGCTTCGTTTGACATGTGCTTAGGTGCATTAATAACATAAGTGCAATATTAAGATAATATCTACAACTGCTCATATATCCCGCATTGACATATCTTTGAGCTTGTTTGTTTGGCATTTAAGTTACAGGAGTACCGAGGTTTCTCAAGTTTGTAAGTGAGCATATTATTTCCTTGAGTTTTCTCTTCGTACTGGAAGGATTTAAAGTACCCACTTACATCCGCAAAAGCATTGTTTGGATTGTTTAAACTCTTGGTGTGCTTAAACTACACTCGTGGAACCAGGTTCAAAAAAGAAAAGGGTAAATTGGGAAAAAGAGCGAGGACCGAAAATATGCAAAGCTAAAAGCACCGTCAAATCCATCCTTCTTGTGCCCCCAATGTGAAGGGACACTTTCTTCTTTCACCTCCTAAGTGAAGGGGCGGACACAGCTTCACCGGGAAACACTTTCTGTAGGTTGGTACCTCTATAAACTTGATATCTAGAAGGGGTTCATATCCGCTCCGCCCCGGCACTAGAAACATAAAGTCGTGTGGACTGTGCAAATACACGCTGCTCTAATAAAATATTTATTGTGGTTGGATTGACCTATTGACGTGTTTAAGTTTATTTTTATTCCAACATTAGTAAAGTTAAAAATTGTTAGAGACTTGCGGGATTTGATCATCCAAAAAGCTCTCTAATAAGTGGGACCACCCATTAGAGATACGAAAAAATTTGTATCACACAAAAATTGAACGTTTCGGACCTGAAAAATAACTGATAATAAAAAATAGTAGCAAGACTCCCGCGGGATTTCATCACCCAACGGATAGGTGTACCAGACCGGGGTACAAACACGGGTTCGTAGGATATGACCCCAGCCTAGCACCGTGAAATACTAATTGTAGGTTAGCGACGTCACCGTTCCGAGTGCTGACATACGATAAGGTGACTCGCTCGGGCGTGAGGAATTAACATCTACTATAAGCTAGTACTAGCACAGCAATGCAGGGGAGTATAGGAACCAAAGCCTTTGACCATCCTACCTTTTGTAAATATAGAAGAATATATGGGATACCTAATCATTACTTCTTAAAAAATGTTGAAGTGTTAGATTATATGTTTGATTGATTGTTTACTGCATCGGGTGCCAAATTTTATCGCATATTAGTTTGTGCATGATCAATTGGACACGTGGAGAAAAACGTTTAGGAAGTTTACCAGAACCTTTGCCTATTTACGACCCACCACCTCAGCCAAAGCGGAGAGGGCGACTACCTCGCTCAATCAATACAATAGAGAACTTAGGACCCCTAATTTTTGAGGAGGGTAATCTATCTAGAGTTGACCCAATTGAGCTTGTTGTTGAGCTAGAAGTCAAAACACCAATCATGGCTGCTGCCAAATCTCTTAGGGACTATTGGACTCCAGTGGTGAGCGATATACCTTTGTGTATCGTGTTACCAGCCGTCACAATAAATCATTATGAAATCAAGCCTACTGTGATCCAAATGTTACCTACATTTCATGAGCTTGATTCTGAGAGCCTTTATAAGCACGTTCACGAATTTAAGAAAATTTGTACACTCTCAAAATATTAACATTTTATTGAGGATTCTGTCCGCCTTCATTTAGTCCCATTCTCACTAAAAGATAAGGCGAGACATTGGCCTGATTCATTAGCACCAACATCTATCAATTCATTGGACCAAATGGAGACTAAGCTCAAAAACAAATAGTTTTCAATGGGAAAAACCCTCGTTCTTAGAAATATAATTGCTAAATTTGCTAAAAATGAGAGCGAAACATTTTATGAGTCATGGGAGAGATACAAAGATCTTCTTTCACAATGTCCCCATCATGATTTTAAAAAGCAACATTTAGCCCAGATTTTCTATCGTGGAATAACCTCTGAGAATCGTTATAGGCAAGAATCCATGCAAAGTGGCATATTTTAGGAGCTTGAACCCGATAGAGCTTATGAGGAGTTTGAGATATTGGCTGAGAACTCTCAACAGTGAGATTTTGATTTGCATAAAAATGTCCGTACAGCCAAGAAAGGTGGCATATATGAAGTGAGTGAGGGAACGGCCATCAAAGCCTAATTAGATACTCTTATACGAAAAATTGAGGCTATGGCTATGAATCAATCTAAGGGTAGTGTGAACCAAGTTCAACAACAGGGTTGGAACGTTTGTCATGATGTCACCCATATAACTCAAATATGCCCCATGTTCAATTAAATAAATGATAATCAAGAGCAAGTGAATGTTTTGAATAATACCTACAAGAGGCCTTTTGACCCCCCGTACAAGCCAAGTTGGCAGAACCACCCAAATTTTTTATGGAAAAATAACCAACCCAATTCGAATTTTGGAGAGCCACACACCTCAGGTCATAATTTGCCTAGGAATCCCCTTTCTCAATCTTATCCACAACAATCTTTTAAGTCATCCAAACAGTTCCCACCCGCTATACCCAAACCATCTTTGGAAGACACCCTTGCTCTCTTCATGCAACAATCAATGGAAAGTCAAAAATAAGTGTTACAATTTTAGCAACAAATGATGCAATTCTAACAATAGACTTTGGTAAATCAAAATTCTGCATCCTAGTCTATCTCTAGTTTAGAGACTTAGATAGGACAATTGAAAAATGCATTGCATGAGAGACCACCAGGTATGCTACCTAGCCAACCTGTATCTAATCCAAAAGGACCACTTTGATTCTAGCTCAATCCTAAAATAGCTTAATGTCATTACCATTCTTCAAAGCGGTAGACAAATTGATAACCGGGTTAAAATACCTAGGGTTGAGCCAATACCAGTTGCTATTGAGGATGAGATAGGTACGAGTGAACCAGTTGTAGTAAGCAGCCATGAACCTTCTAAGAAATCTAAGGAGTTGCCTATCTCATCCGTTTTTGTACCAAAAACACGTATTGAGCCAAAAATGCCTTATCCGCAACGTCTTCTTCCGATTAATAAAGGGATTCAATTTGACGAGATATTGGATACATTTAAGCAAGTTTATAAAAATATTCCAGTACTCGATGCCATCATACTTATTCTTGCATATGTCAAATTCCTTAAGGATGCGTGTACTAGGAAAAGGAAAATCAATGTGCACAAGAAAGTCTTCTTAACTGAGACACTAACCTCTCATAAGCTTCAAGATCCTAGAAGCCCAGCCATCCCTTGTAAAATTGGTGATCACAAAGTGGATAGGGCATTACTCGACTTGGTGGCTAGTGTGAATATCTTACCTTACTCGGTCTATCAGGAATTAGGACTTGGAGAACCCGAACATACCCGAATAATACTTTAATTGGCTGATAGGTCAATACGATACCCACGTGGTATCCTTGAGGATATTCTTATCAAGGTTGATACTCTCATTTTTCCCGTGGACTTTAGTATTTTGGACACTGAAGATGTCACGAATCCTAGTTGCGAGATCCCCATCATATTGGGCCGCCCTTTCCTAGCGACTGCTCATGCCATTATTAATTACTTTAATTGTGTCTTAAAATTATCAATAGGAGACATGAAGATTAAACTCAATGTTTTTAACAATAAGACTCAAGTTCCTCATTGTGACATGGCTGAGCTGAATATGTTTGACTCCCTAGTTTACAACTCGTTCCCTAAATCATTTTCTGACGACCCCTTAGAATCATGTCTTATGAACTTTGGTGAGGACTTTGATGAAAACAGGATCGTTGACGAATTTAATGCCTACTCGACTCAACTCCTATTTTTCGCATGTCCAAATGGAGACCTAGACTAGAACCTCTTGAACCATCAACTACTTTACCTATTCCATCCATTGTTAAACCACCCCAGCTGGACCTCAAGTCATTGCCCAATACACTTAAATATGCCTTTTTAGGTAATTCTAAAACTCTACCTGTGATAATAGCTTCCAATCTAGATACTGACCAGGAAGGCAGACTGTTGAGTGTCCTTAGAAAACATAAATCAGCCATAGGGTGGTCTATAACAGACTTGAAGGGAATTAGCCCGGTCGTGTGCATGCATCGCATCAATCTTAAGGAAGGTACTAAAAATTTGTGTGATATACAATGGTGTTTAAATCTAACTATGATGGAGGTGGTTAAGAAGGAAGTTCTCAAACTATTAGACTCGGGTATCATATACCCCATTTCGGATAGTAAGTGGGTTAGCCCTGTTCAAGTTGCACCCAAGAAATCAGGGATTACTATAGTCAAAAATGAGAATAATGAATTAATCTCTACCCGTATGACCACAGGGTGGCATGTTTGTATCGATTATAGAAAGTTGAACATGGCCACTTGGAAAGATCATTTTCCTCTTCCATTCATTGATCAAATGCTTGAGTGATTAGCGGGAAAAAGTCATTATTGTTTTCTTGACAATTATTCTAGATATAATCAGATCCTCATCACTCTAGAAGATCAGGATAAAACTATATTAACATGTCCCTACGGGACTTATGCTTATCAACGTATGCCATTTGGTTTATGTAATGCACCTGCTACATTTCAACGTTGTATGATGAGCATTTTCTCTGATATGGTTGTTAAATTTATCGAAATCTTCATGGATGATTTTTTAGTGTTTGGTTCCTATTTTGATGAATGTTTGCACCATTTGGAGCTCGTGCTAGAATGATGTACACAAACCAATTTGGTGTTAAACTGGGAAAAGTGTCACTTCATGGTGACACAAGAGATAATTCTTGGGCATATCATCTCCAGCAAAAGGATAGAAGATGATAAGGCCAAAATTGATATTGTTTTTTCCTTACCTCCTCCTCGAATGGTTAAGTCCATTTGATCATTTCTAGGTCATGCGGGGTTTTATCGTCAGTTCATCAAAGATTTTAGCAAAGTTTCATAACCCTTATGCAATTTACTTGCAAAGGACACTAATTTCTACTTTGACGAAGAATGTTTTAGAGCTTTTGAGAAGCTCAAACTTCTATTAACTTCTGCTCCAATCATCCAACCACCCAACTGGGATCTTCTATTTGAATTGATGTACAATGCATTTGACTACATTGTTGGAACAGTTTTAGGGCAAAGAGTGGACAAAAAAAACCTCATATTATTTACTATGCCAGTCACGTACTCAATGATGCACAAATAAATTACTCTACCACTGAGAAGGAGTTATTAGCCATTATGTTTGCATTAAAAAAAATTTGGTCATTTCTTGTTGGGTCCAAAATCATTGTCTACACTGATCACGCGGTCTTAAAATATTTGTTATCCATAAAAGATGCTAAGCCTCGGTTAATCCGATGGATTCTCTTATTACAAGAATTTGACATCGAAAATCGAGATAAGAAAGGTATCAAAAATGTTGCAGCAGACCATTTATCCCAACTTCTGATCAAAGGTAGTGAAGATCTTTTACCTACCATAGAGACATTTCTTAATGAGTAGCTTATGGCTATTATACAGCTACCATGGTATGCCAATATTGTCAATTATCTTGCTACTGAACGATTACCTGACCACTGGTCTAAGTAAGATAAAACCAAATTCTTACACGAGGTTAGACGTTTCAGTTGGGATGATCCTTATCTGTATAAATTTCGTTCAGACCAAGTTATTAGAAGATGCAGTCCAAATAATGAGTTCCAGAGCGCACTCATGTTTTGCCACACTTATGCCTATGGAGGGCATTTCAGTGCCAATAAAACGGCTGCCAAAATTCTTCAATCTGGTCTTTATTGGCCTACCCTTTTCTGTGATACACAGAACTTTTGTTCTACTTGTAATAGATGTCAGAGGACCGATAATATTTCTCACCGCAACATGATGCCCCTAAACAACATTCTTATTGTTGAACTTTTTTATGTTTGGGGCATAGATTTTATGGGCCCATTTCCATCATCTCGCGGAAACCTTTATAATCTAGTCACAGTAGACTATGTCTCCAAATGGGTCGAAGCGGTAGCATGTCCGACAAATGACCATAAGCCTGTGGTCCAATTTATGAAATTCATTTTTAACCATTTTGGCACTCCTCGAGCAGTTATTAGTGATGGTGGGAAACATTTTTGTAACCGTATTTTAAAAACTTTATTGAAAAATTATTATATCACTCATAAAGTTGTCATACCTTACCATCCACAAACAAGTGGTCAAGTAAAAGTTTTTAATCAAGAGATTAAAAGAATTTTAGAAAAAGTTGTTCGAACTGATCCCAAAGACTGGTCAGATCATCTTGATGATGCTCTTTAGGCTTATCGAATAGGTTATAAAACCCCGATTGGAATGTTACCTTATAGACTTATCTTTGGGAAGGCTTGCCATTTGCCTGTGGAACTAGAGCACAAAGCTCTTTGAGCCACAAATACCCTTAACTTTGAGATGGACAAAGTTGGGTTCAAGAGAAAGCTTTAACTTTCTGAGTTGGATAAACTCTGTCATGAGGCTTATAAAACTTTAAAATTTTATAAGGAACGTACCAAAGCTTTTCACGATAAATCAATTATTCGTAAAACCTTTGAGCCTAATCAAAAGGTATTACTTTATAACTCCAAGCTTCGTCTATTTCTTGGAAAACTGCGATCTTGTTGGCATAACCCCTTTACGGTTAAAACTGTTTTTCCTCATGGAGCCGTGGAGGTGGAGGATCCTAAGAACGAAAATATTTTTAAAGTCAATGGCCAGCGATTAAAATTGTACTTAGAGTCCTACACTTTTGATGAAGAGATAACATTTCTAAATGATCCAGTATATCAGAGTTGATATTGTGTACCCCTATAGTACCATTGCAGCATCATTTAAGTATGGAGGTATATTAGTCTGGCTGAAGACGGTAAACTTAGCGCTTCTTGGGAGGCAGCCCATGACACATTCAGGTGAAAAATTTTAGTTTTCCTCTTCCATTTGTTTTCTTGTTCTCAAACATTGAGGGCAATGCATGATTTAAGTTTGGGGTTAGGAAACCATTTCTTTAAATACTTTTTTTTAAAAAGTAAAATAATGGCACTTTGACAATTTATGATATATTTTTGACAAATTTCTAAACACTTAAACTGATTTTAAATTGACATAAATATTATAGAAAAGCCTAAATTTTGAAATTGTAACCAAGTATACACTAGAATATTTTTTACTATCTTAAGCTAAATGTACTATATTTTTATTAACGACTAATTCAAGTTAACTTGGCATATTTTGAAAACGTGCATTTCACTGTAATTTTACGATTAATACATTCAATAGATTTTTGCTCAGTATAAGGAAAATTTAGCATTTATGCTAGGAATAGTTTACTACAAGGGAGACAACTACCTAAGAATTCCTAAGAAAAAAAAGAGAAAAATGTGCTTTAAAAATTTCACGTTATAAGGCTACTCGCATGATTAAGAACTGAAAGAGGAAAAATTATCACCAATATCGAGTTTGACCATGAACTATGCGAAAGAAGCACAAGAAAATATTACTTGTGAGAATCCTGAGTCTAGGTCATGATGGGGCACCACATCCCGGCAACCTTAGCCAACTGGCAGAGATTTTCGACCGAAAACTCCTTGTTACAGAGGCTTCATTAAAAAACAATATACTCAAAGAAAAGAAAAGAAAAATAAAATTCTAGGAAAATTAATTGACTAAGGCACTTGTCGAACTGACCGTTGAATTTATTCCAGTAAGAACTAGACTACCAATAATTGAGTAAATTATTCTTGAATACGTATTAGGCGATAAAACTATTTTTACTGTACACTCAAATATAGCTAAAGAAAAATACTTGAATCTCTTTCTGATCTTGAGGTAGTACCTTTAGTTTCGGATAAACTTAAAATATTTTTTGGTATACTTGGGATAATAGCAAGTTTAAGGATTTTTTCATTGGTATATTTTGTTACAACTAAGTAAGGATAAGTTCACAGGAAATGAGTCATGTGTATTCTAGAATTTTTTAAAATGTCATTATTGACTTTTGTGGATATAGTCACTGCAAACCCTCACGAGAAAACACTCATCCACCAGGCAAAACCTAGAGGTTTGACGTCTTGTTGCATATGCTAAATA
This sequence comes from Kingdonia uniflora, assembly GCA_014058105.1. Lineage (NCBI taxonomy): Eukaryota > Viridiplantae > Streptophyta > Magnoliopsida > Ranunculales > Circaeasteraceae > Kingdonia > Kingdonia uniflora. The sequence goes on from JACGCM010001174.1 coordinate 36,555, forward strand.
TAATCCGGAGTAAAATAAAATAATAACCACTTTCGCAGGGAGCAAGTTTAGAACCCTCCCCCCATTGTAATTTGGCATCTCTTATTAGAGCAAGTTTAAAAGAAATAAAGTTAGTTTTATTTAATTGTCTTCTTCTTCTCTTTTAGTTTAATTTTTGCTAATATCTTCATTAATTGTTAATGCGATGAAGTCCGGGATGAGCGGCTAATCTTCTAGTTAAGGCTCGGATGAGGCCTCTTTTTGGATGACCAATAGTTAGTATTAATTAGGTTCTAATTAGTTTTTTCTTAGTACTTTATAATTGATATGTTAGTGCATCATATCGAAGGCTTGACCATAACTTTGATTTGGTATACGATAACTTTGGATACAAACAAGTGCTACTAACCATAGACTTGATTTGGAGATTTAAACAAGAAGAACCACTAGAGAACTCACTCAGGCCTAGCTATGGTTGAGTTGATAATTCTCTAAGGCACCATTCACCATCTCTTAAAAGTATAACCACTAAATGCTTGACAATATATTTTGTAGTTTATTTTACAACATCGTATGTATCTTAACATGAATATATGATGGGTAGAGATATTAGGATCTAGTTGTATATTGATTAGTGCTTTGAAAGCTAGAGGTCAAGTCCGAACCTTATCTCTCTCTATCTCATTATGTTTTATAATTAGTTTTTATTTATTCTTTTTAGATATATCTCTTATAAAACTGCAATTTGGCCTAGAAAGTATTTGTTTTCCCAAAAATCCTTGTAGATTCGATTTCACTCATCCATGCTACAATTCAACAATACTTTGAGCTGGTATTTTGCTAGAAGCCATAAAAATATTCTTATCAGTGGGGACCGGGGAACAATTGACTCTAACAAACATTTAAAATTTGTGTGCCTAAAATCAGAACTTATCTCAAGGGATTCATCCTGACCATTAACGTGGATATTCAATGGCTTAGGGACATGGCCAAGTTGAAATACGTTTTCAGATGGTAATGATTGTACCATTTCACGAATCTCAGGATCATTCGAGTCCTCGAAATAATTTAAACATTCATCAACAGAAATGCAACAAGAGTTATCTCCGTACAAGTCCTCAAAATCATTTATGGTCATGGTACCCCCATTAGGCTCGGCGATGGGGTTATGAATACAAGAAAGAGAGATGAAGAAGGTGACATTGGTTGGGATAAAGATGGAGCTCATATTTTTTCAAGAATCGATGTTGAATTCATATTTCCAAGAAATTTTTCATCATCCTTATCATCTGAGAAATCGTCTAAGAATTTGGAAAAATACTTACTTTTTGTCATGATATCATATGTAAATTATTGGGGCTCTATCGGTGAAGGAATGGATAATAATATTGGTGGTTGAATGTTGAGGGCAGAATTAGGAGGTGATTGATAAAAAAAATTATTGAACATGTTAGCCGCTTCTTTTAGAGCTTCTTGTGACAGAACCGTCGATCTTAAAATGTTCATCTTCTAAATCTGTCTCATAATATGGTATCCATTCACCCCATTGGGAAAACATTACTTGATTACGCTTGAATTCATTATTTTCTAAATCACAAGGGGATTTAACTTCAAGTTGTTCTTCTTCAGTGCTTGAAAGTTTTTTGTGCTCTATTTTACTCCACGTGGTTGACAACAAAGTTATCTGAGTCTCTTACCTAGAGATAGATTAGATCATAGAAGTTAGATTCACCAATGTCTATTATTGGAATTGCATCATTTGTTTAGGGGTGGCAATGGGTCGGGTTTGGGGCGGGTGGAGCAATACCATCCCCATACCCGCCAAATTACCCTACCCCCAAACCCACCCCAATGCCATTTAACTTAATTGGGGAATACCCGAACCCGCCCCGTTTAAATTTGCATATACCAAACCCGCCCCAACACCCGTTTAAAAACCATAAATCACTTGTACAAAAAAAATGAGCTACTAGGAATAAGTTTGAGATAATTCTTCATTTAATCTTTAATAGAATGAGGAAAATGAGCTAAGGATTAAAGGCAATTTAACCCTCACTTGAGCCAACTGAGGATCAGAGGCAATTTAACCCTTACTTCAGCATTGAGCCATAACTGAAAATATATCTTCAGAATAAGGTTGAATTGAAGCCACCTAGTTTCGATAGGTCTGTATAAGAAGAAGAGAAGCTAATGGACAGATGGAGGTTGAAATGAAATTATGAAGGCATGACTATAGGAGAGGAGGAAGAAACATGTCTTCTGTCTTCAAAGTTCAGAAATCATAATTAGGTTTAACTTGTGTGTAAGGGTATTCATGTATCTTGTATAAATGGGTCGGGTGATGGGGCCCCATTTATTTAAGCCTTAAACCAGACCCGCCCCATTAAATAAATAGGTTTTTTTTTAACCAAACCTGCCCCATACCCACTATAGTCATACCAAACCCGCCTCATTAAGGGCGGTGGGGGGGGCGGGTCCCTGATGGAGCGGGTTAAATTGCCAACCCTACATTTGTTACTAAAATTGTAACTCTTGTTTTTGACTTTCCATTTATTGTTGTATAAAGAAAGAAATGGTGTCTTCTAAAAATGATTTGAGTAGAGTAGGTGGGAACTGTTTGGATGACTGAAAGGATTGTTGAGACTGCATATGGAAATAAGTTTGGAAAGGTTCCACGTATTGAGAATTTTGTGATCCCTTGATTGAAAATGATTTTGAGGATATTGTGGGGATGCCAAAATGTGAGCCATAATGTTCTTGCATATACGACATTTTTTAATTAAATTAATACCCAATGGAAAAACAAATTAATCAAGCCTAAAACTCTAGCACTTAAACATATTTTAAGAAGAAATAATTGGGTTTTCCCTATATTTTTCTATGTTAAAAAATGTATAGGATGGCTGAAGACTTTGGTTCTAATACTCTCCTGCATCACTGTGCTAGTACTAGCTTAGAGTAGATGTTCAGTCCTCATGCCCGAGCGAGTCACCTTATCGTATGTCAGCACTCAAAATGGTGACGTCGCAAACCTACCACCAGTATTTCACGGCGCTAGGCTGGGGACGTATCCTTCGAACCCGTGTTTGTACCCCGGTCCAGTACACCTATCCGTTGGGCGATGACATCCAGCGAGAATCTTGCTACTCTTTTTTAATATCAGTTATTTTTCAGGTCTGGAACGTTCAATTTTCGTGTGATACAAATTTCTTCGTATCCCTAATGGGTGGTCCCACTTGTTAGAGAGCTTTTTGGCTGATGAAATCCTGCAAGTCTCTAACAATTTTTACCTTTACTAATGTTGGAATGAAAAAAAAATTAAACACGTCAATAGGTCAATCCAACCGCAACAAATATTTTATTAAAGCAGCGTGTATATGCACAGTCCATACTATTTTATGTTCTTAGTGCCGGGGCGGAGCGAATATGAACCCCTTCTAGATGTCAAGTTTATAAAGGTACCAACCTACGGGAAGTGTTTCCTGGTGAAGCTGTGGCCGCCCTTTCACTTAGGGGGCGAAAGAAAGAAGTGCCCCTTCACTTAGGGGGCACAAGAAGGATTAGATAGAAGCTTGCCAAATTACTTTACAAATTCCTTACGATATCTAAGTTCCAACTTTGTGATTATTCTGCAAAGCAAGAGAAAAGGGATTAGTGAACTTGCGACAACAATATTAATCCAATTTCCAAGTTTATTGTAGTCTATGATGTCCTAATTTTAAAATATGCATATCTATCATCTCGGTTGAGAGAGAACATTAAATAATATCAATTTCAAAATTTAATTTAGAAAGGAAAAATATTCAGGAAGGAAGTTTTCTAGAATTTAGCTTCCCTACCGCTCAAAACAAGTGATTAATGAATAGCGGCGCTCTTTACTGAGACTATTTTTATTGTTGTTTCCAAAGGCTGTAACTCTTAAACGACTAAACAGAAAAATATGATCTATAGCAATTCGGAAAGGGTTTTGAATTATCCAAAACTTTTGTAGCAAGCATATTTCCCAATTATGAAGTATAGATGGCCAAAACTGTAAAACATTTAGGAACACACTTTATTACCGGCCCACTATACTACAACTTAGTATACGAGAAACAAAGAATTTAGAAATCATCAACAAGATATGGACAAGAGTTATGAAATCAACTTACTATTTTACCAACACCAATTATCTTAAATAATTAGAAGTAAAGATTCAAACTAACCTTGATAGCACATCAATTAGCAAATTTAGAAAACTAACAAAGAAAATTTGGTATTAGAAAGAATAGTTTTCAATGATGCCTCCCCGGCAGTGGCGCCATTTGATAAGAGGATTTTAGAGCCTCTAGCAAAATACCTGCTCAAAGTACAGTTTTTGAATTATAGCACGGATGAGTGGGATTGAATCCACAGGGAGGTTTGGGAAAACAAATACTTTCTAGACCGAATAAAGGTTTTATAAGAGATAGATTGAAAAGAAATAGATAACAAGAACAATTAACAAGATAATAGCTACGACTAGAATTTGACCCAACCAAAACAATAATAGTAATTATGTAGACTAGGCGAGTTATTCATGTCAAAAATCCCGGGTAGGGCATTTTTGATGTAAATGGCAATCCTAGATCCATGGTTAGGCATCTAAGATTTAGTCAAATTAGGTTTTAATTAATCCGATGAGTAGGAGGAATTCTTCCAACTATGGTTAAGCTTGGCCAAATTTCTCCTCCAAGTTCTCTTCATTTTTGCCCTAAAATCCGGTTTAATGGTTATAATATCATATTTTGGCTAAATAGTCTAAATCTACTTACTGGCTATGGTTAAGCCTTGATTATAGCTATTTTAGATGATTGTAAAAGAGAACTAATCCTAGAACTGCAACATAACTATTGCTACTTGGGTAAGGGCTTCCTTCTAGTCATAGCAAGAAGAGATTAGCCATCTATCATTCCCAAGATCATTGCATGAACTAGCTAACTATTTATAGGATAAAATAAAAAGGAGAGAAGATAATTAAATAAAACTAAGACTTTATTTCTTCTAAACTTGCTCCAATATGAGATACCCAATTCCAATGGGGGAGGGTTCCTCTTATAGGAGAAGGAACCCAAATTTATAAATTATACATTAAATTGTAAAGAATATTTTCACAATAATATATTCTAATTTTACAACCAATCACCTAAGATTCTTGCATATAATTCCCTTAAGTGATATAGAGATCTTTCTTCATGGAAACTCTTGCATATATCTTCAATATAAAATATCTTCATGGATCTTGGATGCAATATATTCTTTGATCTTATTCTCCAATAATATTTATGTATATATTTCTTCAATCTTGAGACAAAATATATTGTCTTTGACTTTTTGTGCTATGAACTGCTGGAGGCACTTTTACTTGACTTTAAGAGCTTGGTTTCAAATATCCATCTCCAATAGCTGCAATCAAACAAACGTACATAAGTACCTAAAATTAAATATAATGAACGACTAAAATATATGTTTGGGTATATTAAAAATGTCATAATTATGCGCTCATCAGGTTTCTCCTAGTCATTAAGAGAGAGCGTGTAACAGTCAACTCCAAGAAGAACTAAATAACTTCTTAGTAAAAAAGAAGTGATTAAGCCTAGCCCATTCCCAAAGAGTAGTTCCTTCGAAATAGGTCTCTCCTAGTCGTTAAGAGAGAAAGTGTAGCAGTCATCTCCAAGAAGGACTAGATAACTTTTCAGTAAAAAAAGGAGTGATTAAGCCTAGCCTAGCCTAAGCCCAAAGAGCACCTAGGGCCCTTCCGAGCCAATTGCCCAATTACCCCCTTCCCCTTGCCCCCGGGTTGCCTAAGAGAGGTCCAAGTGTGTTAAGGGCAAAAAGCCCCAAGTTAGCCTCATGTACATACATAACATATCAACCATAGGTTATATAAATATACACTCCAACTTTATATCCCCATGTGGGACTATGTTTTAAGCTATTATTTGGGTTTTAAGGTCATGAGTTATATAAGCAAAAGAGGTAAATGATAAGGAGTTATTAGAAATAAGCAAGTGTTTTTGTGAAAACCTTTTGTTTTGTTTTTCATAAATATCATTTATTTGCTTGTTTTTTTAAATCCAACAAGTTTCTTTAGTTTCAAGTCCTTGAACCAATTCTCCATCTCTTAGGAGAGGTTTGATTTTGAGATAAAGAAATCGGTTCGGTTAACACAAAGGGCATTAGAAAAATAGCATTAGCCTACACATGCGCTTCCTAAGTCCCACGTGCATCAGCTAAATTTTGTTCCTCCAGGAAGTGTGCGAATATCTTCTCCTTCACTATATGTAATTTAAGCTTTATAAAATCGGGTCATGGTACCAATATGAGTGTTTTCTATATAGACGCCAGCTAATGCCCCAAAACTTCCCCTTCTCATCTCCACATTTTGTGTGTAAATATCACTAGTCTCCCCTAATTTGATCATTATCTTTGCTTCTTTCAGTTATATTTTTTCTCTAAAAAGATGCAGTTGCAACAAACTCTTATATCCATCCATTGAAACTTTTTTTTTTTTTTTTTGCTTAAGAACCTCTCCACCCACACACAAGTCATGCTAGGATAAATTATGAGAAGCAAGAGCCATTCTATGTTACTTTCTCTATAGTTTTAACTTTCAACTTATCCACCGTATTCATGAATATGGCTACAAAAATCGTAAGTTCAAAACCATAATTTATAAAGTTGTGACTCTTCTTGAAATGTCGAGAGAAAGTACTTTGTCATGTGTACAAAAAAGGTTTAAACACAAAAGGGTAATAAAGTGCGCTATTGCATCCACCTACTATGGATTTCAATTTGTAACTTATTTGGTATGTATTGAACACATGTACGGTTATATTCTACAGATCTGTTCAACAAAACATAGTTGTGACCTGATGAATTACATAGATAAGTTCTTTACAAAACTCATAGCTCATTGCAACTAGTGAAACCTGTAGAGTTGTAAGACCAACCCTAGCCGTAGTCCTAGTTCTCCTGGCGTCACTACATAAATTTAATGAAATTGCCCTGTGTTAGGAACCATTCATTCGATTGGGTCCAAGCCGAACTGGGTTTGGAGTGGCCCATTGACTCCTAACCCTAGAGAGTTTTAGAGGCTTCTATTTATATCCCTAAGAGGGCTATGTTTATGTAACCTAATAGTTCACTAAATGAAAGCTTATCTTCTCTATATATCTGTATTTATATGTGTGTGCATGATTAGATAGCTAGAGAGCTTTTGTTCTTAACACGTTATCAGCGCGACTCTAACGGCTTTTAGAGCGAAAGATTGGATCTTTGCAATTTTTACAGAAAATGATTAATTTTTGCACTGCGGAGAGGTATAATTTGAATTATTCGTTCAATCATGTCATTTTATACTTGAATACATGACTAGATCTATACGTATGTGGTTGTTTAAATCTGATTTGGGCAAAATCAAGCCTTTAGGCATTTTTTTTTTTACAGTTTATACCTAATTTTTACTCTTTTTAAAGATATTTTAATGTTTTTTTTTACATAATTGGACTGTGAGTGTAACTTTATTGTGTAACATACATTTCAACGATCGCAGGTGTATATTGTACGCCTCATGGAAGTGAATGGATCATCGGCGAATTGACCGTGAAAATAGCAAAAAATCACGAAGAATCTGTCCAAAAAAAAATTTATGGCGGCTGACCTAAGGTTGATGTCATCCAAGGGTTTTAAGCTTGCTGACATCATCAGACTATGGTGGGACCCACAGTGTTGACGTATCACTCCAGGACAGGCTGAGCTAATGGGTACCATACGTGCTAATGTGGCAGATCCCACTAGCCGACGTGGCAGGGAGGGTCCCCCAAGTGTGGAAATGTCAAGCACGTGGCAGTGATGGAGCGATAACTGGGTCCACGTGATGACGGGTCACTGGTATGTGTCGTCAAGGGTCCCACACTCTAACTTGTAATTATTACGTAGCATGCTGACATAACATGCCATGTGGTATCAATCGTAGCAACGGGGATCCCACCTGATAACGTGGCACTGTCACGTGTCATCGATGATTTGACACATGGGTCTCCGACATGCTGATGTTGCACTGCCACATTTCATACTGACGTGGCACCGGGGATCTCATGTGCTGGTGTGGTACTGCCACATGTCATGCTGACATGACACATGGGGTCCACAAATCTGACGTGACGATGATGTGTCATAGTAACGTGCAGGTCACGTGTCCTGATAATAAACGTGTCACATGTTTCAGAGACACGTGATGCAACGTGTCCTCATAATAAACGTGTCACATGTCTCAGAGACACGATGACACGTCACCTAGTCAAAAAACTCGGCCTGACCTGGGCTAAATCTTACCCGACCCAGAACCCGGTCCAACCAAGCCTAACCAGTTCAGACTCGATCTGAACCAGTTTGGCTCGATCAGAACAAGCTTAAACTCGGTTCAGACCCTATTTTCAGCTATGAACTCGGTTCATATCGATCTAAACCAAGTTAGACCCCATTTTTTTGGGGAAAAAAATAATGGATTTATTTTTTATTTTTTATTTTTTATTTTTTATTCTTGCTTTAACCTCTAGGAGGATCTTTTTTTTCCCTGGAAGATTAATTAGACAGGGTTAAGCATATTATAGTTTTTAATTACAACATTTTATTTTATATTGGATATAAAATAACATTTTAATTTACCTCGTCTCTTTCGAGAGCAAGTAAAATTTTAAAGCACTGTATACCCTAGATACTGTGTATTCTAACCGGGGGTTAGAGATAAAATGAATATTGACTAATTCAAATACAACCTAGAGTCATTTCTTAATACACTATAATATCTAGGATATTATTAAGTACTTAATCGATTATTAACCTAGTCCAGTTTCTAAAAGCATGGCTTATAAGAACCTGTTTTCGTATCTCGGTGCAATTAGATATTACCTAATAACATCTAGAATTATATAGGTCGTTAGTTCTAAGATAGGTTTAAATACATATTTGGGGAACCCAACAGAGTTCGGGGATAAAACCACTCATTTGCTAAACATTTAATATCTCCACATATTCATAGTAAATGACTCATTTGGTTAGAATATATAGACCTTGTAAAACTATAGAGTTTAGGAAACTCGGGATAGTTAATTAAGGCCAAAGTGGTTTTAAATATGTTGTCTTAGCTTAACTAATTAAAACGCACTTCTTATATTAAAATCAACTCTTTTACTCAATAAATTTGTAATTTAACAAGTATCATGAGTATTATAATATGAACCAGGTTCACATATTAATTAATTTTAGAATAAGTTATTTTCCCCAATTTTCTAAACTTTCTATGATATTTATACATGCTTGGGAATATTTATCGTTTAACTACTAATGAATCAAGATTTACATGTTATATTTTAGATGGCTGCAAAACTTAAGAATATTGACTTTCCCGTACTGTAACTTTCTGAAGCCAACTACCTCACTTGGTGTTTAGACGCTAGATTGTATCTTAAAGCTCTAGGACTTGAAGAGACAATTGCTGAGACTCTCACTAACAAGGCAAAGTCCTTGGTCGCTCTCTATCACCACATTTACGTGGACCTAAAGATGAAATACCTACCTGAGACTCAACCGAGTGACCTCTGGGCCAACTTGAAGGAAAGCTTTGGTGAACAAAAAATGGTTATGCTCCTCAGAGTGAGGTACCAATGGAATACGCTAAGGTTCCAAGATTTTTGGACTATCTTTGACAACAACTTAGCAGTCAATAAAATCACCTCCACACTTAGGTTGTGTAAGGCACTAGTCACTAGACACTGATAAAGATATGATAGAGAAGACTCTATCCACTTTTAAGAAGTACTGTACTCTTATCTCGGCTCTGCTAATCTCTGAGCATAATGATAAACTCCTCATGAGAATTCATGAGGTGAGGCCAGCTGGGAGCAAGCCGGTACCTGAGGTACACAATGTCAGAACTCAGAGCAACAACTTAACAATCATAGTCGGGGGTGCGGTCGTTGCGGTGGACAGACTCATAGAGAACATAATGGGAGGAAGGGCATGAATCAAAATTAACTTGCTCCACAGTGAGGAAAATGAAACAAATGAGCTGGCAAGAGAGGGAATAGGAAAAATAAGTAGCCTGACAAAGGCTCTCCGTATTTTAACTATTGAGGGATTGGACACTGGGCGCAGGACTGTAGGTCACCTAAAATGGTTAAGGGTGATCGTGTTCAAACCCACCATATGACTGCTGATGTTAATTCTACTGCGATAGAATTTTTGGTGACATATTTCTTTGAGGATAGTAATGTAGTGATGGACCAGACTCATGAGTAGTCAATAACACCTTCTCATAGGATGATTAAAGTTTCATATTAAGAGTACATAGTAATTTCTTTACTTGTTTGTCAGTAGTAGATTTGTTTTGTTAGTACTTTTCTTAGATTATGTTAGGAACATAGTGGTTGGTTTAGTTCAATAAATGATGTGACATATATTCACTATCATCATCTATGAGATATTTATTTTTATAATTGTTATATGATAGAATTTTTACTTGGCATAGTAGTTAATTTTATTGTATGATAGTTATCCTAATATATACAAGTTGCTCATATGGATCTTTCCGCTCATCGAGATTTTTTTGATAATCAGATGAGTAGTGACAACTGTCTAGTAGACATTGGTACCACACACTCGATCATACGAGATAAAAAATATTTTTCATCTATGACCCCTTGCATCGACGATGTTACGACAGTCACTGGCTCAGCCAGTATGATAGAAGACACTGGTAGTGCCACATTATTACTACACAACAGTACGATACTGAGTATCTAGTCCACTTTATAAGCGAATCCACCAGGAATCTACTCAGCTTTTGGGATATCCATAACAATGGATATCACGTAGAAACTAGGGGAGAAGGACAAAACCCATTTTTATGTATCACTTCGACCACTCCCCAAGGTCAAAAAAATAGTATTAGAATGATGTCTAATACACCCTTCAGGGCTATATTCCATATATATTCAGTATTTTGAGACCTACACTATAACAAATTTTTCTCCCTTACAAGAGACAAAATTTAAACTATGGCACGATCGTCTGAGACATCCAGTTTCAAGGATGATAAAGAAAATTATTGATTCTAACTCTGAACATTCTTTGAAAGGAGAAAAAAATCTCATACTACGAGATTACCCTTGCAACGCCTACTCTCAGGGTAATTTGATTATCTGACCTAGCATGACTAAGGTAAAGTCAGAGTCTCCATCCTCTCTCCAACGTATCCATGGAGATATATGTGGATCTATGCATCCACATAGTGGCCCGTTTAGGTATTTTATGGTCATTATTGATGTATTTTTGATATGGTTACACGTTTGCCTATTGTCTACTAGGAACATAACGTTTATAAGATTTCTTGCACATATTATTCGGTTACGGGATCATTTCCCAGAACACTCGATCAAGTAGATTTAAGTTGATGTGGCGGGTAAGTTTACCTCCTGTACATTCGATGATTATTGTATCGCTAATGGAGTAAATGTGGAACATTCGGTACCCCATGTCCATACTTAGAATGGTATGGAGAAGACTCAAATCAAGCCATTACAGACAATCGTTAGGCCACTATTATTATGATCTCAGCTTTCAGCCACTACTTGGGGTTATACAATCTTGCATGTCAGAGCATTGATTAGAGTTTTTTTGAGCGTAAATTATCACCTTTCCCCAAAACAACTAGTCACTGGGTTAGAACCCAATGTTGCCCATTAGCGTACCTTCGAATGTACTGTGCAGGGTCCGATAGTACCTCCACAATGCACGAAAATGGGTCCCCAACACCGCCTTGGTATCTACGTAGGTTATGATTCATTATATGTCATCCGATACTTGGAACCCACTACAGGCGATGTCTTTGCTGCGAGATTTATAGATTGTCACTTTGATGAAATGATTTTCCTGATATTAGAGGGATATATGACATATAATGTCATAGATGTTCCTAAGTTAACTCGGGAAACACCATTGTTACCCATCTGAATCCTGCTACTAAACAGAGTAACAACGAAGTCTAACTAATACTTCACTTATAACAGGTTACAAATAAAATGTTAGATATATTCAACGATACTACTAAAATGACCAAGGGGCATGTACCTACAAGTAATGTTCTTGCACGGTTGAAGATTTTGAAAGGAACTACCATACCACCCTCAAATGAATCAAGGGTCAACAGACCCCGTGGACATCGTCCTGAGGATAAAGAATTGGCTTCGGTGAAGCAACAGAAATTGGGACTAGAAATGACTAATATTATTGTCGGTTCATCTAGGATAGAACTACCCATTGATATGGCAATTATAACTATGCAACCAGTTTGTACATTACCAGACATACCCGGCTGGTGCATAGCTATGATAACAAAAAGATCTCGATCAATTATGTCTATAATGGTACAACTTAGGAATGTTCAAAATTGTTAGCGACAATGTGTTCACATTCGCTACTGCGCCGGCCATCGAGGATGATGATAAAGAACCCCTTACGATTGACGAGTGTCATAATCATAAAGATTGACCAAAATAAAAATCTGCGATCCAAGCTGAGCTCAACTCGCTAGCAAAATGTGAAGTGTTTGGATAGTCTGTAGGCATGATGTCATAAAGTCTGGCAGTTATAAATTGGTATTCATAGGAAAACATAATAAACACGAAGATGTAGTAAGATACAAGGCAAGAATAGTTGTACAGGGTTTCTCAAAAATACCTAACATCAATTACGATGAAACTTACTCTCTAGTCATGAATGTTATAACGTTTTGTTACCTGATAAGTCTGTCAGTTGTCGTGGGCAATCTAGACATGCATTTTATGGGTGTAGTTACTGCGTATCTATATGGGAAACTAGATACAGATATCTACATGAAGCTACCCGAGGGGTATAAGCTTCTGAAAGCAATAAACCGCGATACACGAGGTTGTGTACATAATAAAATTAGATAAGTCACTGTACAGTTTGATGCAATCAGGGCTCATGTGGCATAATAGGTTGACTAAATATTTGGAGGCCAATGGCTTCACAAATAATCTTATATGCTCATGTATTTTTATTAAAAAGATAAAAACTGGGTTAGCTATTATTTTAGTGTACGTCGATGATCTGAATATCATCGGAACTCTGGGGGAGATCATGAGTGCTGCCGAATGAATACCTTAAGAAGGAATTCGAAATTAAAGACTTTAGGAAATCCAGGTATATCTCGCCTTGTAGATCGAACACTTTGGTAGTGGCATACTTATACACCAGGCGACATATACCAAACGAATCCTCAAACGATTCGGTATGGATGCAGCACATAGTGATAAGATGTCTATGGAAGTCTGCCACTTAGATGTGGACAAGGGCATCTTCCGCCCTCCGGATGAGTGGGAGGAACTTTTAGGACCTGAAGTGCCATATCTAGGAGGAATTGGTATTTTGTTATGCTAAGTCGGGTGTACTAGACCCAATATCTCATTCATGATGAATTGTTTGGCTCACCACAGTTTTGTTCCTACCCAAAGGTACTAGAATAGGATCAAGCACATTCTGTAATACCTGACAGGCATAATAGACTTATGTCTATTCTATCCAAAAAGTGGTAAACATAAATTGATAGAGTACGCCGACGCAAGATATTTGTTAGACCCGCATAAATGCCAATCTCAATTAGGATATGCATTCTTGTATGGTAATACAGTGATATCATAGAGATCAGTGAAATAAACGATGGTGGTTACCTCTTCAAATTACGCAGAGATTCTTGTACTTCACGAAGCTGACAGAGAATATTTTTTGTTATGCTATATGGTGAATAACATCAACGAAACTTGTGGATCAGATTATATCCAGAAGGACCCTACTACTCTATATAAAGACAATGTTACTTGCATTGCTCAAGTTAGAGGAGATGTTTTCAAAGGAGACAAGACCAATCACATTTTACCAAAGTTCTTTCATACTCAAGAATTACATAAGGTGAATGAAATTGATATTGTTGAAGTATGTTTAGAAGATAACTTAACAGACTTATTCACGAAGGCTCTTACTTATCCTACATTCAAGAAATTAGTGCATGGAATAGGCATGCGAAGTTTATATTCATTGACGTCTCTAGGAGACACATCTTTAGGAGATAGACCTCAGGAGGAGGAGTCTTCACCTGACATGGGCACATGTGTGTTGTACTCTTTTTCTTGATAGCGCAGTCTTTTTATTCAAGGTTTTACTGGCTGGAGGTTTTTAGAAGGCAACGTTATACGCGCCCACCACCCATCTATGACATAGGATTGTACTCTTTCCTTGCATAGTTTTTTTCTCAAAGGATTTTGCTAGGCGAAGGTTTTAATGAGTCAAGTCGTCTAGATGTGAGGTACCCCAAAAGGGGGAGTGTCAGGAACCATTCGGTTGAGTCCAACCCGAGCTAGGTTTGGGGTGACCCACCGACTCCTAACCCTAGAAAATTTTAGAGGCTTCTATTTATATTCCTAAGAGGGCTATGTTTTTGTAACCTAATAGTTTACCTAATTAAAGCTTCTCTTCTATCTCTATATGTATTTATATATGTGTGTGCATGATTAGATAGCTAGAGAGTTTTTATTCTTAACACCTTTGACTTTACTCATAATTAAGGGAAAATAGCCACAGACTAAAACTGTGGCAGGGTTCATTGCAAAAGAGGCATGGTTTTTATTTTATCATGGCAAAAGTTCATGGTAAATTATTTGAGTATACCATGTACTAAATTCGTTATAATCTTTTCTTCTTTTTTTTAGTCCAAGTGAGATTTACCGTCCATGACTAAAAGTACAGGAAGTATTCATAAAACTTGGGAAATTTCAAGATTTTTTTTTATCGTCAGTGGCCACATTTCTTTCAAAATAACTATTACTTAAGATTAAAAGTGGAGTCCATTATTGGTTGAGATTAAAAGTCAAGTCACATATTTATATGAGGGAACATTTAGCCATAGACTTAACATTTTGTCATGGCAAAAAAATCACCATAAACAAAGTCCATGCCAAACATTTTAATGACCTGTGCCAAAATCATAGTTTTTGTGTAGTGTGTATCTATGAAAAAAAGCAAACATACACCATCTTTTTCCAGCAATTAGGCCTACCCGACACAGTTTGGGTGTAGGTTTGAACTAAGGACCAAAATAATGATATAACAACTCTACTGACAATGACAAAATCCTCACTCTTAGAATCGAGGTAGATATAATGGTTATTATTGTTAGAGCATCTCAAACAAAAAATCACAAGTCTAGGAATATCTAATTATAAGAGTTTCCTAATTAAAGTCCAAGTATAATTTTTATTATGTTAGTTCTTATTTTTCCTAGGTTTCCTAATTGCTTTAAAATTGTGCTGAGTCTCCTTAAGCCGATATGAGCTCCTTTAGTTGAATTGTTGGTTTGTGAAGAAAAAGGTTATGGATTGGCTTATGAATTAAGTTTATTAAAAATGGATGGTCCATCTCAAAACTAATTGACAATGAGAGGAGTAGCCCCAAGATCTTATATTTTGAGTTGCAAGGCACTTTATGTCCGATGTGGGACTATATATCTCAACACCCTCACGTATGGCGTAATTTATGAGCTCAGCACGTGGATGAATTTTTGGGTGACGCGGAGTAGCACGTGGGCCGTTGGGCACGACATGTGGAAGAAATGCCTACTCTGATACTATATTATAATAGGAGGTTCCATCTCAAAACCAATTGGCAATGAGAGGAGTAGCCCCAGGATCTTATATTTTGAAGTGCAAGGCTCTGTGTCCGATGTGAGACTATATATCTCAGCAAAGTTTATGTTTGAGTAAAGAAATAAAAAGAGAACAAATTTTATTATTTGATTTTGAGTGTGTTTAAGCATTTGCATCTACATTAGGTTTTATTATTTTAAGTAGCAGGGGAAGAAATTTATATCGTGCTCCAGATAAAATTGTGGCCAATCTCAAAAAAGAAAGTCAAGGGAAGGGGTTGTCAAAGAGATCTTACCCCACGATCTCTAAATTTTAAGACTTTGACAGCCTAAATCTTGGTCTGAAGGCAATTTGAAGGATTGTTGGAGAAATTTTTAAGCTTAACCTCTAAGCTTAAAGACTAAGACTGCCTCAGTTGGAAATGCTCTTATAAATAAGCGTCCAGACTTTCAAAAAGCCTAGTGGCTTTCAATTTTTGGGGTAACACAAATTTAGGCACAATTTGGGTTACGTACATTCCAGCTTATTAAATCTCATTGTGCTTGAGTAAAAATGTGTTCGAGGTCACCCCAAATCAGATTATACGTGCCAAAGAAGCTCTAAGATGTAACCTCAATGTGAAGTGTGAATACAAGGTGTAATGAGGGAAGACCATTTTTTTGTAAGTAAATACAATGCACCTAGACCATTTTTGTTTTGGGCAACTTAAAACCAAATTTGGACACCACTCAAGATGCTTTAGGCACTGTAGTCTCTCTCTCAAGAGAAGAAGGTAGAGATCACTCAAGCTCTCTGGATCAAGCTCAAAGCACTACTACACTACTGGAAATGTTCTAAGTTGTGGCCACAATGTGAAGTGCGAACACAACATGTAATGAGGGAAGACCACTTTAAAAAGTGCAAGTGCACCTAGACCTGACAACCTACTACAAAATAAATAAAAGAAGCACTCCCTCCGCCCATCTTTATCTTGTTTCCTTATTTGACGCATGCCTCATTTGCACAACTACTCCCAAACGCCTTTGAGACCTACTACTACTCCTCCCATCATCATTATCCATGACCGACAATGTTGGGACCTATCTCACATGCAATCTCACGGCTAGTAATTATCCCTTGTGGCTATCCAATCAGACGTAATCGTTGAAGTCAATCTCAAAAAGCAACAAACACGTAGCCCAAATAATCTAAACCAACCAATCGAACCTCGACAAATACTTTCTGTTTTTCTCCCGTACAAAAGTTTCACTCTTGTGGTGCTAATAACAGCAAGACCACATTCTCCTTCATTAAGGGCAGAACCACTTGCGATTCCATTAAAGTACACCCACGGTACGCATGATCGACACGTAACCCTAAACTAATGATATGATGCGATGGTTAACATAGATTAGCGGTGCTAAACAGTTAGTTAATTAAAATATCCCCACAAAATAGGGGATTTATATAAACCCTAATAAATGAGGTCTGAGGAGTTTCAGTCTGTTTGGTGTTGTGAGTCTTTATTTCTTGTTTCATGAAAGAGCTCCTTTAATGGGGGGTTGATTGTTTTGCCAGAAATGGGTATTTATATGGTTTGGTTTCAGATCTCACTATCTCTTTCCTCTTTTGTTTCTGATGAATCTTTTGTTATATGTTTCTATATTTGGAAAGTTTTTTAGGGGTTTCAATTTGTGTGTGGGGGGAGAAGAGATGATGGAGTTCTGACAGAAGAGAGTGAGCACACACTATGAATTGTATGAGTATACCTTTTGTTGGTGCGTGCTCACTTCTCTCTCTGTCAGCAGCTTCTACCATCTCTCCTTGATCTCTCACGCGCACAGAGGAAGGAAGGGAACTGTTGGATTGATTAGATATTGGAGATATATAATAGATTGTTATTTTTGTTGTTGGAAATGACAAATCAAAGATGGCTCGATTCTCAGTGTCTGTGAAAATCTTGTCTTTTATGTCTTTTCTTATCTTCTTTTTGAATGATGGATGATTCAGTCAAAGAGGAAGAAGCTTTTATCTCTCTTATGTTTAAAGCTTGAAACTAAGCAGAGACAGACAACACACAAAGAGAGAGGGAGTTTGTTATGTGGGAATTATTAAAGGATATTATAATTTGGGTATTGAAGTGAAAGCGTTACTTTTGATGAACTGGTTTTGGTTTCTCTTCTTCCTTCTTGGGAGATGAATTCAAGTACGCCTCCTGGTCTGCCGAATTTACAGGGAAAAAGTAAAACTCCTTCCTTGCTCGCCCATTTCAGCTTCCTCCTTTACAGACTAGTGTCTGTTTACTTTCATACTAGAAGATCTCATCCTTTGTGTAATGTACCACACTCATATATGCTTTCTATTTTGATGTTTACTGTAACAAAAGATAAAACAAGGGTTCATCTTATTCTCCTTTTTCCTTCTATATTTGATGTTCTTGGCACAAAGGAGATGGTGTTTTTCAATACCCATTTGAAGATTTCTTTGAAGAAACCATCTCCCATACCAGATCTGTTAATTTCTATTGTGAGTTTCTCATTTACTTTGATCACTAGTTGTTATTGTCATTTTGATTTCTAGTATTTTCTTAGACTTCTACTACTCTATTAAAACTAGTGTTCTCTTAACTAATCCTTCTTTGTCATTGGATGAGGCAGAAGATGCTACCAAGAGAAATAATAACCCTTTCAACTTATCCGTGACGGTGTGGATTCAGTTCCATGGTGGTGAAGAGAAGACCCTGTCTCATCAGGTACCAAACCAAAGTTAAACTTCTTGCTCAATAAACATGCGTCATTAAGTGCATTTGATGTACTTTGTTTTAATTCCTGATATTGTTAGGTTTGCAATCCATATTGTCTTGAACCAATGATGTGTTAACCAAAGCAGATTTGCAAATAAAGAAGGTTCTTAGGTGTGTGTCATGTCAATTAGGGAAATTTGTCGAGCCTATCCACAAGAACGACATTAATGTGCCGTGTTGGACTGTTGCACTAGAAATCATAAGGTCTTAATGCATGGGTCCTTTGAGCCGTCTTAGTACATGTGACCTTTGGTGCCTGTCGACAAAATTTAAAGGTTATAGACCCACATTTTTCAGTCGATGCAATAGGTAAGTATCACTCATTCGGCTATACCACAAGATTAACATAAAATGTTTACACTCTTTAGAAGGTCTAGTGCAACTTGTGTGACTTTTCGTCTAGGTTTAGGTCGAGTAGGACCCCGTTAACCATATGATTTCTCTTCTAGAATGTAAATCATGAGAATCTATTTTCATTTTTAGCTTTGAAAACAAATATATGAGTAGACGATTAATATAATATAATATACTGATAGTTCCCCCCATTGGTATACACTTGAAACGCTTCATTGAAATAAATCATTGCACTGTATGAACTAGTTTGAAAATTGCGTAATGTATGACTGAAATCTTTGCAAAGTAAGGGGCATATGTACAGCTGAAGTTTCAATTATGTGGGCAAGGAAATTTTTGTAGCTGTACTCAGGGATTTAATTAGTGGATATTAGAAAAACCATTCAAAAGATTTCTTAGCTAAGAATTCAGTTGGGTGGTGTTAGGGAAAAGCCATTCAAAAGAAAAAATATTAGAGAATCAATCATGCATAGTTCTATTCTGAACTGGCTTATTGATGCAATACTTTTTCTTACAAAGGACTGATGTAATACTGAGATATTATTCATGCTCCTAAGTACTTTAGATCACCCCCTGATACAATTTATGGTAGGTTTAATTTTCTTTGTAGTCTTATTTAGATTACCGATGCTATTTACTAAGCTTTATCTTTTGATTAATTACTTTTTGTTGGATGTAGCAGTAGATGATAACATAAGAAAAGTCATCTTAGTCTATTAATGGCTTGGTATTGAGGTTCAGTTGTGCTGTAGCGAAGGAATTCTTGTTTATTAGGTCAGAAACTCAGACTATATTCTTTAAAACTCTTGCTAAAGGTTCTTATATTAATGTATGACTGAAACCTTTGCAAAGCATGAGGCATTTGTACAGATGAAGTTTCAGTTATGTGGGCAAGGATATTGTTGTATATGTTTTCTGATGAAGTATTAATCAGATATATGAGAAATATCAATTTATGAGAACTAGCTTTCTTTACTTCTTTAGCTAAGTGTATTTCAGTTGGGCGTGTTAGAGAATCAATCATGTGTTATACTTATATTCTAGAACTGGATTACTGATGTAATTTTTTTTTCTTACAAAGAATTGACGAAATACTTAGATACTATCCACACACCTTGACCTAAGTACTTATGAATACGTGTTAATTAGATAACCCTGATATAAGTTTTGGTAGGTTTAATTTTTTTTTGAAGCCTTTTTAGATTACTAATGTTATTTACTAAGATTTATCTTTTGATTTGTTTTTGCTGGATGCAGTAAAAGAAGATAACATAAGAAAAATCATCTTAGTCGATCAATGGCTTGGTATTGAGATTCAGTTGTGCAGTAACGAAGGAATTTTCGTTTATTAGGTCAGAAACTCGTACTACATTCTTTAAAACTCTTGCTAAAGGTTCTTATATTAGTTGTGTGACTCATGTCATTTGATGCATTAATTTCCCCATATCAGCTGTATAAATTTTGGTTTATAAATATATAATATACATTATTTCTTTGTGTAGCAACATAACTAGCTTTGCAAATTAAGCATGTTCTGAGGTTTTATCCGGTTAAGTTAGGCTAATTTATGAATAGTATATATATACACGATATGTATATAAGGGATTCTTCGCAGGATATCCAGTTGTACTTCTAGTATATTTTGAATCTAAAGGTGTTAGTGCATGGGGGTCCTTTGTCTTAATAATGATTGGGGTTTGTGAATATCATTTACAAAAGCATAGGGACCCACATTGAATCTAAATAGCTTGACGCCATGGTGGGTATATCTCATGTGGCTAGCCTCAAAATTGTCGAAAAATATCTTCTACGGCGTACCAGGCTCTATAAGAGTATGTCCTTGTACAACTCTTGCTACTTTTGATCAATATTTAGGATCTAGGACTCCACCAACTAAAGGATGTTTGATAAGTCACGGGTCATTACAATACCCACGTAGGCGGTTGTTTCTCCACCTTGCATGATCACTCTCTCTATTTTAG
This sequence comes from Kingdonia uniflora, assembly GCA_014058105.1. Lineage (NCBI taxonomy): Eukaryota > Viridiplantae > Streptophyta > Magnoliopsida > Ranunculales > Circaeasteraceae > Kingdonia > Kingdonia uniflora. The sequence continues at coordinate 57,392 of JACGCM010001174.1, forward strand.
TTATTTATAATTAGTTTACTTGATTTGCATTATAATTAGGAGAAGTCACCTAGTTAGAGTCTAGTTAGGGTTTTTATTTATGTTAGGTCTCCTCCTATAAAAGAGAGCTTGAGCTTAGTTTAGTTTTTATGTTGATTTGAGTGAGAGAAAAAGGCCTAGCCTTGTAGAGATGTAGAGCTTGGGGTAAATCTCATAAACCCTAGGTCTTTGGACTTTTTATTTTATGTAATTGAGTGATCATAGTTTTAATTGAGATTAATTTAGCTTCCGCAAACGTAGTTTTTAACAACTTCGTACCTGATCTAGCAAGATTCTGGGGGATTTCTTTTATACCAACTGCTACAGTGATTCCTGCGTTGCTACAGTGATTTTCTGCGTTGCTACAGTAATTTCTGCAAAAGCTAGCAAAATTATGCAGGAATTTTTTATCTTTCTCTCGACGAACAATGAGGAAGAAAATGCCAAATAAGCAAACGCAAGGCGAGCAATTGAAAATGGTAGAAGAGTCTACCAAGTTACTTTTGGAGTCTAACAAAGAGCTTACGATATCCAACAAAATGATGTCCAATAAGATGATGTCTAAACAACTTGAGGTGATACATACTAAATTGCGTGCACTCGCGAGTTCTGATGGCGATGAGAGATTTGTCGACGCTATTGAAGATGAAGTAGAAGTAGGAAAGAAGAAGATTGAGGCGGGTGTTGTGACGAAGGATTCAATACGATTCGATGGAGTAGGCTTGAAGATGAACCACTACAAAGAGACGGCGGAGAGGGAGGGTCACCGTGTGATTGATGTTGTAGGTGGGGAAGACGGAGAAGTGTTGAAAAATTCTCGATCAAAGTCCCACGATAGGGTCGCGACCTTGATGTGAGTAGTTCACCCGATTGACGATTCTGATCATCATTAGACGAATTTAAAATTCGTAGACGACCTTGAAGCGAGTAGTTCTGAATTGCGCGGCCCTTATTTAAAAAAAAAAAGATTTCACGCATCATAACTCATTGAAACTTGTGTCGTGTCTTAATCTAAGACGTCTATTTTGCCGCGCAGTTCTGAATTGCGTGGCATGACTTTTTTAACAACCCACCCTTGGGTCTCTGAGCCGACCCTCAGTGTGGGTTTTTTGGTTGTTTTGGTTGCCACCTAGGCGAGACAACCCAACTGCTGGGTGGTCGGTTGGCAAAAAGCAAGGTCGGTTGCCTCCACCTAAGCAACTGACCTTGCTGCTGTGGATGCTCTTGTTAGGGTTGTCAGCCTATATTCATAATTAATCCACTGATCTTCAATGTCTTATCACGTGTGATTTTGTGCAAGCTGTTGTGTTCATTTCCCTAGTGCTTATGAAATTCTATGGGTTGGGACCTGCCTTTTGAATGCCATCTATTTTCAAGTGAAACTTGCCAATGCACAAGTTAAATAGTATTTCTAATTGTTTTTATCTTCTTCTTTGCCCTAGGTTCCTTGCAACTTAAAGTTGTTTCAGTAGGGATTATGAATAACCTTGATCTTTAAAGCTCCAAACATGTTAGGGTTAATTACCAAGTGTGACGACGATCAAAAAGATGACTGGTCATTTCACGTCAAGTATAAGTTTTAGAAGCTTTATTGGTGAGATGGGTTCTTAAGACAGCTACTTATTAGCTAGGACTTAATCTGTTTTACAGTGTGGGACGTTATACGCATTAGTAACTAGTAAGCCTTAAGAGTGAGTCTTCGGAATATGAAAGCTATAATCATTAGTGATAGCTAGACAGTCTAAAGAGTGAAAAATCCTACGGATACAAAAATAGAAGCAATTGAAATGAACAACATATTATACTTGGTTTAGGAAGTTGGAAGTAGTTATCATGGGGGTGAGTCCCCTAGCTTAAGTTTCGGAAAAAAAAAGTAGTTTAAATGGTCTTTGTGGTATACGGCATCATTAGCTTGATTTCAAAGAATGAATAGTTGAAGGACAAAACGACAAGGGTGATTATGAAGATTAAGTTTATGGAAACACAAACTGGAAACTAGAATACATATTTGGGAGGAAGATATTATTAAACACGATACATACAGGGAACTTTATCATACACGAATTGAATCACTATTTAGATAGAACTTGAAATGTTTTCAAACTTCAGGAACAAACTTACAAATATATGTTTACCTTGGGCAGAATAGGGCTACAATATGCAAGTAGTTAACTAGAACGAAAAATACTGAAGGTGAAAGAACCAGAATATACCTAGAAGGAAAAGTCCTGAAACTCCAATTTAGAAAACACCATTATGATTCTTGTTAGGATCGTCCCTTTGAATTAAGAATCAGAAACAAGATAAAGTTACACACGATGATCTACGATAATTATAAAACATAGAATCTTCTTGGACTAATTTATATGAGCAATTCCAAGTTCTAGCGGCTATTAAAGAGCCATAGTGCTGAAGAAAAAAAACCTGGTTATCCTCCTTAGTATTATTATAGGAATCACCACTGTAGTCATTGTTTTCTTCTTTATTAGCACCCCTGTTGTTAATTCTACTTCGAAGATATTTGGTCTCGTTTTCCCAATGAATGTTGGATACTCTGTTAACCTTTCCGGGTCAGCAGGTGAAAAGACAAAAATCACGTATGTTATTTGTGAGGGTTAATGAAGTATAATTTTTAGCAAGATCAGATGTAGAAAGTCTCACAAGAAAAAATATTGGACACAATAATGCAAGTTATATTGGGTATTTGGGCTATGTTTCGATGTTAGTATTGGGTTAGGGATCTGGAATTATGTATTTGGTAATTGGTATGAAATTTCAAATTTATGTTTGTCATATATCTTTTATATATATGCAATTTCTTCTATATGATTCAAATTGGAATTGTCTGAAGGAGAGCGTAGCATAAAATATGCTTATAATGAAGATAAAGGTTTACTTTGAGCTTATACCTTCATCAAGCCCATGATTTTTAGTGAACAGTCTCGTTAACCCTCATTTACCCCCACTGTATATTGGCGGCAATCATGTATTGTGACAGAATTCAAGTCATAATTTTTTTCCTTTCCCCATAAGATGATTTTCCTAATTACAATGCTCTTAACTACTTGAAGATTCGGTAATGCACCAGAAAACCAGAATGCTAAGTTTTATTTATGGAAGATATGATTGACTTGTAATTTTCATTGGACATTTAAGAACTTGTTACCATGTGGGATTTATATATAACAACAATCACAATATCATGAGGTTTTTTGATAGGAATCATAATCATGTTTGGTCGTGGTCGTCGTGGCATCCCCTTAGGACCGGGCTCTATGGAGACCCTCCCTATTTCTATTTTCAGTTTATTTTATTTTAGTAGAATAATGCCTATTTTGAAGGGTAGTGTTTTAGGAGATGGAGAACTCCTAGTTCTATAAAGGAGTCCTAGGGTAGAAGGTAAGAAGAGGTTGAGTTTTGGAGAAGAAATCCTAGCTAAGTAGAGGGATCTAGTTTTTTTTAGTCTTTAATTCAAGCAAAGTAATTGTTTTTTTTTTGTTAATCGCTTCCACATATTAGTTTTCTATCATTTTTTCTTTGAATTTTGGATCTATTCGTAGCTTTAATTCCTTAGGTCCAGGGAGCAGAAGATATTGATGATTATCAACACATGAGATTGATTACCTGTATGTCGAAATTATAATAAAAACTTTTGTAATTAAGTACGATAAAACATGTGTTTGTCCTGAATATCCTGTTATTCAAGAGGAATAACGTACGTTTGTCTTATGGAAGTAGAATCTTGATGAATGGGGTTCATACAGCCTATGGAAACAACAATTTTTGAGTAGTGTAGTGACGGAGTGTTGTGGAAAGTGGATATGGAAGGGATGTACGGCCGCCTCTGTCGGGATTTTGTTTCTTACATGTTAGTAATAATGCACTTTTCGTACCAACTAGAGGGGTGGATTAGAAAGTTAAGTTATTTTTTCCTTACGGGAGTTTTAATAAGTGCTACTGTGCTAGGGCATCAGGCTGGGGAAGTCCTTTCTCTTTTCCTTTTCATTGTGGTAGCCCAGCTTCAGGATAACTAGCAGAATGGTGGAAACTGCGGTCACTGAACTTGGAAGGCTTCAGGGAATCAAGATAATGTGCTTGTTGAGTTTTTCCATGTTTGCAGACAATCCTTGGTTTTCAATTAAGTCTAAGAAAACAGTGTTATTAACATATGGTGGTAGGGCAAGTTTTGAAGATGAAGAACTTTGCGGCTACTAAGGGCGTGGTATTGAAGTAATCCCAACCGCGAACTTGAGTGCTAGTTATTAGTCTAAGGTTCTTAGGGACTTGCTCCAAAATCTCTTTCTCAAATCTTTGGATCTGTCTGTATGTATACTCACACTGCCCCAATTGTGGAGAAGATTATGTCGGACTTTTGATGAAGAGATTCAATAGATGAAAGAGGAATTTTTTTCATGATTCGGGAAAATGGGACTCCTACCAAGGAGGAAGGAAGCTTACAGGCTAAGAGGCCAGCAAAATGAGCTAGTGAAGCCCTTCTTGGCAAGTGATCGTGGATATAAAGATCTGATGATGTGGAGCAAGCCCTTTAGAAGAAAGTAATAATCTGCAAGTTCTTTTATGTTCTTAATAAGCATCCAATCTGGTTCGGTTAGCTTGACCCATACCTTTATATTGCACAAATAATAAAATACAAAGTGAAGACTAGATCCCGTGCAAAAGCAGAAAGATATACATAATACTCTAATTGAGGCCTTTGCCCTTTCATTAACCAAGATGACAGCTCTAATATGACTAGGAACATCCTTGAAATCGTTAAATACAATATCTAACTTAGATCTTTCAGCTTAGCTTAGCTTTTACACCACTGACTTGTCATCTTCTCTGTAAATTTGAGAAAATGTGATATTTGCGACTTTTCCTAGTTGCTGAAATTCAGCTCAAGTCTGGCCTCCAGGGCATGTATCTAGCACTAGTAACCAGTCCACAATCAGTTTTTACTTCTTACTTCTGAGTCCGTCTCCACTACTCTACCAAATTTCACCCCATTTAGTGAAGTTAACAATTCTGTCATTTTATTAGATCTAGCACTAGTAGCACTACTAACCAGTCCACAATCAGTTTTTACTTCTGAGTCCGTCTCCACTACTTTACCAAATTTCACCCCATTTTGTGTCATGGCCTAGCTCAAGGTAAGCAAAAGGGAAATCTGCATCAGAATTTCTCACCTCCTCACCGTCACCACCACCACCAGATTATCTCCTTCAGACTCTTCAGTATTGAGTTTAAGGGTGAGGAGGATTCATGTTGGTATTGAAAATCTGTTTTGGCGGATAGATGACTCATTGAAACCTCCTTCGAGGCAGTCTCTCCCAACGACTTCAAGATATCAGACTAGCACGGTTCACAGTCCAAGACATGAAATTTATGATCTTGTCTTTCATAGTAATTTAAACGTTGAATTATCTACAATGGCCAGCCTTCGAGGAAGCTTAGACGGATTTCAACCTCCAAATAAAGAGCATTCGAGACTTGGCTCTGCAGTCTAAAGAAGGTGGTTAGATCATTTCAAAATGATAGAGAAGAGGATAAGAGGACTTTATTTGGGGGAGTTTTGAGTCCTTTCTTATATCCAAATTTTGTACTTTAGCCTGCTTAAGCATATAGTGATCACTACCAATTTATGCGTTACATGCAATGCCAATGAGTGACCCATCAGTCAACTATTATCTATTGACCTGTTACCATCAGTATTTGGATTTGACAAGGTTAACTGAATCAGGCATACTTTGGGATCATCTCGTTGAGCTCCTCATGAGTTGTAACCATTTTGCCTTTGCTGTGATTTCAATTTCCATCTACTTGTTTAGACAGGAATTTGGGAATTTTTTATGTATTGAAGTTCTCATTATTTGGTGAACGAAATGGCATTGGATATTACAGTATCTTCATATGTTTTGCCTTATGTGATTAAGGTTTATTCTATTTCCCCTTTCTTTCCTTGTTTAGTTTCCAGATTGTTTTTTTTGTGCTTGCAAACTGGGGTTAAGACGGACCAGTTGAATTTTATATACTCACCGTCGCACGATAAGGAGATTACAACCTAGTATACACATTTCCCCTATCATCCTCCATCTTGACGCATGGGTCTTGAGGGATGGAGCAAGGGGTAATCACACTTTTCCCAACTGTTCTAGACAATGAAGCTAGTGGCAATCACACATACAAAACTTGATCTGAGGAAGAGTAAAGCTGGGGTGAATGCTCCAAGCATGACAAAGATCCCTAGTCTAGTGTAGATACAGAAGAAACATTGGCAACCTAAGTGAAGAGTTTGAATGGATCTGCAGCCTAAACAAAGAAGACATTTCCACTAAGATTGTTATAATGACCTTTTCTGCTATGTTGTACAACATTTGGATCACAAGGAACAATATTATTTTCAAAGGAGAGACTAGAAATGTAGATGTCATCTACAATCTCATCATCAATTAATCCGCAACTAGAACTGGCCTCAAAATTAAAACAGTTGATGACAATCCCAGGAATAGAGAGATATGCAGTGCTTGGAACATTTCTCCCAGTTTCACTATTCAGACCCCTAAGTACTGTCACTGGATTCCTCCTCCTCAAGGCACATGGATGCTCAATACAGATGGATCCTTGAGGAATCACATTGGTGGCCATGGTGGGACTTTTAGAGACTGGCAAGGTACAAGCAAGTTGGCTTATAGTGGTCCATCTGCTGCTGTTTCTGTCCCTTATCACAAAATGTAATTAATACACAGGGTTGTAATTGGCAATTGAGCATGATATCAAGAGTATTCAATTCTGCACAGACTCAACCCTTATGGTGCATTACATCCAAAAAAATACTGAAGTTCCTTGGGAATATCATATTATGGCTCAAGAGATCAGAAGCTACATGGGGGGAACTTGATAGTTTTTCCATTTTTCATAACTTTAGGGAGGCAAACAAAGGTCTAGATTTTTTGCATCTTACACTACTGTAATAGATGAATTGGTATTGGTGCTTGTGGTCCCAAAGATCTCTCAATGACGACAATAAGTGTTAGTTCGTTTGGGGCTTGACATGTCTCACCAGAAGAGGACACCATTCAACTCTCTTTTGAGTCTCTTCTCCCTCTTCCTCTAGAGCCACTAGGGTTTAGTAGATGGAGGAGGAGGTTCTGAAAAAAAAATCTCCTCTTAGGTCATTTGCCTCTATATATAGAGTAGGGTTTTAGACCAAGGGATGCTTGGACTCACGCGGTATGCGTAAAGCCTCAGATACCCTTGCGGGATTTTAAGCTTTACCTTTCCACGTAGTCTTAACATAAAGCATACTTGTCGGTTACACTCTATTTTGGTATGGCCAGCGGGCCGTTCTACGAGCTCCGCCATGGACGTGCTCGTCCAGGGGCGAGAAGGCCAGGAACGACACCCGAGCTCGTGGAAAGCGGGAGCGTGCTCCTACAATAGTTGCCTCCCCCCCGCCGTAAGGGTTCATCTTATTCTCCTTTTTCCTTCTATATTTGATGTTCTTGGCACAAAGGAGATGGTGTTGCAATACCCATTTGAATATTTCTTTGAAAAAACCATCTCCCATACCAGATCTGTTAAATTCTACTGTGAGTTTCTCATCTACTTTGATCACTAGTTGTTGTTGTTGCTTTGATTTCTAGTATTTTCTTAGACTTCTACTACTACTTTTAAAACTGGTGCTCTCTGAACTAATCCTTCTTTGTTATTGGATGAGGCAGAAGATGTTACCAAGAGAAATAATAACCCTTTCAACTTATCCATGACGGTGTGCGTTCAGTTCCATGGTGGTGAAGAGAAGACCCTATCTCATCAGGTACCAAACCAAAGTTAAACTTCTTGTTCAATAAACATGCGTCATTAAGTTTATTTGATGCACTTTGTTTTGATTCCTGATGGTGTTAGGTTTGCAATCCATATTGTCTTGAACCAATGATGTGTTAACGAAAGCAGATTTGCAGGTAAAGAAGGTTTTTAAGTTTATGTCATATAAATTAGGGAAATTTGTCGAGCCTATCCACAAGAACGACATTAATGTGCCGTTGTTAGACTGTTGCACTACAAATCGTAAGGTCTTAATGCATGGGTCCTTTGGGCCATCTTAGTACATGTGACCTTTTGTTTCTTTCATGTTAGTAATAATGGGCTTATCATACCAACTGGAGGAGTGGATTAGAAAGTGAAGTCATTTTTTCCCTCTCTTTTATTTAATGTTATTAAGGGGTACTTACGGGAGTTTTCATAAGTGCTACTGTGCTAGGGCATCAGGCTGGGGTAATCCTTTCTCTTTAACTTTTCATTGTGGTAGCCCAGACTTCAGGATAACTAGCAGAATGGTGGAAACTGTGGTCACTGAACTTGGCTTCAGGGGATCAAGATACTGTGCTTGTTGAGTTTCTTCATGTTTGCAGACAATCCTTGGTTTTCATTTACGCAACTGGTACTGAACTTAGGTTAGTTTATAGCCCTTGTGTGTTTTGAGGCAGTGTTGGCATTAATATTAAGTCTAACTAAACAGTGTTGTGAACTTATGGAGGTAAGGCAAGTTCTGAAGATGGAAGAACTTTGCGGCTACTTAGGGTGTATTAATTCCAACAACATAATTATTGATCTAAGGTTCTTTGGGACTTGCCCCAAAAACTGTCTCAAATCTTTGGATCTATGTCTGTTTGTATATTCTCACGGCCCAATATGGAGGAGAAGATTATGACGGACTTTCGATGGAATGATTCAATAGATGAAAGATGACTTTTTTCATGCATGATTTGGGGAAATGAGACTCCTACCAAGTAGGAAGGAAGCTTAGGGGCTAAGAAGCCAACAAAAATGAACTAGTGAAACCCTTCTTGGCAAGTGGTTATAGAGATCTAACGATATGGAGCAAGCCCTTTAGAAGAAAGTAATAATCTGCAAGTTCTCTTTATGTTTTTAATAAGTATATATGTTAAAAACTACATGCGCGGAAACTTTAACCTCGATTAATACTAAGTTCTCTCAATTGTATAAATTTAGGTCAAAAGACCTAGGGCTTATGAGATTTACCCCAAACTCTACAGTCTCTCTCTCTAAGGCTAAGTTTTTTCTCTCACTAAAACCAACCTTCAAAATAAACTAAGCTTAGGCTCCTTTTTATAGGAGAAAAGGCCTAGCACAAAAGAAACTCTTACCAATCTAATTAGGAAACTAGTTCTATTTTTCTATGAATTTAAAGTAAATAGCAATAACTAAATAAAAGGCTCACACACGATGTATGAAACGTGCTACACGTAGTCATGAATACGACTATGATTCCTATCAACTCTCCCCGTCTAAGAAGACTTTGACAACGAACTCTGGTTAGAAAATTAACAAATCATTAAAAAAAATGCAAGCCGAGAGAAGCGGGAAGACAGTTACAAAATTATCCATAACTCGCTAATATACTCAATAGATTATGTAACGCATCATCTGGAAGCCCGTGCCGCTTCATTGGATGCATAACTACTATCTGTACTAATCTACTAGAACCACGCATCAAAATTCGTGGACAAATTTTGAATACAGAAAAAACAACTATGAGTATAGGACAATTGCAAAAAAATTCACGGTATTCGCCGTACCCATTTGGTTTGCCTGCAAATAGACAAACGATTGTTATGCCAAAAATTCCATGCGTGACTTGCTAATTTGGTCCCAAATACTGATAAATACTTTGACTTCAACGGTCTTCAAACTCATCATAAAACGAAAAAGTCAAAGTAATTATCTTTTCTGGAGACTCATCAAAGATTGGGAGTTTATCCCAATCAATTGTTTGATCAACGTTGGAAAATGTCACACGTATTGAGTTGCATGTTGCTTATTCTCAAATTTCCTAGTTCGTTTCGAATACCAGATCGCGGATACCGCTGATCCTGGCAATGATATGGGGTCCTCTCTCTGTCGGTGGCAATGTAATCATCCCTTCTCCGATCCTTCTTCGAATTCTAGACAGGGGTTTTGATTGGGGTTGGTCTTCTTTGGTTGGGCTTCCTGACAATAGAAAATCGTTGATTATGTGAAAATCTCGCCTCAATGTCGTAACCTCTTCGTCAGACTTTGACCGAAAACTCTTCGACACGTCTTCGTCTTTTTACCTGCTAGATCAATCGCACGGTGAACATTTCTCTCCGCCGTCTCTTCGTGGTATTTCATCTCCAAGCCATCTCCATAGAATTTCTTCGGATCCTTCGTCACAACTCCTACCTCTAACCTCATTTTTTTCGACAATCTTATCTCTTTTTTCTACTTCATCTTCAATGGCGTCGGCAAATCTTCCGTCACCATCAAAACTTGCTAGGGCACGCAATTTGGCAAGCACCACCTCAAGTTGCTTTGACATCATCTTGTTTGATTCCGTGAACTCTTTATTCGACTCCATAAGCAACTTGCTAGACTATTTTACCATTTTCTTTGGTGTTTTCTTCCCCATCGTTCGTTGTAAAAGAAAAAAAAAATCCACAGAAATCATTGTATAACGTTGAAATCACTGTAGCAATACCGAAATCACTGTAGCAGAAAAGAATAAGAAGAAAATCTGCAAAATATTGCTCACTCTAGTACCAATGTGTAAAAAACTACGTGCGCGAAAGCTAAATTAACCTCATTAATACTAAGTTTTCTCAATTGCATAAAATAAAATAAAGGTCAAAAGAACTAGGTTTATGATATTTACCCCAAACTCTACAATGTCTCTCTAAGGCTAAACTTTTTCTCTCATTAAAATCAACCTTCGAAATAAACTAAGCTTAAGATTTTTATAGGAGAAGAGACTTAGCACAAAAGAAACCCTAATACCAATCCAATTAGGAAACTAGTCCTATTATTCCATGAATTTTAAGTAAATAGCAATAACTAAATAAAAGGCACACACACAATGTATGAAACGTGCTACACGTGGTCGACGACCACGATTTGGCGATTCCTATCAATATCCAATCTAGTTGGGTTAGCTTGACGGACCTATATATTACACAAATAATAAAATACAAAGTGAAGACTAGATCCCGTGAAATAGCTGAAAGATATGCATAATACTCTAGTTGAGGCTGTTGCCCTTTCATTAGGCAAGATAACAGCTCTAATATGACTAGGAACATCCATGAAATCGTTAAATACAATATCTAACTTAGATATTTCAGCTTAGCTTAGCTTAGCACTAGTAGCACTTGTAGCCAGTCCACAAGCAGTTTTTACTTCTGGGTCCGTCTCCACTACTTCACCAAATTTCACCCCATTTAGTTAAGTTAACAAATCTGTCATTTTATTAGGTATCATGGCCTAGCTCAATGTAAGCAAAAGGGAACTCTGCACCAGAATTTCTCACTCCTCACTGCCCCCACCACCAGATTATCTACTTCAGACCCTTCAATATGGAGTTTAAGGGTGAGGAGGATTCAAGTTGGTATTGAAAATCTGTTTTGGAGGATAGATGACTCATTGAAACATCCTTCAACGAAGTCTCTTCCAACCACTTCAAGATATCCGACTACCACAGTTCACAGTCCAAAACATGAAATTTATGATCTTGTCTTTCATAGTAATTTAAACGTTGAATTATCTACAATGGCCAGCCTTCGAGGCAGCTTAGACGGATTTCAACCTCCAAATAAAGAGCATTCGAGACTTGGCTCTGCTGTCTAAAGAAGGTCGTTAGATCATTTCAAAATGATGGAGAAAAGGATATAGTGATCACTACCAATTTATGCGTTACATGCAATGCCAATGAGTAGCCCATCAGTCAACTTTTTATCTATTGACCTTTTACCAACAGTATTTGGATTGACAAGGTTAACTGAATCAGGCGTACTTTGGGATCATCTCGTTAAGCTCCGTTTTGCCTTTGCTGTGATTTCAATTTCCATCTACTTGTTTAGACAGTAATTTGGGAATTTTTGATGTATTGAATTTTTCAAATTGGTGGGCGAAGTGGCATTGGATATTACAGTATCTTCATATGTTTTGCCTTATATGATTAGGGTTTATTCTATTTCCTCTTTCTGCTCTTGTTAGTTAGTTTCCAGATTGTTCTTTTTGTGCTAGGCAAACTGGGGTTAAGACAGACCAGTTGAATTTTATATACTCACACCGTCACACGATAAGGAGATTACAACCTAGTACACATTTCCCCTATCATCCTCCATCATGACGCACGGGTCTTGAGGGCTGGAGCTAGGAGTAATCACACTTTTCCCAACTGTTCTAGACAATGAAGCTAGTGGCAATCACATACACAACTTGATCTGAGGAAGAGTAAAGCTGGGGTGAATGCTCCAAGCATGACAATGATCCCTAGTCTGCTGTAGATACAGCAGAAACATTGGCAAACTAAGTGAAGAGTTTGAATGGATCTGCAGCCTAAACGAAGAAGGCATTTCCACTAAGATTGTTATGATGACCTGTACAACATTTGGATCACAAGGAACAATATTATTTTCAAAAGAGAGACTAGAACAGTGGATGTCATCTGCAATCTCATCATCAATGAATCCACAACTAGAGCTGGCCTCAAAATTAAAACAGTTGATGGCAATCCTAGGAATAGAGAGATATGCAGTACTTGGAACATTTCTCCCAGTTTCAGACCCATAAGTACTGTCACTGGATTCCTCCTCAAGACACATGGATGCTCAATACAGATGGATCCTTAGGGGATCACATTGGTGGCTATGGTGGGACCTTTAGAGACTGGCTAGGTACAAGCAAGCTGGCTTATAGTGGTCCATCATCTGCTGCTTCAGTCCCTTATCAAGAGTATTCAAGTCTGCACGGACTCAACCCTTATGGTGCATTACATCCAAAAGAATACTTAAGTTTCTTGGGAATGTCATATTATGGCTCAAGAGATCAGAAGCTACATAGGGGAACTTGACAGTTTTTCCATTTTTCATTACTTTAGGGAGGCAAACAAAGGTTTAGATTTTTTTTGCATCTTACACTACTGTAATAGATGGAGTGGTGCTGTCCCAGTGTCCCCTAGCTCCTTTCCTCTTAAACTCACTATTTTTTTTAGAAAGGAATGCTAGGGGTACCAAGTACTGTAGGTTATAAATATTTTGATTTGTATGTACTTAGTAAAAAAAAATGTTATTTCTCATGGAAATGGATTCGTCTGATACGCATTAATAAAACAACATTGATGCACCATGAGGGATTGACCAATTGCAAGTTTTATTTCGGTGGATATCTAGTAGTGCTCAAGAAAATGTGTAATGCTAATGGGTAGGCCATCCAAGTATAGTCAAATTTTGATTCTCGTCAACATTTATCAATAATTAAGTTAGTCACTCACATCCAATCAAGATATCCTTAAACAGTTGGGATATTCATCATGCGTCTAAACATTAATATAGGTGTAAAAAATGTAGTGTCCCATGTAAAAGAGCATATGTCCAGGAAACTGATGGGACTTCCCTTCTAGCTGTAAGACCTTGATAAACATATTGTTTGCCTCTTAGAATATGTTTTTGTCAAAAGGCTCCTAGAATAGTACTCTTGGTAGTTTTACATATTCTGTTTATAAAGGACTATCTATTTTCTATTTTGGTTATGGAAGATGACGAATTTTGTTTTTGTACACGCATATAACTTCATGTACACAGAACATTAATATACTAACGTTTTGCGACTATATGCCAGACGCAAGCATAAATCCCTGCAACAAAGGTTTAATAGGTTTCAGTTTGTAATTTAAAGATTTTAAACTACCAGTACTCAGTTGTTAAACACTGTTTCTCTTTCTTACCAGCCTTCATTGTTGGGTAAAGCAAAAGATAACAGAAAAAAGAAGAACCATCAGTTGATGGGTGGCTAGATTGTTCGAGGTTCAGCTCTACTAGGTAAGAAACTGATACCACCTTCTTTGAAACTCTTACTGAAGGAACTTACATTAGTTTTATCATTTGATTGCAATGCTTTGATTTCCCATAAAAGCTATATAAGTCTAGATTACCTCTTTGGTGTTGGGCTAGTGGTTTGGGATCACCTCTGGAGAGAGGAGAGAGAGGTCACGAGTTCGAAACCTAACACTGGTGGTCAGCCATTAAGATTTATCTTGACTTAAAATGGAGTGTGTGGCTTGCGCGGAGGTACCGTGGCGAGACCCGGGAGACTAGTTAGGAGAATGGTGAAAAATGATGAACCCGACGAACTTCCGGATTCCAAACAAATAAAAAATATATATAAGTCTAGATTGGAAGTGTATGTTATACACCACTTAAGTTTTGCTATTTAAAGTATGTTCTTTGCTTTGATCAATTTAATTTAGCTAAGTATGTTCTACTAGGATATATAGCTTTGTACACCGTAATAGATATTTTCCCACAATCTGAGATGTAAAGTTGCGTAGAGTATCTATGGGTCATTAATTAACCTTTATAATCATATGCAGTACCACAAGTATATCTAACTAGATGTTTTCCAAAAATAATATATAACTTGCTACTACCCATCTTTTTCTATAAACACATCAACGTTAAAAATTTCACTCCTATGAAATTAAAAGAAAACCATATGTAAATGTAAGTTTATATGCTGCCTAAGACTTGTGCATATTACTCGGATTAAGTCCAATATGTTTCGCATCTGTTTTTTTTTTTTTTTCCTTTTAAATATTTGTTGGTTAGTCACTACACCAATTTAACAGATTTACCATAGTCTCAGTCTGTGGTTAAAGCCATTTTTCCATGGACTTTGACTGTGGTTGAGGTCCGTAGTAAAACATGCGTGGCAATTTTTTTGCCAAGGCGTTTATCTGAGATAAAAATTATCGTGCTACCACAACGTATATCACGGACTTTTACTAATACTAAATCCATTGAATACCACAGATAATGTACAATTTGCCATGGTATTCTATTTTTTTAATTGGAAAAAAAAAAAAAAAAAAAAAAACATTTCTGATATATACAAAAAAAAGGAGCTCATAATAAATCATTTCATTATTAAATAAAGATTGCAATATCCAAGTACACTTGTTTCATATGTCAATTCTTTGTAAAATCGAAAGGAAACTAAAAACATAAGCCTCATATTCTATTTCATTGCAATTCTTGCCACCTCGCTAATCGGGAAGTACTTCACGCCTAATTAATGTTATCTAGCAATAACATGCACGTGCTATTATTCTATAGAATTAATAAAAAATAATAATAACCGAGGGGGAGAACTCTCGAACCAATCCATACCCGTGATTTGTACATTTGAGGATACCTTTGATATGCACTCAACCATACATTTACCTGTGCAAAACCATGATTCACATAAGTAGATAATCTGCACATTACCTACAAAAGAAATCCCATATTTCATCCTTTATTTTGTCTAAATAATTGGTTATATATCGAAAATAACAATGAGGAGCTTATGAATAATAGAACTAACTAGATAATTATTTTTTACATCTGCTCTATAAATGTTTTACCATACAAGGACATGAAATATAACTTATATCTTAAAATATTTGAGCCTTCGTAATATTTGCCTCTATAATTAAGTCGAGGACTAAAAAACGCTCTTGCCATCACTGAATTCCTCCTTAGAAAATCTTGTAGTGAAACTGCAGCAAAAAGGCAAAATGAGTTGTGATGGAATTAAGCCAAACAACAAATAACACTTGATCTTCAGCGCTCGTCATTTTATTAACTACGAAATTAAAGCTTGTGACGCAGCCTTAACTTCACTCTTTTATACCGAACCTGAAAGCCCAAACATAACACTGCATAAAAATACATTTGCAAGTATTATAATAGCAATTTGTCATAGTATAGATTTTAAAGAGCAAAATTATATTTGAATAGAATAGTCAACAAATATAAAGAGCAGA
This sequence comes from Kingdonia uniflora, assembly GCA_014058105.1. Taxonomy (NCBI): domain Eukaryota; kingdom Viridiplantae; phylum Streptophyta; class Magnoliopsida; order Ranunculales; family Circaeasteraceae; genus Kingdonia; species Kingdonia uniflora. The sequence goes on from JACGCM010001174.1 coordinate 73,251, forward strand.
TTGTCCATGCCTTTGTATAGTTATGTCTATCTGCAATAATAAAAAAAGAAATGCATAAAAAAAATTAGGGGCACTTTGGCGAAAATTCAGTTGGTAAAAGCCTCCTTCGAGATAACTATCTCAAGAGTTATAAGGCCAACTTAGTCATGATCATTTCCATCTGGATGGTACTGCCTATGAATTTTAACTGTCACAAGAAGACGAAAGGGATTATACGCTATCTAGAATATCCGACAAATACGAATATTCAAATGCTGCATCTTTCCACCGAATGGTTTCAGGTTATTTACTAAGTTCAGAAGGAGCTTTAGCTGGTGTTATCTTGCTTCCGCAATGACAATTTCCAATACCTAAAAAACGTGCTTATCGAACTTTTTTTCTTAAACAAATAATTTTCTTCATTAAAAAGAGTAGTTTATGGCTTGCAAACATAATAGAATGGTGTACATACACTAGGCCAGCCTACTAGTTAAATAAGGCATATTTATAAGCATCAGTTTTGCCTCGCTGAGGTGCAGCATCCCCGATGCGTAAGAATCACTATTTATTTTTAAATTCTACATTGTACAAATCAATCAATCAACAAACGTGAATCACCCCATAGCTCAGATTCACTTAAAGTGAAAGAAAAAATAACAATAGTTACTTGAGAGTGACACTGAAGAGGATCTGAAATGCCAAGCATCATGTAATTTTTCATGGGTTTCTAAAAAAATACCCTAAATATCAAAAATTAGAAATAAATTGAGCAAACCAAAGATACCCAAAGAGCTGAAATGGGAGAACAATGTGTACCTTGTTGTTGTAAGAGAAATGAGTCGTAAGTACATTAGAACTGCGCTTAGGGAGAAAAATTAATTAGGGGACTCAAGAGCTCTGATTCCTTCTCCATTTTCCTTATTTAATTGGTTGAAATGCTTTGGGTGAGTAAGATTGGTGATCACCAGAGGTTATACCATCACCAAAAAGCTTCTACTCTAACAGCTTCAGCTTTAGCTTTCCTGAACGTGCATCATACATTATCACAGAAGGATCAAATAGTGCAATCAAGAATCAAACGATGCTAAATTAAAATATTACGAAAGCACTCAATATCAAGTAACAATAACGAAATCAAATCAAATTAAATCTTTCAAGATCAGAAGAACTAATAAATTGGCTATCCAAGATTTAAATTTTATCTCAGATGTAACTACGATGCAGTAACAATAACAGAGTGACCTAGGGTCTATCTTGTCAAAACCTCTGCCTAGAAAAACCCCCTTGGGCAAAAAGTTGTGCAAGGAAAGAGTGCAATCCTATGCCCTGTATGGGTTATGGACGGGTATACGTTGCCTCATCAAAACCTCTAGTCAATAAAACCCCTTGGGACAAAAGTTGTACTATCAAGAAATAGAGTACAACATGCATGTATCCACATTAGGTCGGGACTACTCACCCGAGATCTATCTCCCTAAAATGTATCTCCCCGATATAATGATGAATAAAATTTTTCCATGCCAATTTCGTATACCAGCTGCTTGAACATAAGTGGTGCAAGAGTCTGTGAATAGCTTTGCAAAGTCGTCCTTTGAATTGTCTTGAATAACGTCAATCTCGTTCGCCTTCTGTTATTCATAAGTATGGAAGGACCTTTATGAAATGTGCTTCGTTCTGTCGCCATTGATTTGAATGATGCAAGCCTAGTTGTCTTCATACAGAGTCGATGCTTTATCTTGGATAGAACATACCACAACTTCAGTTGATGTGATGTATCTTAAAGTGTAACCATTATTCTCTGCCAAAATTCATGAAGTGTAAAAATTTTCTCATGGTTCAAGGATGTAACAAGCGCAGTCTGCTTCATCAATCTCCAATAATTTATTATATCCCTGTAGATAAGCATATTGCCCATTTGAGAATGGCCTCCACGTGGTTCAGACAAGTATCTTGCATCAGCACACCCTATAATTTTAAGTTTACCATTTTCAGGTATAACAGATCCCAGTGTTTCATGTGGATCAGATACCTCAGAATGTGTTTGATATTATTCCAGTGCCTTTGGGTAGGAACAAAGCTATGGTAGGTTAAACAGTTTACTGTGAATGAGTTATCGGGTCTGGTATACGTAGCTAACTATAGCAAAACACCTCCTAGTTATGGCCTCACGGCCCTAGGAGTTTCTCCCCCATTAGGATGGTGGAAGATGTCATTGTCCACATCCAAGTGATGTACATACAGTAAACAACTTAGCACCGTGCACTGCATTCATACCAAAGTGTTAGATAACTCTTCTGATATATATTGTTTGGTGTACGAGTATGTTACTACCAAGATGTTCGGTCTGGAAATTGAGACAATACTTGGTTTCCCAAGGTCTTTAATTTCAAATTCCTTTCTAAAGTATTTGACGGCTCTCGCGATTTCCCTAGGAGTTCTAATGATATCCAAATTATTTAGTACACTGTTATGATGACTTAAGCTAATATCTATGTTCTTAATGAGACCTCATAGACAGATAAGACTATTTGCAAAGTCCCCAACCTTAAAATACTTAGTTCACTTACTATGTCACATGGGTCCTGATTACTTTAAGTCAATAATAACTTTTTCAGTTTTATTATGTATGTACCTGTGTGCGTTGGGCTTAATTGTTCCAGAAACTTATACCTCCCCGGGTGACTTCATGTAGATATATGTATCGAGTTTCACATATAGATACGCGGTAATTATGTATAGCTTGTCCTTGACAACTGACAGGCTTATCAGTACCAAAATGTTATAGCGTCTATAACCGGATAATAGGTCTCATTGCAATCGATGTCAGGTCTCTTAAAGAATTCATCAGAAACTAGTTTTGCCTTGACCTAATTATCTCTCTGAGTTAATTTCATTTTCGTACCATTACCATTTATAACCGTCAGGCTCTATGATATCACTTTGCATTATGCTAGTAAGCTGAGTTCTGCTTGGATTCTAGATTCCCACTTTGGCCAATGTACAATAACACACAATTGTTTACAATAAGTGGTTTTGAATCCTCATCCTTGATGGCGAACACAGCAGCGAATATGAATACATTGTCGACAAATCTCTTTATTATCATACGTATGTACTATAGTGGCATATTTTCTAGAAGGAAAATTTTCTCCAATACTATTCGTAAGGAAAATGCAATAATAGGCTAGACAAACAAAATTTTACGTAAAAAACTCAGCAAAATCTGAGAAAAATCACGACCTCGGGGAGAGTTTTGGTGTAAAATCCAGTATGTTGCTAGTTATTACAAGTTTTGGAGTGATAGTAGGGTTAGGAAGTAAGGATATAAAAGTTACGGATCTAAATAATCTATTCTCTGCCTATATTTATAGTAGATACATGCAATTTACAAAAAGAAAGAAACAGTCATATATTTCGGGGGGAGTGGGCAAACTTCACGGATCTCTAACAGCTCTTTTTTGACCGGGCACAACGGTTAATTTTCGTAGGTCGAGGACTCATGGTACCTTCTCGACTGATGTCTATCTTCGACTATGCAATGTTGACGTATTATTGTTGAATATGGAAAATATACTACTACAATCGCCCCATTCTTGACAGAAGTACCCGTAGTTTTGTCGAGAAGAAGTCAAAATTCTAAAAGGTAACCGATGTATTGGAAAGTCTTCTTATTGTCATTTCTGAGGTCAAAGTGAAGTGAATCTGGTCATGTCAATCCCGAGAAATAATTAATGTGGACATTGAACTTGGCAGATTTAAGAGAGGTATAAATAGGTGGTTTGGAGAAGGGTTATGCGGTGGTGGATTTGAAATGATGTCGCCCCAAGTATGGCGTAGGGAGTTGTTTGTGGTTGAAGACGGTGAGCAATCTGCGGTAAAGCTCTGTTCCAAGCCGGGTATGTGGCGTACTGCAATTGATGTTTTTATGGTTTGGAGGGTGGGGGGAGTTAGTGGCAGATAATGTTTGCATGTTTGGGATTCGTGTGGTTCAATATGCATTTCTGAGGGTAATGAAGTATATATCAGATTGGGGAAGAAGGGGTTATTGTTTGTAGTGAAGACAAGGATGTGTTGGCTGGAGGGGCGTCCAGGGATCTTGTCGAACAGAGGAGGCTTCTTGTAATTTTTTGCTGCCTTTCGTCTGCTGAGGCAGCTAATTATAGAAGATTTTTGACTTGAGATTCATTGAGTTTCTTAGGATATCGTTATCCCTGCTGCCAGAGATAATGCCAGATTTTGGAAAAAAAATATAATAATGTCAGATCCTGGTGAAAATAAGCACAAAACAATTAGTCCTTCAAGTCGAATGTAATGATAGTAGTGTAGTTTGATGTAATGTAATCGAAGAAGGTAGTTGTCAAATATAATTTGTAACAGTTGTCCAAGAAATAAAGTTATTTGCTTCGACTTCCGCATGTGTATTTTTTTTTTTGTCGAATATATGTATATATATATTTTTCAAACTAAAATGTGAGTAAAGTGATTGGTGGATGGTTTAAATAGCTCGATGTATAGCTAACTGAGTAGGTCCAAGAACGGATTTCAAGGTTGATTGATTTGACTATTTGGAAATATAAATTTCCAAGGTAAAATAAATGTTATTTATGTTGACTTGGACCGTGGTGGGCTATAAATATATGTTGTTTTTGGAAATGTGAGAGTTGTGCGTTTAAGAAATGGTGAAGACGAGATCTCAGGTGCGTAACAAGGTGTACAGTCATGTTCAAGAGAAGTATTGAGAATTATATAATTAGTACATAGGCTTTCGGAATGCCAATGTTTACTTGGAGGATCCTGTAGAACCGAACTATGAAGGTATGAGCGAGGCAGAGGCGAATGATGCTGAAAAGGATTTCCTGTTTCGATGCCAGTTACAATATTGGAGTCCTTCAGAACGTGTAAGTTATATGTGGACTCGTGTGAAGATGCTGATTAGGAAAGATGATGATGTTGCAATTAAGAGTTTGTAATTGTAAGTTGTAGGAGAAGTATATGTAATGGTCGAATTATAGTTAAAATGAAATGAAAATAGAATTTGATGTTAGAATGCAAACGTCAATATTTTGTTTTTATGAAACTTTTTATCGAATAAATTTGAACTTGTGAAAATTGTGGAATATAGAAAGAAGTTGTTCGATATATGTGGAGTCGATGGAATTTTGAAAACATATCAGATTTATTGAGGATTTATCGTAGATATAGGGATTTGGAATGAGTTTAAAATGTGTGGAGGTAGTAAGAGGTTTAAACATGGCGAGGTGTTGTCCTATAGATGAAATTTTGAAGTACAAGGAAGATGATGTACATCGCTTATGTTACAAGATAGGTTGTGTTTTGTTGAGTCAGAATATGTCAGAAGAAATTCATCGAGATATGGAAGGATTTGAGCAACAATGTAGGGGTTTGTTGCTTTTGAAAAGGCGAATAGTCAAAGACTTTAATAAAAGACGTGTAAGGCGTTATGTTCGAGCTCTCGAACGGTCGAGAAGCAGTGCGATGAACAGTCGTGTGGGGTCTATAAATAGTTCGGAGGTGGGCAACTATTCACATTTTGCAAACTCTGAAAAAATTCTCTCAAGTGCGAATTACTTATTTTCGTCTTTGGATTTGTTGGAAGCAATTGGGAAGGAGGAGATCAGTGTTCTAATTGTGAGAACAAAGCGGGCAAAGGAGAAGGATACAAAAGCAGCGCATAAATAAGGTTAATATTTAGTGATGTTTTGCGTTGTTTCGCGATTGAATGTTTACATAAATCTATATAGATAGGTATTATTAAAGTAGTTATAGAATGAATTTGAAGAAGTGTAGATGGATTGAGTGGTAGGGAAGATTGAACTGTGTTAGGGTTTGATTAGTAAATCGCGATTGTGATTGATGTAAGTTGATTTGTTGGTTGTATTGGAGTCGTAATGGTAAATAAAAGGATTAGGGTGCGAGAGATTCGCGTAATTGGTGGTGAGGGGTGAAGAAAGTATGGTTGGTGACGCGGTGAGGACGGCGCAACCGTTGGGTTTTGGCGGGATTGTTTGGGATTTTATTGTTGAAGGAGTTTTGATATGGCCGGAATTTGTGCCGGAGAAAACAATATCCGTATATTGAATAAGAGTGATTTTAGCAGGAAATAGGTGAAGCATCTTCGAGAACTAGTGAGATTCCTGAAATTTGACCAAATTTTAAATTAAGAAAGTTATCGATATTATGACCAAAAGAAAAAACTTGAATTGCATCGAGAACTGAATGCAGTAAGATGTAGCTGTAAGTAATGATAGTAGATCGAATGTTAGTTATATGAGAATGATGTGTTGGAGAGTAATCTCGACAACTATATGAATATGAGCATATGGACCTATGAACATATATATGTATCAGATATGATAGATACTAATTGTAGTAGAACTCCTGATGATTGATATAAGTACATGTCCAAAATAGTTTGGAGGTAGATATAGGGTGGGGTTGCGTAGTACAGACATAGCTTGTGTGGACCAGTATAGGGTGGCACCTAGGATTGTCAAATTGTCTAGCGAGAAGGCTACCAAAATAGACATGGATCACAAGCTACAGGTGATTGATTGAAAAGGTAGCGGGGGTGGTGAGGAAGATGTGGAGGAGTGAGGAGGCCTGTTACGGAGAGGGTCCGGAGACGAAAGAAATTTTGAGGTTCAAGAAGAAGTACGGTATTCCGAGAGATATTAGGTTAGAGGAGTACCAGTATGATATGATTGACCAGGAAATACCCTTGGCTGGGATTTTGGTTTATCGAGAACAAATTAAGAAAGGGTTGAAGCTTCCCCTTCGGGCTGACTAGAAAAAGTTAATAAACTTTTTTTATGTGGTACCTCGTCAGTTCAATCCAAATGTAAACGACCTGTTTAGGGTATGCGGGGCAATAAACAGTCGACTGAAGGAAAAGGGGGTGGGGTTTATCACATTTGATGATTTATGTGTGTACTAAACGCTCAAAATGAACCTGAAGAATCTAGGTTATCGCTACTTGGAGAGGTTTCTTAAAAGACCACTATTTTATGACATGGTATCAACAGGCGGGCGATACAGGGACGAACGTCTACTCGTGTCTAGGAACTACGAGTTCGACAAGAAGGAACCTGGGGAACCCTTAAAGAGAAAGACCTTTCACTTTGGTTTGTGGATGGGTAACTTAACTGTCGATGTTCTAAGTGTTAAATGTTATATGAATCGTTGTAACTGTATTGTATTTATTTGTAGCTTTGAAAGGAGGTTGACAAGAAGTCTGAAGTGAAAGAAGAACTGTACAAAATAAGTAAGGGGTTCTTTGGTAGGATCGGCAATCTGGTCGTCGACCAACATCGTGTGAGCACCCTTTTTCAAGAGACCGGGCAAAAGAGGTCGAGGGCAAAGGGTGTTAAATTCCTTGTCATCAACGGTAAGATGTCGGTAAAGAACAAGAGGTTGCAGAGGCTAGTATGCCATTGGTAAATCCTTGTTTGGTTGGGTACACGAAGATAGATGCGATGTTTGGAGAAAGTTTGGGAAAGAATAAGAAGAGAGTAGCGAGCCAAGCTGTGGCCCCTTTGCTTCCTCATGAGGGAAATACTCGACGATCGACAACAAAAGAGGAGGCGAAGATCGTGAATTCAGTAGATGCACCAGATCGGCGTCTACCACAGGTATGACAAGTGTACTCCCGAAGAAGAAAGGGAGTGGTGAGACGTCGAAGAATAGGTTTTTCGAAGAGTTAAAGACTAAAGTCCCGAGGACGATGGACTCGTATATGTCTGGGACGGATGCGTTGAAGGTCAAAGTAGATGATTGTCTAGTTGGGACGGAGAGTTTGATAACTTTTCTCAGTGAGGGCCATCGCAACATGGAGAAGGTGAGAAACTTTTCTGCTCTGCTTCGATTAAAGATACTGGTATGTCATTCGAATATTTAATTTGTGAATTTAATGCAGATTAAGAAGCTGTTGATGGCGGCTAAGGATCGCATTGATGGTAGTAGTGACTTCACAAATCAGGTGTTGGCTTACAAAAACATTGAGAAAGATTTGACGAGGGAGAATGAAGCTTTGATCGAGGATAAGAAAAGGCTGAACGCGACCTTGTACACTTACAAGCTGGAAGCGCGAAAGGCGAGTGAGGCTGACCTTTGTGAAGCGAAGAAAAAGTAGGAGAAGGAAAAAAAGGATTCCCTGGCGATGTTGAGGATGAACTTTGAGAAGGATGTAAGAGAGCATATTGCTGATGCGCGGAGGGCGATAGAGCTGGAACATGGTAAGATTTTGGATGAGGTGAGGGATCAGTTGAAGGCGGAGAAACTAGATGCCTGTAAGAAGGTGAGGGCCCACTTTTTTGGGCAGTATGAGGAGCTGGAGGTGAGGAAGGAATTTTATAAGGGATTAACCAAGTCTGGTGGTGCTGCATTTGAAGACTCAGATACAGAGGACAATGTTTCAGAGACTCCTAAAGTTCCTAGTGGGACGGAAGTTGTCTAGGATTTTGTGAGGATGGAAACTTGTGGATTGTGTCCTGGGGAGTTAGCAGAGGTGTTTGCTCTGGAAGGCATTGTGTAGGTGGACGAAGTAATCTCTCATCTTGTAGGGTAGAAGAATTTGGGAATCAGTATGTGTTTTTATTTAGAATTGATGTAAAAATGGTCGATGGGACCGATACAATTTTTAATTATGCGATATTTTGAATTATGATTATTTATCTTGATGCACATATGAAGTAAATTGTGCTAAGTGGCATTCCTTACATATCGCATCATTAAATGGCAAGTAATGTGAAAGAGTACCAGATTTGTATCCTCAGTAGGACTGGATTTAGGTTTAATAATAATTAAAACAATTCATTTTGTTCGAATTGAAAGAATACGAAGTAGAATATCCTGTAGTGGGATAGTCTTCACGCAGAATTGAATGACAGTCTTGATGCATACTTATAAAGTATGGATCGAGATCAAGTCAAGATAGAAAGATGATTGATTGTCTGATGCGTACTTGCAAAGTATGGATCGAGATCAAGTCAAGATAGTAATTATTGATTGTCTGATGCGTACTTGTTAAGTAAGGATCGAGATCAAGTTAAAATAGTAAAAATGATTGACTGTCTGATGCATACTTGTTAAGTATGGATCGAGATCAAGTCAAGATAGTAACGATGATTGATTGTCTGATGCATACTTATAAAGTATGGATCGAGATCAAGTCAAGATAGTAACGATAATTGATTGTTTGATGCATACTTATAAAGTATGGATCGAGATCAAGTCAAAATAGTAACGATTATTGATTGTCTGATACATGCTTATAAAGTATGGATCGAGATTAAGTCAAGATAGAAAGATGATTGATTGTCTGATGCATACTTGTAAAGTATGGATCGAGATCAAGTCAAAGCAGTAATGAGTAAAGTGACAGTAAAAATTATTTATTGGAATCGATATGAACGGTTACAGTGTTTATCTGTAAAACTATTACAGTTAAGTTGTATTCCACGGATATTCGAGCTGTATTTCATCTTCAGTCATCAGCCAGTAAGTTCAACTATCTGATTTGTCGCTGACAATTTATGGCCCCTCCCAATTTTCTGATAACTTTCCAGAATTTGGTATTGTCACTGACAATACCAAAATTTCTTTTTCAAAATTTTTTGTTGTAAGCTTTTTTCAATATGTCATGGTATCTTCGTAAATTTACGATGGCTTTGTCTCAAGTTTCTTCGATCTAGTTGAGGTTGTAGAGGAGATCGAGTTCATTGCCTTTGTCAGTAATTTTTCTCCGGGTACTTGGCAGATCGAGGTTTGATGGTATGATAGCTTCTCTACCGAAGGCCATCATGAACGGGGTGTAGCCTGTTGAAACTCGAGGAGTGGTGCGGTAGGCCCAGTGAATATTAACTAGTTCGTCGACCTATTTGCCTTTCTTGTCGTCGAGACGCTTGCGTAGACCTAATTGGATACTTTTGTTAATGGCTTCGGCTTGCCCGTTGCCTTGAGGGTAGTATGGTGTTGATGTTAATAGCTGGATTTTGTATTTATGGAGGAAAGCAAGTACTTTTGCACTGATAAATTACTTGTTGTCGGAGCGTATCATTTGTGGGCAGCCAAACCTGGTGATTATGTGCTCCCAAAGGAACTTGATGACTTCATTTTCATTGGTATGGCATAGAGGAACTGCTTTGACCAATTTTGTGAAGTAATCAGTGGCGACTAGGACGAACTTTTGGTTTCTCGATGTTGGATGGAAAGGTCCATTGATGTCGATTCTCTATTGTTTGAACGGCCAGAGGACATTGCTAATATGTAAGTCGATGGCTGGACTTTTGATGTCTTGAGCGTAGATTTGTCATTTGTAGCATTTACGCGCAAATTCTTTGCAATCTTGCCTCATCCTGGGCCAATATAGTCCTTGTGTGAATGCCCGTTGGGCTAATGATCTTCCTGAAACGTGTGCGCCACATATACCTTTGTGAAGTTCTCTAATTTTGATCTAACCTTGTTTTTGAGGGATGCATTCGATAAGTGGTCCTCCTCTGGTGAGACGATATAAGACTTTAACTTGAACTGTGAATCTGGGGCACTTGGCCAAAAGTGAGCGAGATTCTTCCTTGTTACTTGGAAGGATCTTAGAGTTGAGGTAGGTATAAAATGGTCTTCTCCAGTCTTCAAGGTCTTCATCTTCAGCAATGGTGATCTGCAGTGTTGATAGTATATCGAGGCTAGAATGCTCGATGATTTTAATTTTTAAAGATCTTTTCTCACTGTCCCCCAGTACGACAGCGATGTAGGCTAATGCGTCGGCATGCTGATATTTTAGCCGGGTAAGTAAGAGATTGATCCGTATTTGAATTTGTTCATCTTTTCTTCGACCAGGGCGGCATAATCAACCATTTTTCCCATTGTGCAGAATGTCTTATTGAAATGATTTGCCACGAGTAAAGAATCGACGTAGACTGCCAAATCTTCCGCTTCGAGTGTGAGTGCGAGATCTAGACTGTGTAGGATTCCTTTATATTCGGTCTCATTATTGGTGGCATAGAAGTTTAGCTTTATAGCTTTTTCGATGCGATGATTGGAAGGTGTTACGAGGATGATGCCAATCCCTGATCTACGTGGGCCAGTTGATCCGTCTGAAAAAAGTCGCCAACCCGAGCTTTTGGACCATGCGTCTGGTTCTGCAATTGAGTCATCTGTGAAGATTTCTTCAAGTTCTTTCCAATCGGGGTCTTCGACTTGAAAGTCTGCTAAAAAGTCAGCTACTGCTTGTCCCTTGATAGATATCTGGGGTTCGAAGGAGATGTCGTATTCGCCAAGGAAAACAGACCATTGTTGAATTCTTTGAGATTTTTCTTTCTTTGAGAGTACCAGTTTGAGGGGATACTTGGTGATGATTTTGATGTGATAAGTTTAAAAGTATGGATGAAGTTTTTGAGAGCTGTAGACCAAGGCGAGTAGTTGCTTTTCTGTTGTGGTGTATCTTTTTTTACCAGGCATGAGTGTCTTGTTGATGAAGTAGATTGGTTTTTCTAGTCCTTTGTCTTTTCGAATAAGTACAAAACTAATGGAGTCTTCAGTTGTGGATAAGTACATTGTTAGAAGGATGCCCCAAGTATCGTTTAAGATTCTGGAAGGCTAACTCACAGTCAGGAGTCCAAATAATCTTTTTGTGTTATTTCTTTGAAAGTGTAGTGGGATTGCCACGAAGAAAAAGGTAAGAAGCTTGCATCGATCATATGACTTGGAGATGAATCTGTGAAGAGCGGTGATCTTGCCTACAAATTTTTGGACATCTTTTTTTATTCGTGGAGATGGCATTGCAATGAGTGTTTTGATTTGTGCAGGATTGATTTTGATTTCTCTTTTGCTTACCAGATGTCCCAAAAACTTGCCAGACGCAACTCCGAATTGGTATTTTTCTGGATTGAGTTTCATCTGGCATTTGTAAAGGATATCGAAGATGGTTTGGAGTTTGTTGGAATGATTTTCGCACTTCTCCTTGATGTAGACATCCATGATTGTGCCCATGTGATCTTTGAACATTTTTGTGACAAGCCTTTGGTAAGTAGCTCCTGTATTTTTTAACCCAAAAGGCATTACTGTGTAGCAGTAGTGACCTCTTTCAGTAATGAAGGTTGTCTTTTTTTTATCGTCTTTGACAAGTGGAACTTGATTGTAGCCGGAGGCTGCATCCATCATAGAAAGAAGTTCGTACACTGCGAGGGAGTCGAGGAGTTACAAAATCAGTGGTAGCGGGAAACTATCCTTACGTGTAAACTCGTTGGGTTCTGTGAAGTTAACACAAACCCTAATTTTTCCATTTTTCTTTGGAACCGCTACGATGTTAGAAACCTACTTTGCATACTTGGCTTCTCGAATAAATCCTACCCGAAGGAGCTTATCAATCTCTTCGTTTACTGCATCACGGAGGCGGGGAGCTAGGTTCCGTCTTTCTGCATGACAGCTTTACTGTCTGGAGGGAGGTTCAGTCGGTGGCACGCGATTGATAGATTAATATCAGGTATCTGTTGGAAAGTCCAGGCAAAGATGTTGACGTTTTTCTTAAGTAGCTAGATCATTGTTTATTTTTCATCGGTTGATAGCTTGGAGCCGATGAAGGTGTGACGCCCGGGACCATCGAGTTCAATGGATTTGACTATTTCAGTCTTATGCTGCTCGAATGCGGCGGGTGTTTCCTGCTATAGTTGTTATGCTTTGAGAAGTTTTGTTGTATGAGTGTTGGTGGTTGCATTCTCGCACATACGTGCAACTGCTTGGCTGCCCTTGATTTCATAGATTTCATGATATGTTAGAAATCTTAATGCCAAATGATAAGTAGAAGGAACTGCTTTTATCGAATGTAACCATCTACGTCCCAAAATACCCAAATATTTGGACTCAGCATCGATGACAAGGAATTCTACGAATATTGTTTCTGATCCTGCCTGAACTGGCAGAGTAATTTCTCCTGTGGCAAATTCCTTCGAACCGTTCAAGCCGGTAATTGTTGTTATCGAAGGTTTCACAGAGTCTGTGAGGTCTAGGACCTCAATCCCTCTTCAGAATAATACATCCGTTGCACTTCCTATATCGACGAGAAGCGTATGCAGGTAGTCCTGTTCAACTTTGAGCATAATGATGAGGGGGTCATCATGAGGGTATTTTACGTGGCTGGTGTCACAGTCCTCGAAGGTGATATGGTACAGACATTTTGATTTGCTCGAGCTAAGGAAAAGTTTTGCAGATTTGTCTGAGGAGGTCATTTTACAACAGGATGTAATTCGATCATCTTGTTTTTTTCTTTCCTTTCTCAATCTTGATCATATACAGGTGGCGAGCCTGCCCTGGGACCTAATTTTGCTCTACGTCTTTATTTTTTGCTTCATCTTTGAGAAACTTTTGACATAATTATGAAGCCTTCTTGCCAAGAGGATGTGATGAAAAATTCAGATGAGAGAGTAGCAATTGTCAGTTTTATGGCTATGTATATTATGATACTGACATAAAGGTTTGGTGGGTCATCCAGAATTATTTGCGGTACACGATAACACTCATCTCCCTTTATCGCTGGTAAGATAGTGGAGAGAGTCTTTGTCATTGGGGGAAAAACTGGGACCGGTCTGTCGGGTCTGCCATCTTTTCTTCTATTGTTGTCAGTTATTCTACCTCGTTACTTTAGTGCTTCGGTTGTGGTCGATCTTTGAAGTGGAGTTGAAGTTGTTTCTCGAGAATGGATGGCAGAAGAACTCTTCATCTTATCTTTCTTGGATCGTTCTAGTTCGATGTAGTTATTAACTACATCAATAAATTATGTGACCGTTCTTGGCTTATACAGAGTAAGCTCCTCTCGGACCTTATAATCTATGTGTAGGGCTAAGGTTAATGCTGAAACGACGATTTTGGGATCTGAGTTTCCAATTTTCCGATTTTTTTGTAAGAAACGCTTGTAAAAGCTCGCTAAGGTTTCTTTTGCGCCCTACTTGAAGAAAAACAAAGAATCTACAGTAATTTCCCACTCTTTAGCAAGCATTATTGGATTCAAAAAGGCGTTGCAACTGGCTGAATGTGGTGATGGAGGCTTCTTGATTGTATGGAACCATCGGAGAGGTTCTTCTTTTAGGCTCATGTTAAATAGCCTGCACAACATGTGGTAGAGTTTGGATTATAATCCCACTGCAGCTTTGAAATGTCTTACATGGGTAAATGGATCAGTGAGTCCTGCATATTGAATAAATTTTGGCATATAGAAATTGTTTGGGATGGGCATAACTTCGAGATGTGGGGAGATGAGGTTTGTTCCGATCCGGTTAAGTGCAAATCCCTGGGATATCGGAGTTTATGGCCTAAATTCTATTGTTTAGGTCATCCAAGGTGACAAATTGTGGAGGAAATGGTAGGGCTGTACCTGCGGATCAAAGTTTCCCTGTCCTTCTGGTCCCAATCGGTCCCTGATTGGTCTTCTTTCTGGTAGTGAAGTCTGATGACGCTTGCGTCGACTTCCTTGAGTTGTCAATGTTGAAGATGTAAGTCCAAAGTATCAAGAAATCCTGTCTGGATTTCCAGATTAGGATCGAGAAGTACGTAGTTTGTCTTATCTTGGTTAATCATCTCTTTGGGTCGCCTTGACCGATGACCACTACGGGCCCGCAGAGGTGACATTTGGCGGCCAGTGAATCGATCTTGAGTTCTCATTAATTTCTCCATCTCTTTCAGATGTGTCTGACTTTGCTGGTCCAAGGCTTTCCTTCGTTCGTCTCTTTCCGTTTGAAGAGCTTGAGAGTGAATACGCTGATCTTCCAATCTTTGAACTTTTTCTACAACCATTTGTTTCTGAAGCTCAATTACTGCATCGTACAGGTTGACCATTCCAGGTATTGGATTAATTTCTTGGTCTCTCACCGTCCTGGATTGGCTTTTGAGGTTCATGTTTGTCATTTGAAGGATTTTAGATCAGTGGTGGTAAATAAAAGTGTGGTAGTTCCCACTGACGGTGCCAATTGTAGTGACGTGTTTTTCGAAAGGAGAATCTTCGCCAATACTATTTGTAAGGAAGATATAATAATAGGCTAGATAAACAAGATTTTACTTGGAAAACTCAGTAAAATTTGAGAAAAACTACGACCTTGGAGAGGGTTTTGGTATAAAATCTAATATGTTGCTAGTTATTACAAGTTTTGGAATGATACTAGGGTAAGAAAGTAATGATATAAAAGTTGCGGATCTAAATAATCAATTATCTGCCTGTATTTATAGTAGATATAGGCAGTTTACAAAAAGAAAAATACAGTCTCCTATTTTGGAGACAGTGGGCGAACTTCGCGGATCTCTAACAGTTCTTTCTTGATCGGGCACAACAACTACTTTTGGTAGGTCGAGGACTCATGGTACCTTCTCGAATGATGTCTGTCTTCGACTATACAATGTTGGCGTATTCTTGCCGAATCTGGGAAATATGCTACTACCTGTACCACCCCGGGCATGTCTCGTAATGCATCAACTAGTCGCGTAACTACTTTTGTCTCATCGATGGGTGGTTCCATCCCCGATGAATCGATTACACCATTAGTCATATTTGTCCCTTATTCTGTGGCTCCCCGCCTCAAAATACTTTCTTCCAACGGTGCTCTGCACTAAGTGCGAGCCCCAGATTCGTTTGCGGTACTAATTCCCCCAGAACGTTCAACTGTGCAGTTGCATTACTTACAGGTACATACACCTACGATACTTCAACAATGTCTATGAATGTGTCTAGCAATTTATTTGTGAACTATTGCAAGTTTGTAATCCGTTAAACCTTATTGTCACTTAACTTATGTAAAGGGATTTAGATGAGACAACGATGGTGTTTTCCAACTAATCTTGGAGACATCCTCAGTATTGACTGTCATATCTCCCCCTAATGCAGAAAAAATCATATCATCAAAGTGATAATCTACGAATCTCACAGTAAATACATAGCCGACAGTGGGTTCTAAATATCGAATGATAGATGGTAAATTGTAAATAACAGGCAAAAGTAAGACCATATCTAAGATAGGTCTATTATGACCATAAATACTTAAGTGGGCCACTATGTGGATGGATAGGTCTATATGTGTCTATTGATGCATTTGGGGTAAAGGATGGAAATCCCACTCCACTATGGTCATACTATGACGAATAATAGACTTTTCTTGAACGCAATCGTTACATGTACATTCTCTGGATCTTCTCTTCTTTTAAAGAAAGTAGAAATGCATTCTCGATAATCTTCCTCATTATCCTAGCCCGGAAGAGTGTATTGGAAACCGTTTCAATAACGTGTTCTAACATTTAGACATAGAGAGAATGCACATAACCTATCTGTTATTTTCTCCTATCGTCTTTACATGATAACCATGATAATGTATTTCTCTAAAACTTAGTAAAATCTGGTTGGATTTACTAGTGTATAAAGCGGACTATCATGTTAATCGTGCCAATGATATTCGGGACTTCCCCGGTGCACAAGGTAAGAGATAATAAATATGTCCATATCTCAAAAGAATCGAGTGTGTGGTACTAATGTCTCTTAGACATGTGTTACCACTCATCTGATTATCGGTAATGCTCAATGAACATATATATCTATAGGGCGGGTTGCATATAGTAAATCAACTATCATATATGGAATTTAACTACTTCCCAAACAATAAACTCACAGAAAACTCAAAGAAAAATCTCATAGATGTGACACCGAACCAGTGCATCTCATGAGCATTCAATTAAACTAACCAAAGAAGAGTTCCCAACTCATTCAATAATAGTACTAATAAAGCAAAACTACTATTATGCAATGAGTAAATTTACTACTTGGCAATGTTCTCTAGGCGGCATCATTTATTCTATTAAGAATTTACTATTGTTTATTCTTAGAACTTGATCCAAAGCTGTATTGGTATCATGGCAGAAATCTAAGGCCACAAACTCTGTCGTGGCAAGGTCTGCGCCGGCTGTGATCATGTGATAAGTCTGGAGCTGATCTCTTTAGATCGCTTGAGGTGTCTTGCGATCCCGTGCCCGACTATCTCGTATCCATTTACGAATTCCTCCTATTCCATTTTGATCCATTAGTGAACTTCTTGTTCCCCTTGCCTCATGTTACTTATAGTTGGAATTTTTATCCTGCCGTTACTACCACCTCTAGTCTATCCACAGTTGTGACTCTGTCCGTAACTTTCTCATATTACTAGACCCAACATTGTGTGACCCTGGCACATGGTTACTTTTGGTAGACATAAGCTTGAGGTTTCTACCTAGTAGCTCATTGTTTTGCTCTTAAATTGAATTAGGTCTACGTGCACAGTGATTTATCAAATGTTGCCTCGAAAGGGCAATATTTGAAGAGTAGAGAGTTTAACAGAATATTCATAAAATCTTTGTTTACCTCAACTATTTCTCCACATAACATCATATTGGAGTTGCACTGCCAAATAAAAATTATGCCGCAGTCATACAATACTAGAATAGTATAGGGTAATCCATTATTAGGTCTTCTTGAATATGGAGGCAAAGGTACAAACAAAGCTCCTACTTTGTTATTTAGAGACTGATTGTTCCTAACAATAGTCTTTTCCAGATTTTGTAATAGCAGATGAATTTTAGTATCCATACAGGTCAAGTTTATTAGTAACAAAATAGAGTTCTAGTATGGGAGGTACTCAATGTACTGAGTGTCGTCAACATCTATTATGCATGTAGATCAATACCAGTAGTAGTGGTTGATAAACATTTCTTGCATAAAGGTAATTCATAGTATTCAAGTCTCTAAATTATTGCGCTATATAACGTTCAATTGTCTCGTCAGACTTGAATTTAGTTTTATATACCTACTTCCAACCAGTGGGTAACTTGTTTGGTGGAAGAGAAGTGAGACTCCATGTATTATTTTGTTTAAGAGCTTGAATTTCCTTTTCCATTGCCTCATGCCATTGTGGTAGCTTTATTGCTTGAGAGAAAAATTAGTAGGCTCATCTGTAGAAGAGATAGAAGAAAGAAATGCTCTATATGTCCAACCGAGAAATTAGTTTATGAAATATAATCATGGAGATGGTAAGGAGTACCTGTCTTTGTTGAATCCGATTGACTGATTAAAGCACATTGAATAGGCATAGAAGAAGCATTAGGAGATGAGCATTGATAATCGGCAAGGTATGAAGGAGGGCTACGATTGCGAGGAAGAAGTTTATTTGAAGGTAGCATTGCACGTAGTGATGTATCAATTTTTGGAGCAACATTTGGCTTACTATCATCGATGTCGAGTGAAAATAAATCAACATTACTTTGATTTGGCGAGGCACGGATACTTGTCTCTAATGGAGAACCATTTTCATGTGCAATATGACGATGAAGATTTGACGGATAATCAAAACAAGAACCATCCTCAACAGTCAGAGGAATTACATTGGGAGACTGATAAGTTAGAGACCGAAAGGGGAAAGTATTTTTGCGGAAAACCACATCACGAGAAGTAAATTTTGGAGGAAACATCATAAATACGGTAGCCTTTTTTGACCATAAGGGTAACGGACAAAAACCCCTGGCTTACTTTGTTGATCGAATTTTTGTTGACAATTATGGTTGCGGGCAAAACAGATAGGACCAAAAACTCGTAAATGAGAATAATTGGGTTTGGACTTGAATAGTATTTCATGAGGCGACTTACCAGATAACAAAGGTGTCGGCATTTTGTTGATAAGAAAGCGGCGATAAGGACACATTCCCCCCCAAAACTTAAAGGTAATTGAGCTTGAAACCGCAATGTTCTTTCTACTTCAAGTAGATGGCGATGGCGATGCTCACGTGAACGAAATTCGGTACTGTTATCAGAAGGAACCTTTTGAATTTGAGAGTTGAATTGTAAAGAAAGATTTCAAAATGGAATTAGTTTCAGATTTAACATGCAAAAGGTAAATCCAAGTGCAACGGCTGAAGTCATGGGCGATTGTGAGGAAATAACGAGCTCGAATGAAAGATTGTTGACTAAAAGCTCCCCAAATGTCAACATGAATTATTTGAAAAGGCTTGATAGTACTAATCGAACTAGAAGGAAAGGCTAATCTACTTTGTTTTGCTTGTGGACAAATTTCACAAGCATTAGTATTTGAATAAGAAATAACATACAAAAATTTCGCCAAATTTTGCAAACGACTGTAGGATAAGTGGCCAAGACGCCAACACCAAAGATCAATTAGAGATGTTGTAACAACTTTGAAAGCCGATGGCTTTTGAAGAAGATAGAGGTTATCATGATGTTTACCCAAACAAATCTTCTTCATCGTTAACAGGTCAATGATCATGAAAAAAATGTGAGAGAAGATTAATAAGATTTGGTGAGTTGACGAACAGATATTTAAGTTGAACTTAAATGATGGAACATAGAAGACATCATCAAATTTCAAAGTGGGTGAAAAAATAACAGCACCAATATGAATAACACGAGCATGAGAGCAATTAGGTAGTTGAACATAAGATGATATAGGACATGATTTATAAGAAGAAAATAATGACAATGACGAACACATGTGGTTTGAGTCCCCAGAGTTTATAATCCAAACAGAATCAGAATGAGCGGAAAAAAGTGATACCTGCGAGATGTGCACTAGGGTTGGAGCTACCTGAAATAATCATGGCTACGAATTTGTTGTATTGATCTTGAGTTATCATGGGGGAACTGTGAACTCACCAAGCTATCATCATTATTGGACTTTACAACGTTGGCCTGATGGTTTGAAGGACACTGCTTCGGAGGAAAACCATGGAGCTTGTAACATGTGGACTTGAAATGCCCATTACGGCCACAAAAGCCACAATGTGGGCATGGATTGGACCTGCGACGATTGTCGTTGTTAGTGCCTCCTTTTCGATTACCAACCACATTAGGACGGTAAGGAAAGTTATTGTGCCAGTTTTCAGATCCACATTAAGAGACGCCGCTTTGGGCATAGGAGAAGACAAAGCATGAATTTCTTGCTGCTTGTCCTCTTGACGCACTAAGGAATATATCTTGGTTGAATTGGGAAACGGGTCCATCAACAAAATCTGACTTCTAATGGTAAAGAACGGTCATGGAGTCATTGAAGAAACTCCATGGCACGATCTTGTTGAAGGCGTTCTGCGGTAAGCTTTCCCTTTACCACAAGTACAAGCCTTCAATGGTGTTAGTGAATTTAATTCATCCCAAAGACTTTTGAGTTTATTAAGCTATACCGAAACCAAAGTATCCTCTTGCTTTAGTGAAGCAATCGATTGCTTCAACTGATAAATTTTAGGTGCATTAGATTGAGAAAACGCTCCTGGAGGTTCTTCATTTCTCTTGTGCGATATTTGCATACAATATGCTGCTTCGAATATCAGTCGAAACCGAGTTAAGGGGACATGGAGTTTAGAGTGGTAGGCATCTCTATGGTACCATCAACAAAACCCAGTTTATTTTTAGCACAAAGAGCTATCGTAATAGCACGAATCCAAATGCCATAATTGTCGCCCGACAATGAAGGAGAAATGAGGATAACTGTAGGACTATCCGAATGATGCACATGGAAAGGACCATCAGTCGATACTTGAGGTTCGACCGAATCAATCGAGGAAGAGGCGTTATCAATTGATTTAACCATTGTTGAAGAACAAAGATCGTTAAAAAAGATGAGAATGAAACGCGTGACGATCAATATCATGTAAAATATTATAGATCTTTGTTGTCTTTCTCAATGGAGGAGACAGAAAGTTCATTGTATTTATATTCAATGGTTACAACATACAAGGAAATAATATATATCAAGATACAGGGGAAATATATGCAAATATCTAGCTAGCAAAGATTTAGAGAATAAACTAAAATTAGAAATTAGACTTGTTGTAGAGAATCTTCTTGTACTCCAAGGAACGATAGAAGTGAAAATATTCTATTAATGGATGATTAAAAACAACTAGACAAACACAAATCATTTTCTTAAAAGAAAGGATGGTTGTTGTCTTTTATGTACACTTAAATCAAATAAAATTAATGAAACACTCAAATAAATGACTTTGTTTTTATTTAGTTGGCTTGCATTTGAATGCGGCTATATCTATAGCCAATACATTATGAAAGAAGTATAAGTGCATTCCTTTTGAATAAATGATAGCAACTAATTATGTTGAGGTACTAAAGCATTAAACCAAAAAGTAATTCCAAGAAATAAACCTTGGAGCCCGCATGTTTATAAGCTTCATTAAATCTAGATAAGTCAAGGTTGTTCAGTAGCCTTGGCTCAGCAAGTTGTACACCCCTCCGCTTAGTGTGAGGTTGTGAGTTCAAACCTAACAGCGTGTTTGGGGGAAAAGACATTCCACTAACTACCTTGGTGGTGTAGGATGTTAACATGCGAGCTCGAATCGTTTGGCTTTTGGGCTCTCGAGATATTATGCTAGCCGACGGGGTTTAGAATAATGGTAAGCTCTTAAAGCTCGGGATGTGATAATATGATTACAATAGTACTTGATATCCAATACTATAAACTACAAAATGTCACATATGATTACACTAGTGATTAGTTGAACACTGAATACTATTGGTGTAAACACATATATGGCTCTGTTTGGGTTATCTCAATAGTCAATACTATAAACTACAAAGTGTCACACATCTACAGAGAAGGGAACAGTGTTACTAACAGCTATTATGTATGTCTTCATTGCCCCATCCCTCTGCATATAGTCTGTCAAGCCGGCCTTCCTTTCCTCTGCCATTTTTTGCGATTTTTTGATCTCCATTGCTTCAGGTTTAGGTGAGAACCCCACTTGGAATTGTTAGAGAGTTACATGGGATCTTAGAACCATGTACACCCTTATTCCTACGGTATGGAACTCATTTAGGCTCTGTCAGGTAATATTTTTTTTCCTTAATGAGATTCCTTAAAAAAATGAAAAGAAAACAAAGGTGAACATACATGGCTTAACTTGAGGCAGATAACTTATTCTGCTTTGAAAACTGACTGATAAGTCGATACTGATAGCTAAATAATCTAAAGAGAAACAAAATATAGAAACTGGACATGGATTAGTGAAGGTCGTGGTCTAAAAAGAACCCTATCTGAATTAAGTTTCCGTAACCAGATATAGATTCATGGATTTAGTCTGAGGGTAAACTAGAATCAATGGGCACCTGAAAGTCCTTGGCGGCTCCTACTGAACTTTAGTGCTAAGTAATAACACTAGTGATCTTCGTTGGTATCATATTCATTATTGCAGTCATTCCACTAGTTATCCTCATCTTTGTTATGACACTCTTATACGTTGAAGAGTCCACATGGAACACTTTGCAGCTCGTCTTAACAGTGACGGTTATGTTAAATGGTCTGAGTGGTAAACAGAAACAACTTCAGCCTGTAATTATAATCTTTTTTTTTTTTCTTTTTTTTTTAAACTGGGGTTAGGCAGATCCCATGAACAGCTGTATATCAAGTATAGAAAGATTTACATCCTTGGAAATCTTTCCCCTGTAGCATCTTCATCAATATATTTAATTATAATCATTATTCATGTTGTGGCGTCCACTTCTTTATTCATATGTTATATTTTTGTATAAATGTGTGTAACTTTAAGTTTTAGGCAAAGTCTGTTGTTCTTGGCGAAAGAATAGCTCTTTTGATTAAGATTTCATTGGACATATGGTTTGAAAACCATACTAAGGTTCTCATGTTTTTCTCCCTCTCAAGTCTAAACAGTAACTGTCATAGATGAGCTCTTAAAGTCAAGTAAATTACTTGCCAGCGTCCATGTGTACTGTTGTATGTATTTTAGTTGATGCAGGCCCTGGTGACTCCAGTGTGGTTTTAGCCCTAGGCATGCAATCGGGAAATCTTGCGGCAAATATATAGAAAGCGTTGTAACGAAGAACGTAGCTGTCACTGGGGCTTAGCAGTAGAAAACACAGTATTATGACTTATTGACTGGGTTTTCACTGGCATTTCTTGTGGGTATCATTTGCAATATTGCAGGTCTTGGATGTTAGTCGTGCTAACAGCCGAGAAAGCTAATGGTGGAAAACGTGAGTTTGACTTTTATGTTTATGGATACAGCTATGTCGATATATGTGTGGAATCATCCTTTAACTGTTTATATTGACAATAGTGTTTAAAATTGCGTGTATGTAATTTTTGCCCAGTAGTTCTGTGACGTTTCGTATGATGTGGGAATGGGTTGGTCACGTCCGAAAAATAAAATGTACACTAGCAATTAAAGTTTTGCATTGGGCATCAATAATGTATGTACTTTGGTGAAAATGACGCCCTAACTACAATAATTTGCGTTCCACATTATGAAGGCTCTGAGATTTCTTAGATTGGAGCTCATCAGGGAAAGTGACATTGCAGATCATGCAATATCCATCACCCTCTGCACAAGGTCTCTTTCAACATACAACAATAACGTATGCGCTGTCAGGTTTGCAAAGACTGAATCCAAGCCAATTCTAATCAAGGTGCTAATCAAAATCTTAAGAGCATGCGCGGGCAGGTTGAGATTCTTGAGATTCTACTATCAAACCATTATTTAATGGTCCCTAATTTCGCAAACAAAATAGGAAACAGGCTGAAGGACAAAAAAATATAGCTTTATTCAAAATTTGCTGATGGATCCATTACTGTGTACAATTTATTAGTACTTGGCTAAAGCAATCCTCAGATGGACTGCGTGTTTCTTTCGAATGGATTTCAAGTTTGTAATCACCATTTTATTCCTCATTAGTCCGTAACTTTTCCTTTTTCTACCATTGGGCTCTTGGCCAGTGATGGTTGTGACCCTCCACCAGGAGAAGAGTCGTGGGTTTGAAACTCAGGGTTACGGGGATCCAATATAAAACTAGCTTCCCTTTGAAAAAAACTTTCCCTGTTTCTCGACTTTGTTTTTAGGTCTCTCCAAATATTCTCTCCTTTATTTATATATAAACCTACTTGGATAAGATAAGGTAAGATAAGATGGAGACTACTACTTTCATAAAATAAAAATTAAGATAAGGGGATGATTTAATTTAAAAGCTTAAATAATGACACAAACAACTTCAACATTGTTTGATTGTAAACTTGTGCATGACGATGACAACTTCAACATTGTTTGATTGTAAACTTGTGTATGACGATGAGTTAAAACAAAAAGCGTATATTAAAATTAGTAATCAATAGAACGTCTGACTTTATTCTTTGATGGTAAGCTTTAGTACAAAGAGTAAGTTGTAGTTAGTTCTTGTAGTGATCTATTAGGGATCTCGAACTCAACCTCATCTTCGACTATCATATGTTTACTTGACCTCATCAACATACGATTACATGACACACTATGGAACAACTACATAGTCTTACTTATTATTCTCGACCTCTACATCAACAGCTCGATTCAACAAGCACTCTGTCATTAATAAAGCCGTTACAAAACAGAAGGATCAGACCGTTACACAATCAGTTCAATGACTTATTAAATCTATATTGTAACGTCCATCATTAAGAATAATAATGGTCGTCAAACGGTTATATTATAAGACTTATAAATAAGACAAGAGAACTATAGATAAAAGATATATGAAATTCTATACAGAGAATTCGACCTAGAAACTCTACACAAAACTACTCAGAGCGTTCTTTGTAATAGCTAGTGTAATGGACTTATTTCTAAACCCCGTACTCAGTACGGTATCCGAACTGATATAGCTCGAATCAACAACAATCCAAGACCTAAGAATAGAAAATCCTGATAAAAACGACTTCGCTTACAGTTCGGAGACTTTGAAGCATTTTCTAAACTTACACTGCAGAAGATAATCCTCTATTCATCAAATAGCTCGCATACATGCGAACTCCACAAGAGATCGTATCTTCTCCAAACGGTCTGAAGTGGAATTAAGAAGGCCGTTACAGATCAGCAAATATCAAATATCAAGACGTTACAAGAAATCTCATCAAAGCTCATCAAGTTCAGACGACCATAACGTTTATTAAATATCAGGACGTTACAGGAAATCTCATCAAAGCATCAAAGCTCATCAAGTTCAGACGACCATAACGTTCATCATTAAGTATACCCAGCGGTCGTATTATAAGACCTATAAGTAGCTACCTGGGAGGAAGACCCGAAGAGGATCAATGGCTAGTTCTTACGCATGACATACTTAGAGAAGATTACACTTGCATTTTCTGTAATCACTCCACTTTCTCTATGTAATAACTAGTCAATCGTAATACAACACTCTCTCTCTCTTTTCAAAATCTTCACTAGAGGTCGTGCTTTTTAGCCTATTAAAAGGTTTTCCACGCTAGATACTGTGTCATTTACTCTCGTACATGCATAATATATGTTCTTAACACTGGTGTAAGACGTGTTTTCGACCTACCAGAAAACAGGTCATTACATTTGGCACCGTCTGTGGGAACCCACGATCATACTCCGTGTTCTCTTTTCCAGAAGCCAACTTCCAAAAAATTTGACGAATGACGAACCCAGAAAATGACGTTCCTGACGCTGCTGGGGGGTGACGGATTTACGAACTGCCATGCAGCAAGAGTAAGAAAAGCGACTACAACTGGAGAAGCAGGTCGCAATCATGCAGAATGTAATAAAAGCTCTTCTAGATCAACAACCAGTCGGGCAAATACCACAACCTGCTGGGTCGCGAATCTCAGTCCTGCATAGATTGGGAAATAAGGGCAAGGGGGCGGTGACTCCTTCAGCTCGGCATACAGGTGACCCCCGCTCACAATTACCAGCCCGATCAGTCGGTGACCTACGACAGGAAGAGCAACATGAAGACACCCTTCACCTACCACACATTTCGGTGATGGACTGTTTAGGCAAAATAATAGGGGAGCACGACCCACAAGGAGTGCGAGCCGCACGACGAACAGTCACATCTCGCCTACATCTTACTCCAGAACAGGTGGATAAACGCATTAAAGAACTTCTTGAAGCTCAGATTCTAGACGGGAAGAAAAGCCACACTAAAATCCAGAAGAACCCAGTTGACAGACTTTACTTGACGAAGAAGCGCCCGCCGACTTTCATACACCAAAAATTCATAAGTACAAGAGAGGAGATCCTGTGGAGCACGTACAGGAGTTCTAAGATTCGTTGGGAATGCATTATATGTCAAACCACATCTTCTGCCGCCTCTTTCCGACCAGTCTGGAAGGCGAGCGTCTACGATGGTTTCACTCCCTTGATGAAGGTTCCATCCTGACGTTCGATTAACTCTGCAAACTGTTCGTCAAGAACTATTCGCACAATAAGGAGAAGGAAGAAACACTTTACTCTTTATTCGGCCTCAAGCAATCCCAAGGCGAGCGACAATCTTGACCAAAAGATTATTGTTTCGGCCTTTACCAACTCATTGCTCATGGAAAGTCGAGCCAAGGAATATCTCATCCTCAACAAACCACCATCATTAGAGGATATGCTCGAGAAAGTCAACCGATTCATTGACCTTGAGAGGTTGACCGTGGAAAAGCCCAAACCTCAGAACTCCAGCCTCTTTAACAAAAATCGCCCCGACGAGCGCACTCTCGAGAGCAGTAAAAGTCAAGGGGGAGATAAGAAGCGCTTCAAAACCAGTGACGACCGAACCCGCCAAGGAAAGAAGAGGCCGCCACCACCCATGCCAAAGCCGAACACAACTATGGCCAGTCTGTACATTCTGATTCAGAAAGACGATCTTTTCCGAACTCCCTGGGATCTCACACCAATTGAAGGCAAACCATATTGCGTCCATTATCAAATCCAACATCATGACACGAAACATGTCTCTCACTTAAGTACCTACTTCTCGATATATTTTCAAAAGGTCGTTTGCTCGAATACATCATCGATGTCGAGAGTTACCATAATGGAAGTTACAAAAATGAGGGCACAATTGTACAGATCGGTGAGGTAAATGAAGAAACGCATTTGTATTTCATTGAGACCCATATCATCAATACGTCCAACAGAGTCAAACGCCGACGTGTAGCAGAATGTTACGACCTATCAATGAGAGAGAAAGAAGCTCGTTTACTTCTAGAATCCAGCAACAGACGAGCCGGAATATCTTTTAGAGATTGCGACGTTCGGCACGTCACTTTCCCACATCATGGCGCTCTCGTCGTCATGCTCAAGATGAAGAACATAGTCCTTCATACTATGATGATCGATACGGGGAGCAGTATCAAACTATTATTCCAGAGTACAATCAACCAGATGGGCTTGGCGCACAAGGTCCAGCCGAGTGAAATCAATGTCTCCGGATTCAACGGTTCTAAGGAAAAACGGGTAAGCAAAATCACACTGCCTATCACAGCCGGGCCAGTTACACTTGATGTAGTCTTCTACATTATCAATGCCAAGTCAAGTTACTTGGGCATCATGGGGCGACCTTGGTTGCACAACATGAAAGTTATTCCCTCCACCTATCATCAGACTCTGAGATACGACTAGAAGGGAGGGATTTATGAAATCAAGGGTAACCAGAAGTTGGCTCGTGCCTGCAATAATGCTGTTTATACAGAAGCCGACCCAGCCGCGACAACAGCAACTGCGGTACCAGCCATCACAGTACCAGTCACAACCCTGGCTACATAGGAATTACAACAGGCCGGATCATCAGAGCCTCAGCTGCCAAGCATCGAACCTACATAATATGTCAAAATCAATGGCAGCAAAAGAGGCACTAATATTGGAACTTTACTGAGTTTGGATGAACGTTCGAAACTGATTCAGTTCCTCACATAGAATAGTGATGTCTTCGCATGGACTTTCCATGAGATGCCAGGAATCGATCCAGCCATAGCATGTCACAAGCTAGAGTTGAAAGAAAAAGCAAAACCTGTAAAACAGAAGCAACGAACTCTAGCGCCAAGAATACGGGAAGAAGTCAACAAGGAGATCGACAAGTTGATTGAAGTCGGTTTCATCAGGAAAGCTGTCTATCCCGATTGGATATCTAACATTGTCGCAGTACCTAAGAAGAACGGTAAAATTCGAGTGTGTGTAGATTTCACAGACCTCAACCGCTATACACCAAAGGACAGTTTCCCATTGCCAATAATCAGCAATCTGCTCGATTCCACAGCAGGGCACGAACTTCTATCTATGATGGACGCTGCGTCAGGTTATAATCAGATACCGCTTTTCTAGATGATCAAGATAAGATTGCTTTTATCACCGAGCATGGCCTATACTGTTATAAGGTCATGCCTTTCGGTTTGAAGAACGCAGGAGCAACTTATCAGAGATTAATGACAGACATGTTCAAAGACCATCTCAGAAAGACAATGGAAGTTTACATCAATGATATGCTTTGTAAAAGTCTGAAAAGAGATTACCATCTCACAGATTTGAAAACAACCTTTGAGATTTTATGAACTTATAAGATGCGTCTGAACCCTGATAAATGTCAGTTCGGGGTACAGTCCAGAAAGTTTTTGGGCCATCTAATCAGCAAGCGCGGGATTGAAGCAGACCTATCCAGAATAAGCGCACTCCTGGCTATG
The DNA here is from genome assembly GCA_014058105.1 of Kingdonia uniflora. Lineage (NCBI taxonomy): Eukaryota > Viridiplantae > Streptophyta > Magnoliopsida > Ranunculales > Circaeasteraceae > Kingdonia > Kingdonia uniflora. The sequence goes on from JACGCM010001174.1 coordinate 101,717, forward strand.
CCTTCACCGAAGACAAAGAAAGATGTCCAGAAGCTAGCCGGGAATATCGCAGCGCTCAATCGGTTCGTATCAAAATCTTCAGATAGATGCCGACCATTGTTCGAACTATTGCGACAAGGAACAAAACAAGGAAAGCTAAAGAAGGATTTGGAAATCGAATGGACAGACGAATGTGAGAAAGCTTTTCTCGATCTAAAGCTTTTCTCGATATATTTAGCTGTCACGGACACCTCTCTCAGCTCCGTCCTCCTCCGCACGGATGAAAAAATCGAGAAACCTGTGTACTTCATTAGTAAAACTTTGACTCCAGCAGAGACGAGGTACATCAAGATCGATAAGCTTCTTCTAGCTCTCGTTTATACATCTCAGAAGCTCAAACAATATTTTCAGGCTCACACAATTCACGTTCTGACGAATTATCCAATCAGGGAGATCTTGACCAAACAAGAAAAGACACGACGTATTCAACAGTGGTCAGTCGTACTGGGTGAACACGATATTCATTTTGAGCCTCGGCATTCAGCAAAGGGTTAGGCTGTAGCAGATTTCCCAAGAGGGGAAAATAGGCATTCATATGCACTCGCCAACCTTGTTGGCATCCTCGGTTTAGAAAAACGTTATATAAAGATTGACGTTATTTCTAATCCCAGTATTAATGTTGTCACGACCAATACCATCAATACTAGGGGCAACGAAGAGGTTGAAGATGATTGGCGACAACCTTTCATCACCTACATAGGACCTGACAACAAGTTCGACGGACCACTACCAGTAGATGCTGCCGAAAGAAAGAAAATAATTGACAATGCTCCAAGATATGCTGTCCAAGACAACCTCTTGTACAAAATCTCAGTTACGGGTCCATATCTCTTGTGTTTATCCGAGAAAGAAGCGCATCAATTCTTACACGACCTACATGAAGGCACATATGGATCCCACGCATCAGGTCGTTCTCTTGCAAACAGGGCTATTACTCAAGGAATGTTTTGGCCTAACATGAGGAAACAAGCCATCGAATATGCTCGGAAATGTGACGCTTGTCAGCGACATGGACTAAAGATATGAGCTCCAGCACTCGAACTCCATCTTAGTCAGGTTACTTGGCCATTCAGACATTGGGCTCTCGACCTAGAAGGAGAATTTCCTACAGCACCAGGCAGAAGGAAATATCTTTTGGTTGCTACAGACTACTTCACCAAATGGGTAGAAGCAGTGCCACTATGCCGAACGCGCGAAGAAGAAGTTATTCGCTTCATCTGGGAGAACATCATCATTCGATTCGGCAGACCACACCTCATCAGGATTGATAACGGACCCCTGTTCGTTGTATCTAAAATTGTGGCATTCCTCAATGAGCACAAAATCATCCATTCTCCATCCAACCCATATTATCCGCAAGGGAACGACCAAACAGAGATTACAAATTGAATAATAGTGGATGGAATCAAAAAACGACTTAACGACAAGAAGGGCAATTGGGTGAATGAGCTACCACATGTACTTTGGGCCTACCGAACTACTCCAAGAACAACAACAGGCTGTACTACATTTCTATTGGCCTACGGGACTGAAGCCATCATTCCCACTCAATATCACCATCCAATCTATGATCATATAATGACAGATGAAGAGAATGAGTTCCAATTAGCATGCAATTTGAACTGGATCGAGAAGACACGCGACCAAGCTATTGCCAATTTGGGTTGGTATCAGTTGGCTTTAGCCAAAACGTACAACAAAATAGTTCAACATCGAGAGTTCGTAATCGATGACCCCGTTCTCAGAGAAATACCACAACATCGCAAGGCACCCAATGCCAGAAAATTAGCCGATAATTGGGAAGGACCTTTTATCGTTACTGGAATAAATGGCTTAGGATCCTACGAAATCAGTGATCACCACGGAATCCCAATACCTAATCCATGGAATACCCGAAGACTGAAGTTGTATCGGAGATAAAGTTGATGTACGAGACTGTTGATTTAGATTTATTCAATAAAGAATCCCTTCTGCATACATATTGCAAGTTTGTTCAAAGTCGTTAAACCTGACCTCAATTATCAAATACAATTTCGTCTCATTAAGGTCGCTTATTGATGCGCTCAATTCGACCTATAATTGGGACCGCCACATAGCTCATGAAACACATTTGCTCTCCCAAGAAACCTGTGTCCAACTATCTCAAATACAATTTCGTCTCATTAAGGTTGCTTATTGATACGCTCAATTTGACCTGTAATTGAAACCGTCACATAGCTCATGAAACACATTTGCTCTCCCAAGAGACCTGTGTCCAGCTATCTCAAATACAATTTCGTCTTATTAAGGTCGCTTACTGATACGCTCAATTCGACCTGTAATTGGGACTGCCACATAGCTCATGAAACACATTTGCTCTCCCAAGAGACCTGTGTCTAGCTATCTCAAATATAATTTTGTCTCATTAAGATCGTTTAATGATATGCTCAATTCGACCTGTAATTGGGACCGCCACATAGCTCATGAAACACATTTGCTCTCCCAAGAGACCAGGGTTCAGCTATCTCAAATACAATTTTATCTCATTAAGGTTGCTTATTGATACGCTCAATTCGACCTGTAATTGGGACCGCCACATAGCTCATGAAACACATTTTCTCTCCCAAGAGGCAAGTGTCCAGCTATCTCAAATACAATTTCATCTCATTAAGGTCGCTTATTGATGCGCTCAATTCGACCTGTAATTAGGACCGCCACATAGCTCATGAAACACATTTGCTCTCCCAAGAGGCCAGTGTCCAGCTATCCCAACTACAATTTCATCTCATTAAGGTCGCTTATTGATACGCTCAATTCGACCTGTAATTGGGACTGCCACATAGCTCATGAAACACATTTGCTCTCCCAAGAAACCTGTGTCTAGCTATCTCAAATACAATTTTGTCTCATTAAGGTCACTTATTGATACGCTCAATTCGACCTGTAATTGGGACCGCCACATAGCTCATGAAACACATTTGCTCTCCCTAGAGACCTGTGTCTAGCTATCTCAAATACAATTTTGTCTCATTAAGGTCGCTTATTGATACGCTCAATTCGACCTGTAATTGGGACCGCCACATAGCTCATGAAACACATTTGCTCTCCCAAGAGACCTGTGTCCAGCTATCTCAAATATAATTTTGTCCCATTAAGGTCGCTTAATGATACGTTCAATTCGGCCTGTAATTGGGACCGCCACATCGCTCATGAAACACATTTGCTCTCCCAAGAAACCTGTGTCCAGCTATCTAAAATACAATTTCGTCTCATTAAGGTCGCTTATTAATATGCTCAATTCGACTTGTAATTGGGACCGCCACATAGCTCATGAAACACATTTGCTCTCCCAAGAGACCAGTGTCCAGCTATCTCAAATACAATTTCATCTCATTAAGGTCGCTTATTGATACGCTCAATTCGGCCTGTAATTGGGACCGCCACATAGCTCATGAAACACATTTGCTCTCTCAAGAGACCTGTGTCCAGCTATCTCAAATACAATTTCGTCTCATTAAGGTCGCTTATTGATACGCTTAATTCGACCTGTAATTGGGACCGCCACATAGCTCATGAAACACATTTGTTCTCCCAAGAGACCAGTGTCCAGCTATCTCAAATACAATTTCGTCTAATTATGGTCGCTTATTAATACGCTCATGAAACAGATTTGCTTTCCCAAGAGACCCGTGTCCAGCTATCTCAAATACAATTTTGTCTCATTAAGGTCGCTTATTGATACGCTCAATCCGACCTATAATTGGGACCGCCACATAGCTCATCAAAATACACTTACTCTCCCAAAAGACCTATGTACAGCTATCAAAACAATTTCATCTCCTTGAGACCAACATATAGCTCGTAGAGTACACATGCACTCCCAAGAGACTTGTGATACAGCTATTGGATTTTATCAGTACGGTCGTCAATTTACACTTAAATTCGACCTATCACTAACACACTTGCAAATACAACTTATACATATAACTTTAAATGATACTTATTGGATAACCCAATTCGTGTAAACTATCTCAACAGATCATTTTATCAGGTCAAGCATATGATACAAGGACCCTTCTATTTGTCACGCTTTGGGTGCACCAAAGTAGAATTTTCCCCAGGAAGCAAGGTTGGGAAGAGCATATTAACGACAATTTCAGCTGACGGGAGATCCATTATTCCTGCCACTCGCACCATCACAGAATCCAGAAAGGTTAAACGCATAGCTTGCAGATCATACTCCACGCCTGGCTGCTTTACAGTTTCATGATCATCTTGCACTTTCTTCACGTCAGAGCGCAAAACTTCAAACGCTCGTAATGAGGCTTCATCCGCAGGAAGCAACAGAATTTCGGATAGTCTTGATTTCACCTTCATTAGCTCCTCATCAAGATGTTTACATCGCGCTATAAGGAACTGTTTCTCCTTCAACAGAGAACCCTTATACTCATCAGTAACGACTGCAGTACGGTAGAGTTCATCCTTCATAAATCGCAGCTTCTCAGATAATTTCTGACACTCCACACTATCATCCGGCTCTTTTGAACTTTCGTCCACTACTGACTCCTGCAACTCACGGTATTTCCAATCTAATTCGGTATATCGAAAGTCATCTTCCATACATAACAACTCCAAAGATTATTTCTCATGTTCTACCTCTGATATCCGGATATGATACTTGTTGAGGGCCTCATCGAATTTGAGTTCCTTCTTTTTATGCCTGTCGCCTTGGGCACGGGCTCTATCACTTTTCCTCTGACAAGAAGCTCGGGCAGCATGCAATTCACGCGTCAGCATATCTATACGACCTCTCAGATAATGAAGTTCACCATCTTGTTTCTTTACAAGATCTGCATTCTCTGACATCGAACTCCGAAGACTCATAAGATCAATTTTTTGTTGTGAAATGATACTGTTCAAATCCAGCACTTTCTGATTACTAGTCATAACGTCGAGCCTCTTCTTCTTCAATGCAGCCTTATATGCTTCAACACTTTCTTTAGCAGCAACTATATCAGCATCTCTCTGAGACAGTTCTATTATCACAACATTTAGCCGATCCTGCAAATCAAGTAAATTCGATTTGAGTTTGGAATTCAAGATTGCAGTCTCCTCTGCCGCCAACAAACACTTTTGCAATTCTTCATTCGATTAATTGAACGAGGTGGACAAAGCAGACAGTTCGTTCTGCTTATCAGCTAACTCCTACAAATACAGATTATAAACGAGCATGCATACATCAATACAAGAGAGCTACATCATTCTACAATATATATTACAAAAGCTCGAATTCGTTGTTTCAATCGTAATTGAACCCTACTAGCATCTGTTTGCAGTGATTGCACTTTCCTATCATCCTTTCTCAAATTAAAGAAAATGATCCTTATCGATCTCCGGCCCTACAAAAGCTAAGATCATCAGGCAAAGGACCTACATCACCCCATATCTCAGACACGCCAGCCCGAGCTGAACATCTGTGGGCTTCTACACTATGGCGATTACGAGCTTCTTGTGCCAAGAATTTTACTCGAGGTGGGTCGGTCACTATACCCCTCTCAGTTAAAAGCTCTAAATAGGCCGCTTTCAAGCCACGCTCACTATCTACTTCAGCCTCCAAATACAGTGTCAAGACGGATAGTAATTCTTGGCACCTAAACTTACAACTCTCATGGACAAATGGAGTATCTTGAATTTACGAAATTCAAGATACCTAGTGTACTCTTTTCGCAAAACCTCATTTCTCTCCGTTTTTATTTTCCCATACCTAGCTCACTAAAGGTTTTATCATAATTTGATTTATGAAGACGTCTCTCATATTCAAGTTTATTCTGTACCTGTTGGGTACGAGTGATGCTATCCCTCGCTCGACTCAGGGACTTCTCCAACTCGCTCACTCATCCTCTCAACCGAACTATCTCCTACAAGCACAACATGCAAGTCAACATCAAACAACACCAACGAACTATTCAAACTCTCAAACCAATAGAACAGTAGTATTATCAATGCAAAGACAAGGTTTCCAACCAAGCGAACTACAACAAAGTACAAAATCAAAGATTAAACTTCAAGCTACCCCCAAGTTCGATGCATTAGTCGAAGGAGGGACAGGTGTTTTCTCAGGAATAACGGTTGGATCAGCAGCTGGGGATGCGTCATCTCTGAAGGGATTGACCTTTTCATAACAACCAGCAATAAACAGCTCAACTTCCTCGGCAGACAAACCCCAGTGGTAGCATCAATTAACTAGATGGTTCTGACCTTCCACCACTTCAGCAATAGCCTGCTGACCCGCTTCTATCAGTTCGGCTCTCTGTTTAGCAAGAGCAACCTCGAATTGTTTTTTCTCCAAAAACTTCTCCCACTCGAGCTGAATTTTCTCCTTCTCGAGCTGTACATTTTGGTCTTTTAACTGCTGAATCGAGGCCACAGTTTCTGCCTCAGTTGCAGCACGCTCAGAATGAGCCGACATCAACACTTCAAACACTCCCTGACAAGAAGCAGCCAACTGCACCACAAAAAAGACAGTGTAAAATTTGAGATCGCATTATTATCAAAGAAAAAGGGTACAAAAAATCATCCATACACACATGCGAGATGCTCGACTGAATCTTTACACTTAGAAGGCTAGAATCACGCCTCATCAGGTCGGCAGATTCTTTCGCAACAGCCTTTACATCCACCTTATGAAAAGAACTCGGCTCCACGACCACAGATCATTTTTTCTTCTTTGAAAGCGGAGCATCACGCCCAGAAAGGTCGACCACATCTTTTGTAATAGGGGCTGGTGGTTCAGGAGTAACAATCTCAGCCAAGGTTTTAGAGCTTTTCCTTCCCCGCTTCAGAGCATTGTCAGAAACCTCCACCGGAGCAGGGACAGTAGTTGCAACTTTAAAAAGAGAGCTCGGAGTGGCCATAGCTTTGTTTTGGTGACCCCGCTGTATTTTAACCATTGTGGAATTCAGCCTCTTCTCCCGACGGATGCCTAGCTCACCAAGTACGTGATTTAGCTCGGTTCCCTCTCGACCTATAACGTCAAATAGACTTGACGTATCAGCAACACACTTCAGTTCGGGCTCTACAATGATCAACAAGGAGTGATGTTAGAAGTTCATCACAAATTATAATAAAGCTGAAGCAGTAAGAAAATACTTACTCTCACAAAAACTCCTGTGAATCAGCCCAAGCGCTGGTTTCCCGGCCACTTGTATACAATCACCCCTCACCATCACAAGATGGTCGCGCCAGGGTCTCCCCGATGATTCAAAATCAAATAATTTCGACCTTGTCGAATCACTATACAGATATCCACTGCGAGAAGGTTTCAGATACTTGAATTTATAAAATTTTAAGACATCTTCAACAACGAACTGTTTGTCAATATCACCAGTTCGCCATTGGTGGTTGAGAGCTTCGCAGACCCTCATCATCTCGTACACATTGCTATTTAATTGAGCAGGGCAGCAATGCAATAAATTTATCACCCCCTTCTGAAAAAAAGTCAGGGGAACTCTCAAGCCGTATTCGAACTGGTCGAGGTAACAGAGGAACCCCTCTTTCACGACCTCCTCACCAGTCCCGTTATAGTACGAGACTTCTACGTCCTGTCTTATATCCTTCCCCTTTTTCCACTTGTTCAAAGAGGGCACCTCATAAGGCTCTACATCACCATTATCCCTCACAATGGTTCTAAACCATTTACTTCCATGACTGAGGTAACGCCCCCAACTCCCATCTAAGCATCGCCTATACTTAGAGAACCACTTGACTTCATTACCAGGTTCGAGACAACAACAAAATTCCCCAGTCTCCATATTAGTGGCAGACACATCTATAGCAGGGACATCTCTAACCTCTGCATCATCCACGGTCCTATCAGAGGAAGATGTCTCCGACGACCAAGACTTCATAGTCTCGGCAGACATCACTATTTTACTACTGGGCTTAATATTTTTAGAACACATCTAAAAATAAATACAACAGCAGGAGCCCTTTTAAGAATGTTTCAAACCTCAGGGCTCCTCCCCCAGACGGGAAAACACGGTTCAAAACTATAACTATCACAGTTGAACTATATCAAGCCACTCAAAGAATCAAAGAAAACAGCACTAACCTGTACTCGAAGAACAACAGTCTGCAACGCCAACAGATACTCTCACTCCAGACGACAAAACTTTGTTTATCCGGGGTAACTCAGATGGCAATGGCGGACCACATTCAAAGTTACAAGACTTTCTCTCTCTAGAAATATCTCTCTCTTTCTCTGGAAACAAATGAATATTGTGGGAGGAAAAGAAACGGCTTTTATTACCACTCCTAGATTTAAGATGACACACGTCAGCATCCTCCCTCGCAGCAGGCACGTCTTTCGTTTACCCTCATCATTATGCTTGGGGTTACGTGCTCTGTTATCACGTCTGACTCTTGGCTCTATAACCGCCGCGTCTACCTGCCTGTCTACCATTATTTTAAGCAAGGTTCACTGCCCAAGAAGATCAGCAGTAGTACGGTTATTTACGTACAACAGCAAAGTCTGCAGCCACATGACCTTGCCTCATTATATATAGCTTGTGTTATAACCCTAATACAGTTATCACAGCTGTCACTCATCCTATTCTGGATCTACACAAGCAAAAAATCAGCAAAAAATCATATAACAATATTGCATCAGATCAATTCGGGACAAGAGAATATCAAAGAAATCATTTTATTATGGTCGAGAATCCGACCCTACACAATTTACAAAGAATGATCTTCAGCAATACTCTCGTCCTCAACAATCTGTTTTTCAGGCATCATCTACCGAACTATCACTTCGTATGGTTCAGCAACAAGACAATTCTACTTCCTCTATCATACTTCACCCATTGCATCCGAGATCTCATCAGGATCACAGCCGCTCCTGACAACTACGGAGATACCATTCCAACAGAACGGGTATATAGCACGAAGAGATTATTATGCGTAATAACTTTTCAAACAGATATGGCAATAATAAAGACTGCACAAGGAGCACGTATACAGCTCGATACCAGCAATGAGTCTATAATTTAGATGTCTATATCCTTAAGGATATTCTCTGACTCCGAAGAATACAACCTATGTACTAGCGACCTACTCTACAAGGGACTAGTTCAAAGAGTATAAAAGAAATATTACCGACGACAAGTTTATTTCATACAAGCAGTTCGGATACAGTAAAAAGCACACTTCAGCAGACAAGATAGAAGAAAAGTCAGTAAATAAGAAGCTTTCATTCAGTTCAGAATTCCGATTACAACAAAACATTTTTACAGACTGTTCGTTCTATTACAAGATGATCTACTGTGTTCTTCAGAAGATGACAGTACAACACTTAAACCGAAGTTTTCGTGCTGCCCCGTATCATCCAGCACAACAGTGGAGTACAGGAGTAGACAAGGCAGTGAATCCGATACAACTGCCTCCGTATCCCCACCGCCTCCGCAGGTGATAAAGACGACGCACCTCCACCGTTTACACTACCCAATCTTCAGCGGGGTATCGGCAGTACTTTCCAGGAGTCACCCCAGCCTTCTCATCTTCCGCTTCCACGGCATCTTTGGCAAACATCTGAAGACAGGACAGACGGTCACTTGCCAGCACAGCGACATGGTTGAAGCGCCACATGTTATCATAATCTTCCTCTGCCTCCACCATTTCATCCCACGTCATACCATGGAAGGTGGGAGGAACAACAGAGAGAGCGACTGCTTACCAAAATATCTTTCTTGCAAAATATTCATCTTATTTTGTACCCTAATCTCTTTGGCTTGACGATGAGTTCTCACCATCCGTCCTTTTCCAAACAGTACAGGCGACTGACAAGAGAAGAAGGATGAACAGTGACACGCCACGTTAGCATTTTTATATCATAAGCATTTAATGCACATTGCAACTTCCCATGAAATTCAAACTGCAGCGCGCGCCTCAAGCTGACTTTTCAAAAGCCCAACAGTCAAAGTTATTTTTTCTTCAGATTCATGGAAACATTTAATGAAGCATTTATGACGACGGAAAAATTTCTCACCCAACAGCACTCGCAACACATGTACTTCCTACTATTAGCTGAAAGGGGCATATGTAATGGACTTATTTCTAAACCCCGTACTAAGTACGGTATCCGAACTGATATAGCTCGGATCGGCAACAATCCAAGACCTAAGAACAGAAAGTCCTGATGAAAATGACCTCGCCTACAGTTCAGAGACTTTGAAGCATTTTCTAAACTTACACTGCAGAAGATAATCCTCTATTCATCAAATAGCTCGCATACATGCTAACTCCATAAGAGATAGTATCTTCTCCAAACGGTCTGAAGTGCAATTAAGATGGCCGTTACAGATCAACAAATATCAAATATCAAGACGTTATAGGAAATCTCATCAAAGCTCATCAAGTTCAGACGACCATAACGTTTATTAAATATCAGGACGTTACAGGAAATCTCATCAAAGCATCAAAGCTCATCAAGTTCAGACGACCATAACGTTCATCATTAAGTATACCCAGCGGTCGTATTATAAGACCTATAAGTAGCTACCTGGGAGGAAGACCCGAAGAGGATCGATGGCTAGTTCTTACGCATGACATACTTAGAGAAGATTACACTTGCATTTTCTATAATCACTCCACTTTCTCTATGTAATAACTAGTCAATCGTAATACAACACTTTTTCTTTTTCCAAAATCCTCAGTAGAGGTCGTGGTTTTTAACCTATTGAAAGGTTTTCCACGCTAGATACTGTGTCATTTACTCTCGTACACGCATAATATCTGTTCTTAACACTGGTGTAAGACGTGTTTTCGGCCTACCAGAAAATAGGTCATTACAAGTAGCAATCATCAATAATATCTTTCTTTCTAAATCCTCAAGAGAGGTCGTGGTTTTTAACTTATTCAAAGGTTTTTCAGGCTAAGCCCTGTATTAGCAGTTGCCTATTTCTTACTTACGTTCTGATTATCTTTGGTGTGAAAGACTAAGTTTGATATACGAAATTAGGTTCTTACATTTGGCACTGTTTGTGTGAATGAAGCATTTAACCACAGTTCTCATAAGTAGTTGATCCTTACTCTCTTCACAGAATGTCGCTTCTAGACCAGAATATACCAATTGGCTCAGCTGAAGGAAGTGTCGTAGTAGCAGAATTACGGGCCACTCTACACTCCGAGACAAAAAGACGAGCCGTTCTGGAACAACAACTGGCGGATGTGCGAGATGCGTTGAAAGTTTTGCAAGGACAACATGTTGCAGCCCTAAAAAAATAAAGACGTTGTCAGCCACCTCACGAGTTTTTGTTTGAGATAGGCTAGAACCCCAAGGCAACAGCCTGGGACTGATATTCGATCCAATCATAATCAGTTGGGGTTCGAACGCATACAGATACAAGGAGTTCACCAAGAAGTTGATGTCATTCCCGCTGAAGTCAGGCAAGCGGAAAACCCAGCCAGGGGAAAAGTTTGTATTCTAGCGCGTGAACGACTAAGTGAAGGAAGTAACGACCACATTCATCGAGAAGGATGCATCCCACGTCAGACCACCACAGTTTGTCAGTATGTGACTCAGGAACATGTCAAAAAATGTATCAAAGAGTTATTTGAAGCTCAGATTCAAATAGCCAAAGGCATCTATAACAGACTATAGAAAAGAGCGATTGCTCATGAACTATTGGACGACGAAGTTCCCACGCCCTGAAAATTTGAAAGTACAGGGGAACTGATCCCGTGGAACACGCCCAAGAATTCTAGGATGCTTTAGGCTTGCATTCTACGTCGAACCACATTTAATCTCGCCTTTGTCCTACCAGCCTTCACGGCAAACCATTGCGATTGTTCCACTCACTACAAGAAGGATCCATTCGCACATTCGAACAGTTGCGAGAACTTTTCGTCAAGAGCTACTCGCACAATAAATATAAAGAAGAAAATTTATATTCTTTGTTCAACCTTAAGTAGATGCCAGACGAGAAGCTTGAAACGTTTACTATTTTTTTTTTTGAGTTGGGCAGAAAGGTATAACGACTGGATCAGAAGATTACTATTTTGGCCTCTACAAACGCTCTACACGTGGACGGTATAGCGAATGAACACCTTATTCTCAAAAAACCTACGACCCTGGAAGACTTGATCGAAAAAGTAAATGGATATATCGATTTGGAACGGATGGTATCCGAGAGACAGAATCCCCAGAGGTCAACCCTAACAACAAGAGATCAATCCACAGAATGAAATTTCAATCGTACTAAAGATTACGGAGGAGATAGGAAATGAACCAAATCTAACGACGATCGACCTCGGAGAGGTGGGAACTTACCAAAGCCATGTCTTACCAAATTAACTATCACAATAGCCAGCCTATATCCCACACTTAAAAAAGATAAATTCTTCTGCAATACCCAATATCTCCAACCTATCGAAAGTAGACCGTATTGCATACACCACAAAGTTTGACATCATTACACATAACATAGCTTCGCTTTATAATAACTTTTGGAGTATATCTTTGTGGAAGGATGAATGCATGAATACATCATAGACGTTGAAAATTACAAAAATAAGAGTTACAAGCTTAATACTGAGATCGTATAGATAGAAGGAGCGGCAGAGGAAAAGTATTTATACCACATCTCCCTTAGCTATTTTATTGAGACTCGTACAATTAACAGGTCAATTAGATTTAAAAGACGGTGTCTCGGCCAATGCCACGATTTGGCCATGGTCGATAAAGAAGCCCGTTTATTCCCCGCATATAGTTCTCAATGAACAGGGATCTCCTTTGAAGATTGCGATGTTCGCCTCGTCAACTTTCCTCATCATGACGCACTCGTGATAATGTTAAAAATAAGAAATATCGTACTACATACAATGATGGTGGCAGTAGTATCGAACTACTCTTCCAAAGTACAATCGATTGATGGGACTGGCCGACAAAGTTAAGCCTAGTGACATCGATATCAGTAGTTTCAACAGCTCCAAAGAAGAAAGTGTAGGAAAAATTATACTTTCTATTACCACATGGCCAGCGACGGTTGACGTTGTGTTTTACGTTATAAACGCAAAATCCCACGATTTAGGAATCATGGGACGCTACTAGCTGCATAACATGCGAGTTATCCCATCGACCTATCATTTGGCGCTATAGTTCAATTGGAATGGCGACATCTACGAAATTAAATGCAGTCAGAAGCTAACTTGAGCTTGTGAAAATACTGTTACCATTGTGACGGAACCACTAGCACTACAGATCGTATAACAATTACAGAACACTACTGAGAACACTATAGGGAACCAGCCACTAAGTGCAGAAACTATAGAATATGTCAAAATCAATAGAGACAAATGGGGTACCTATATTGTGACTCTTTTACCCACGATAGAGTGCAATACTCTTATTCAGTTTTTAAAAGACAACAGTGACATCTTCGCATGGACATTTCATGAAATGCCAGGCATTGATCCAAATTTGGCTTACCACAAGCTTAGTTCAAAAGATAAGGTTAAGGCAGTCAAACAGAAATAGAGAACCTTAGCACCAAGGCTATGAGAAGAATTCAATAAAGAGATCGATAAACTCATTAAAGTTGGTTTTATTCAAAAAACCAATTACCCTGAATGGATCTTGAACATCGTAGTAGTCCTGAAGAAAAATGGCAAGATCAGAGTATACGTGGATTTTACAAACTTGTATAAGCATACTTCGAAAGATAGTTTTCTCCTTTCTAATATCAACCATCCGCTCGATTTTACTGCGAGACACGAAATCTTATCTATGATGGTCACCGCATCAGGATACAATCAAATACCCCTTTTTGCCCGAAGATCAAGAAAAATCAACTTTCATCACAGAATACGGATTATACTGCTACAAAGTCATGCCTTTCAGCCTCAAGATCACCGGAGCCACTTACCAGAGACTGATGACTCATATGTTCGAAAACCATCTCGGGAAAATGATAGAAGTTTATATTGATGATATGTTGTGTAAAAGTCTCAAAAAAGAAATCCATCTCACAGATTTGCATACGACCTTTGAAATTCTTCGATCATACAAAATGAGACTAAATCCTGATAAATGCCAATTTGGAGTCTAATCAGGCAAATACTTGAGACATTTAATTAGTAAACAAGGTATCGAGGCTGACCCAGATCGTATCTGTGCTTTGTTATTCATGCCTTCCCCAAAGACAAATAAATACGTCCAAAAGATAGTGGGCAAAATAGCAGCAATAAATTGTCTTGCTTCCAAGTCTTCAGATCGGTGTCGATGGCCATTCGACCTCTGAAGAGAAGGGACCAAGAAGGAGAAAGGGAAAACTCAAAAAGATCCCGAGATCGAGTAGACCACAGAATGTGAAATAGTATTTTAGGAACTGAAATGCTACTTGGGGAAGAGAAGAGCTTACGGTATATCTTGCAGTTACTAATAACTCACTCTACTCAGTTCTTATCTGACTCGACGAAAAGTTGAAAAATCTCGTCTACTTCATCAGCAAGACTCTCACTCCAACAGAAACATGATACTCTAAAATTGAAAAACTGTTATTAGCTCTCGTCTATACATCTCAGAAGTTAAAATAATATTTCCAAGCTCATTTTGTTCGAGTAATGACAAATTACCCATTGCACGAAGTCCAATCCAAACGAGAGAAATCCTGACGAGTCCAGCAATGGTCGGTTACTCTTGGTGAGTACGATATACGTTTTGAACCATGGCATTCTGAAAAAGAGCAAGTGCGCAGTAGTAGATTTCTTCGTAGATTTTCTAGTATACGACCCTGATTAGGAAGAGGATAGTACTGAGATAAACGAGGAACAGTTTGAAGAAAAATCATATTGGATATCCAAGAAAGGTTTGGATCTTTTAACTGACGGTTCTGCCAGACCAGCTGGGTCAAGCATCGGGATAGTTCTTATCACACCTTCCAATGACAGAATTAAGAAATCAATCCTACTAAACTTCGAGGCTACTAACAATGAGATCGAATACCAGGTACTAATCCATGGACTTGATATGGCGCTAGAGATTGGTATGCCCGAATTATCTATTTACACGGATTCCTTATTAATTGTGAACTATTATACAGACAAATATAAGAAAAGTAGAAAGATGATTGACTACACAACAGCGGTAGCCGACAGAATGAACAGATTTAGAAAGGCTGCAATCAAGCACTTACCTCATGGAGAAAATAGACATTCTGACTTCCTCGCCTATCTTACTGGAGTCCTCAGAATAGAAGCCCAATATTTAAAGATCAAAGTGGTATCCACCCTCAGCATTAACATCATCAGCTCAAATGTCATTAATACTGAAGGCGACGAAGAGGTCGAAGACGATTGGAGATAACCTTTCCTCATATATATCGGACCTAACAATACATTTAATGGCGAACTCCCCGAGGATGTTAATGAAAGAAGACATTTGATAGACAATGCTAAAAATTATATCGTTGACAAAAATCTACTTTACAAAATATTGGTTACAGGACCCTATCTTCAATGTTTATATTATAAGGAGGCCTAAACCTTCTTGCAGAATTTACACGAAGGCACTTGTGGATCCCATACGGCGGGATGGTCTTTAGCAAACTGAGCTCTTACTCAAGGAGTCTTTTAGCCTAAAATAAAAGCTCATGCCATCGAATATGCTAGCAAGTGTAATGCCTGGCAAGGAAATGGACCCAAAATTTGAACTCCAACTTTAGAAGCACCTCCTCGTAGCAACGGACTACTTCACCAAGTAGGTTGAAGCAGTTCCTTTGAGTCAAACACGCAAAGACAAAGTCATCAAGTTTATATAGGAAATTAAAACATTATCATACGGTTTGGATGCCCCTATCTCATCAGAATAGATAATGGACCACAGTTCATTGGCTCAAGGGTTGTCAACTTCCTAAATTATCATAACATAATCCACTCTCCTTCAAATCTGTATTATCCACAAGGAAATGGTCATGCCAAAATCACCAATCGTACTATAGTCGACGAAATAAAAAAGTGCTTGGCCGAAAAGAAAGGTAATTGGGTAGAAGAATTACTATACATGTTATGGGCATACCGAACAATACCTCGAGTATCGACTGGAAGTACACCATTCTTGTTAGCTTACGGTATCAAAGTCGTCATCCTCACTCAATAATATCACCCACTATGTGATCATAACATGACGGATGAAGAAAACGAGTTCCAGTTGGCATGTAACATGAATTCGATCAATGAAACAAGAGACAGAGTAGTTATAAATTTGGGAAGGTACCATAAGGCTTTAGTGAAGTCATATAACAAACGCGTTCGTCATAGAGAGTTTGATATTAAAGATCTCGTCCTACGAGAGATTCTAAAACACAGAAATGAACTCAATGCTGGAAAACTCGCAAAAATTAGGAAGTACCTTTTATTGTTATTGACAAAAGGTACCTCTTACGACCTCATTACATTCGATGGATATCATATCCCCAATCCTTGGAATACAAAACGGTTGAAGCTGTATCGCATATAGCCATATCTTACAGATTATATTCTATCATTTCTTCCAATTTTGTACGTCGTTCTTACACTAATGAAATACTTGTGCTTGACCGACCTACATTACAGTACTATTTTACTATCTTATATAGTATTGTTATACTATTTCTTCCAATTGTGTACGTCGTTCTTGTATTAATGAAATACTTGTGTTTAACCGACCTACATTACAGTACTTTTCTACTATCTCATGCAAGTACTTCTATTATCGCATATATACAAAACACATATACAATATCACAGATAACTAATAGGTTCACCCCATTCTACTACTACATATCGGTTATTGGTTCATCCAATTCGATCTTCTATTACATCACATATCGCCTATTGCTTTAAACGATTCGATCTTCTATTACATTATAAATCGGCTATTAGTTCCCCAATCCAGCTAACAGATTGTACACGTCAAAACCACAATTGGTCATCAAAGGTCAATACAAATACATATAGATCACTAACTCTTCTATCAGTCAAATTTTTCTACAGCATAACCTTCACACTCTATCTACTATATTTCAAGTAATGATGAAAGATTAATCCGTTGGCAATCAATACCAACGCCCCTACAATACGCAGTTCAGTCCGAACGAGCATCAAATGAACTTTCCCCAATTTCCAAAGGTTGTAGAAACATCAACTCTGGTGCCCTCGCAACCACAATTTTTCTTCCTTCATCAAATCTGTTCTTTATAAGAATGCCAAATTTTGACGTAACATAATCCAAATATTCAGTCCGCACTAGCTGCATGTCACACTTCACAACATTTGCAATCATGCTGTCATGAATCATGTCTCGTTCTTTTTCTAGTCTCTTGAGCTCAGACACAAAAAAGGTAAGCATTGCCGCCATTTCTTTATTATGCACTTCATTTGCCACGACCTTAACCTCTTCAGGCATGACGAGCTCTGCAATCTTTCCCTTTGCCTCATTTAGCAAACTTTCCAACTTTTTATAGTGAGCCTCCATTACCAACTTTTCCTCAACAAAAGTTTTATTACGTGCTTCCATCACCATCGTAAATTCATCCATTTGTCCCAACTTAGCCAATGATTCCTCCATAACAAATTGATTATGATGCCTCTCATCAACCTCAATGTTAAGATTTCGTTGAGCTGTCACAAGATCCGCCCCCAATTTGTTATTTGAACTAGTCAGCTCCTCCACTGATGTCCGATATTCTATGGTCTAACTCCAATACTTGAATGGCGTCCTCTAAGTTCCCTATCTTAACCCAATACGTTTTTGCTAACTCATTATGTTTGTTGTTCGCTTCCTTAAACTCCTTTTCGTTATTTTTTGCAACATTCCACATTTCTTCAAACTCTCTGGCCTGCCTTCCTCACAACAGCTTGGGCGCCAACTTCCTCCGCCTCTAGCGTGTTTATCCGAACTTGTAAGCACTTAGCACTGTCCTCTTCTTTCTTCAACATTGCTGACAACTTCGTCATTTTAATTCACGTAGGTATCAATTCTGCCTCTTGCTGGGTTACTCGCTCTGAGATATCATTTATATGACATTGAGCATTTTCAATGTCCAACTCTTTTTTCTTTACAACCTCATTTAATTCCTCCACTTTTTCTTGCAAACTGGCTAGTTCAGCCTCCTTTATTTTTAATTGTTCGGTCAAACGACCCACCGTACCTTGCACTTCAATCATCCTTACCCCCATTTTTTGCATTTAACATAACAGTATTTTTTAGTACTTCACGATGACAGTTCAAATCAGTATCCAGTTTTTTGTTCAAAACATGCAGCGTTTCGTACTGACTTTGAGCCTCCTTTATTTCAACCTGCATAACCAATTTACTTTCACATACATAACATGTCATACATCAAAGCAGTTTACATATCACAGTTCATATCTTTACTCACAACAGTTACGTATGATTGATCTTACGATCGAACTACATCTCTTCATATATATCACAAATAGAACAGATTTATTTATAAACAAAATAGTATACAGATATCTAATGCATATACAAGTTGTTAAACAACATAAATACTTTACTTTCGCTCCCTTGAACTACGAGAAGACTGCCTTCTATCTCTTGATCTTTTTGACCTATCTGCATGCACATCTAAAGGTGCTATAAAGGTCACCACTTTTTGCTAGTACTACTTTCACAGTGACTGAGGTATTAGGCTCTCGACCTCCTCCCCGTCCTCCTCTGACAAATTTTGTGTCAATCCGGGAGCTGGTTTTCAACACCTTTTCCTCCCCATCCTTCGTAAACCACATATTTTTGGCCTTTTTGTTCTCTACATTAAAGTTTTTCCCACAATCCATCGCATACTTCCTAAAAACGTTCTCTACCCTCGCCAGCTCCCCTCGATAAAATTTAATCACACTCTCTATATGGCGTTCATGGTCCGTTTAAGTTGGACCTTTGCTCGTAACGAATATAAATACTCCCTCAACATCATTTTCGATCTATAAAGACGCCTACGCGTATCCTTCTGCAATATACCCAACTCTTTCAATTTCCCTTCTACCTTCTTTCTGACAGTTGTTTATTTTGTTGGTTGATTTGCCAGAGAGGTATTTTGTTTCGTACTTTACTTCAACACATTTTACAACTCGTTTAACTCACACTCTAACTTGGCTTGCACCTCTATCTGCACTTTCCTTATTTTAAAAAATAAAATCATCATTACCTGATGTAGGTAAGGGACCTACATCACCCCATATGACAGACACACCAGCTTGAGCTGAGCACTTTATTGTCTTTAAGCTATGATGATTGCGTGCCTCTTGAGATAAAAACATTACTCGAGCTAGACCAGGTACTACACCCCTTTCCTTTACGAGCTCTACATAAGCCTCTTTTAAACCCCGCTCACTATCTACATCGGCCCCAAAATATAGTGTCGGAGTTACCAAAAGCTTCTGACACCTGGCTTTATCATTCGGGTCAGTAAAATAGATCAAGTCTTTAGATTTTTACACTAGTACACCTCTATCCTCCTTTTTTCTCAAAACCTCATCCCTCTCTATTTTTATTTTTGCGTATCTATATTGTAGATCATATAATTCTTTTAAAAAAAATCTCCAAATTAGATTTAAACTAATTGCCTTCTCTCATACTCAATTTTATTTAATACCTATTGAATGCGAGTCACGGAGTCCCTCACTCTACTCAACGCTTTCTCCAGGGTGGTAACAATTTTTCTCAACCGCTCTATCTCCTACACATATTACAATTTTTTTGTTATCAAACAGACATTCAAACAAGGCCCAATAAACAGATGTCTATCAAACTTCGCAGTTTCAAAGCACACAGAAAACAATCTCATCAAAAGTAAAAGCAGAACGAAATAGTTCACACAGGAGACCACATAATGATATTAAGTATTTTTGCCAATCTCTACCTCAGACGGTGGATCAACTTCAGTACCAGGAGCTGGAACTTGCTCAGTTTGAGGGAGGGGTACATTCACTGGAGCATCGACATCTTCAACCAGTTCATCTTCTACATCCAAAGAAAAAATTATCTCCTAGAACCTACCCTCTAGGCATAAAATTATATCAGGCTTGGTTAACCCAAAATAATGGTAGGATTGGATCGTATTATTTTTCCCAACCCTCACCTCTGTTAAAGTTTTTGTCAGGGTCTCTTCGCGCTCAGACAGTTCTGCATACCGCCCTTCAGCAGCCTTCACCTCTTCTGCCTTGCTATATTTCTCCTTCCTGAGCTCCTCCCCGAGCTCCCTTATCTGAGCTACTTGAGCATCAAGCTTCCGAGTAAGATCTAAATACTCCTGATTTTGTTTCTCAAAGAAATGTGCAGCCCCTTTCACCAACATCGAGAGCTGCCAATACAATACACATAATCAACAATAAATCCTATTAACCACAATACAACAAATAAATAGTATTCATACGTGCATTCGCCATTTACTCTTGAAAAGCCTCTACGAGATGCCTCGGCTTAGTCCTTGCCATCCTAAAACACCTTAGTTTTATGCTCCTTAGCCTGGCTACAGCCATTGTCTGAGTTTGGTCACTACCTTCAATCTCATGTTATTTCCCTTTTAGAGACCTCTTTTCTGTTTCTAGAGGAGTGACCTCACTCAGTGCCAACTGCTCTAATATATCCGCAACAGTCAGCTTATCACCATCTTTCCCTTGGGCCGCCCCCACAGTAGAATGAGAAGATTCATGCAGTGTCTTTTTTGGCCTCCGGATCTTCCGCGCCCTGCTCGAACTTCCTGACGGAAGTGGAGGGATACCAGTCTAATACCCTAAAGGAAGAAGGGTCTTCTTTACAACCTTCTTAGCCATAACTCGATTTTTGTGAGCTCGCTGCACTTTTGGAACTCTGGAATCTACTTTTTTATCCCTGCAAATATTTAACTCTCTGATCACTTGCTTCAACTCGACCTATTCAAGGGCTACGCGGTCGAACAAGCTCGTTTTATCAGGAAAGGATTTGGGATCAGGATCTGGCAGACAAAATCAAGGAAATGATTAGAAGCCCACAAATAAACTGATATGCTCTCAAGTTAGAAGGCATTACTTACTCGGATTAAAATATTTATGGTTCAGGTCGAGCGCTAGTTCATCTAGAACTTGCATACAATTACCCCTTACCCATACAAGATGGTTATTTTACGGTCTACCAATAGATTCGAAGTAAAAAAACATTGGCCTAGATGAGTCACTAAATAGGTAACCACTACTACGGGCTTTCACATACTTTATTTTATAAAAATTTAATACGTCAATTGCAACGAATAGCTTTGCAGTACCGTTCTCTCTTCACTTTTCATTCAATGCCTCATACACCCTCATCATCTCAAAAACATTCCCATTTAATTATGCAGGATAGCACTACAATACATTCATGACCCCTTTCTGGAAAAAGGTTAACATAATCCAAAGACCATATACGACTTGGTTCAGATAGTACAGAAACCTATCATTCGGGCAACCATACCCGACCCATTATAGTACGCAATCTCTACATCTTCCCCAATTCCTTTCTCCATCTTCTACAAATCCAAACTGGGAACTTGGTAGTGTACCTCTTCCCCTTTCCCTAGTATAAAGGTCCTAAACCACAGACCTTACTCCATTACATAATTTCCACACTTTCCTGCTAACTTCTTTTTAAATTTCATATATTCTTTCCCTACATCTACTCCCTCTGGATATACAAAAAATGTCTCATCCACCGCCCCTATATCATCCTACTCTACAACATTACTTAGTTCACTGGGCATTTTAGTCCATACACCCATAATAACTTCCTTACCACTTACAGTCCCCTTCATGCTTCTACTCTCATCCTCTCTACCCAATAAAGATGTTTCCTCTGAACTGGACGACACTACAAATTTACAACTAGGTTTTAGGATTTTTGAGCATATACTGGACCTATCGGTACAAACAATCTTATATTATTTTCTCTATCTCTATGATTTAACACTTACACAATTACATAATATACCACACACATAATAGAGAGAAACCCCACTTATACTTTTTATCCAGTCATGATATTTATTTTCAAAACTTTCCAAAACAGTAGAAAATCAATTTTAACTTTCCCTCTTCTTATCTCAAAATAGTTTTTTCTCTCTAGACGTTTGTTACCATACCCAAAGCTTTTGCAAATATCCATTCATACAGGCAAACAATCATTTTTTTAGCCCCTACATTCCCAAATTTAACATCCCCAATTAATCATATACAAAGGTGATTAACAAACCAACACTTACAAAAAGTACCATTTACTACAATCAAAGCAGAGGAACAAAATTTACTAACTTGTACTAGAAGACCCACAATCTTCTACTTTGCCCACACCTTTCACAGAGATTAATTGATTTTATTGTTTCTCCAACAAATTTCTTTCACCAAATGAAGCTTTCGCTATAGGATTATACTCAGAACTCAAACATTTTCTCTCTCTCTATATAATTATAGATAATTTATGAGGGAGAAAGAAATGAGTTTTTATACTCTTCCTCAGTTTTTGAAACGACGACTCTTTCAGACATGTGTCAGTCACCCTTACTGCTTCTACAAGTACGTCTTTTCACCTCACAACATCATCATGACTTCTGTGATAACATTTACTGTTATCACATCTGACTTTGCCTTCAGCCATTAAACAATTCCATCCCTCTTTCCCAAAATAATCTATACGATTCATCACCTTGCTTTTATACTCAATCAAGATTGTACCACACCATACGTCATTCCTATAAATAGCAAATATTTAAAATTTGAAATTATCTGCACAACTGTTAGAATCAGATAGTTGTAATCCATAGTATCTGCCACATAAGTAGTTCAACAAACACATTGATCCTACTTTTCAGTTCGCAGATTCAATTTGCCTTATTCTACATTCAACAGATTACAAAAAAATTAGAATACTGCAAACATATTACTTATTCATTTTAAGCTATCAAAGTTCGAGTTTATATTCATATATAGTTGCATTTAAAGCAACCCGGGTGATTCACTTCACCACATAGAATTAACTCACCTCCTGCTAACCTCTCGTCCTCTTTAGCCAACTTATCAAATGCAATCTCTCGAATAGCCTCTTCTCGCAAAGTTGCATCCTGAAGTAACTTACGAAATACATCACACTAAAAATAATGATCATACTCTACACGCCTACCTTTGTCATCCAAGCCGTCCAATTATAATAGCCACTCTGGTAAGACATCATTATAAGGCAAATAGGCGAAAGTACCGCTCACGAAGTTTGGCCACCTTGATGTTTCGCCTTCCTTCCGCCACATGACGAGCACACTGAGAACATGTCCTCACCATGATCACTTCCTATCAACCAACAACAAGCCTTTTCTGCAGAAGAATACAATGCATAACACAAAAGAATCAAGATCTTATATAACCAATATGGAGATCTGTTTACACCACTAATACCGCCTACCAAACAGATTTTGAGGGAAGATATATTCTAAGGGAATAAATTTTTAGTAACAAGGATATCAGCAGAATGTCAAGATTATTTTGACCACTATTACTTTATATTCTAACAAGTA
This sequence comes from Kingdonia uniflora, assembly GCA_014058105.1. Classification (NCBI taxonomy): domain Eukaryota; kingdom Viridiplantae; phylum Streptophyta; class Magnoliopsida; order Ranunculales; family Circaeasteraceae; genus Kingdonia; species Kingdonia uniflora. Next base: position 125,305 of record JACGCM010001174.1, read on the forward strand.
TATATTCTAGGAGGATCTTATTCATATTGCGCACATATGACGCATCCGAATAGATAGAGCTCGCACAGACTAACCAAATCTGTCCTTAAGCAGTTACAACCAAGCACCTACAGAAAAATATCCTGTTAACGTTTTCAACAATAACAACTTACTATTGTTGTTAGAGGTAGATCTAGATCTTTGCATTTTAGGTAAACATATGCTTTAGATCCTTGTATTCAATGTAATTCCTTGTAAGAAAGATTTTCCCTAAACTTAAGGGCAAAGACTTTCCATATCTTGTAATCTCTTTGGCTATATATAATATGGAGAACATTGATCTCTCCATACAATTGAGGAAAACACCAAACTTGCTTCTTAGTTTTTACATGGTACAGAGCAATTAGATCCTTCCTATATTTTTCCCCCTCTCTACAATTAGGTCCCTATTATCCTTCTTGTTTTACCACCACTAGGCCAAGAAGTATAAATAATGACACTTTTGGAGGTAGATTTATGACTTGGTTGCTCTGTTGTAACAATATGACTTTCATTAACAGTCGTTATTTTAGACCCACCATCGTTTTTTACATTTTCCATCTTATCTTCGACTCAAAAAATTGACTCCTCTAGTCGAGAAAACCATTCAATTTCAACTTTAGAGACTGTCGTTTCTCGTTTTCTCCTTTGATACATCATCTCTCCAAGATTCTACTAATTCCACCACACGATCTCTCCACAATCCGGCTACAAAAATCCCCCAAAATTGTACCCAAAAAAATGGGAATTCTCTCTCCCTCAGAGTAAATCTCCATCTCTCTTAAAATCCCTTTCTCTGTCACAAAGCTTAATCGAGGTCAGAAGGTTGAAGACTCAAACTCTACTCATCAATCTCAATTTCAAACCAACTCTCTCGGACTCAGAAATCATCATCATCATCAATTGTAAATGACAGTCTCAAAGTCTTGGAGTGGGACAAAGTCTGTGACTCGGTTGCATCTTTCACCGGGACATCTCTAGGTCGACAAGCAACAAATGTCTCTCTCTCTCTCTCTCTCTCTCTCTCTCTCTCTCTCTCTTCTCTCTCTATACTTAGGATTTATCTCATTTGGTGATTGTAATTGATCCATCTCGCAGGCACAACTATGGTCATTAAATCAGAGCTTTGTAGAGAGCAAAAAACTCTTAGTGAAAACTAATGCAGCAGTGGAAATGCTCAACTATGGTGGTAGTGGGGGAATGGACTTCAGTGGCATTGATGTCGCACTGGTAACAATATTCTTCATTTCATTATATCAAATATCAACTAATTATATGTTCCCTGACGCATCTTGTCTTTTGAGCATTATCCAAATTGTGTGCTATCCACATTAATAACAGCATGGCGAATTGGTGACTGTATATGTGGAGGTTATATTAGGATTTAGGGAGCATGTGATTGCTTTAGTTGCACTAGTCATATATGTCGAAAGATGTATGGCCGTATAATAAGAATTTAATATGGAAATTTTAGTATACAACATAAAAATTCACATTATCTTAAAGGTCTTTTTTATATGTCATCAAATATGAAGGGTGGAGTCAGCTATTGGACGTGCTTCGAGGGGTTCAGCTGTGTATGGGAATGAAGCACTGGCAATTGTTTCCTTTGCAATATAATGTGAAAGCTGCAATTAATGAAGGTGCGAATTGGTACAACCGCTTCATGTCTCTTACAGAAGTGGTAATATATACAAATTAGGATTTTGATAGGAACTATTATTTTTAATCTTTGGAATTATACTACTTTAACTGTGTTTCTTGGGTAATTAACTTGCAGATAATGGAGTTGGTTGTAACTCAATCATTGGTGAAATCCATTCAGCAAGTCGTAGACGAAGAGGGCTCTGTCAGAGATTCTGTTGTGCGTCTTTTATTACTTGCATTTAGATTCCAACTTCGTAATGCTTTACATTTCAAATCATTGCAGTTGCTAATTCTTGTCGGGGTATGATGTAAACACTGAATGCTAAGGCAAAATTTGGAGATGGATTGAACATTAGCAGGAGCGATATTTCATTTTCCTTCTTGGAACTGGTTTTTGAGTCTAGACTTAAGAACTTTTCTCTTATGCCCCGGCTTGTATTTTATTCATCTACAAGTGCACCTAAACAGTATATAAGCAAGCCAAAATTTCTCGTTTCATACGTCTTTCCTTTGCATTGCCATATCCCTAGCCTGCTTGATCGTTTGGTGTCGTTATCTCTTACTCCTAATATTAAGAAATATCTATTATATTTGTCTTTGCCCTTTATATATATTGTTTTGTGATACAACTCCTATGTTTTATTTCAGAATTCAAACCTAAAAAGATCTCAGGATCAAGTACAGGTGCTTGAAAGGAAGGTGAATTTAACTTCTAGTTTGAAATAACCTATACTTTATAATTATTGTTGGTTGCACATATCATCCGTTCTCATGTTACTTTTGATAATTTATAATTCAATCCTAATTCCTTTTTTCTTCTTCTTCAGTTAAATCAGCTTATGGACAGCTTAATTAGGGATGACTTGAATGGTACAACAACATTGGTAAGTGGTTATTAATTATTGTTAGATAAGATGGGATGGTGTAACGTATTAAAGTGTACTTCGGATACGGTACTGTGTCATACTTGGACAAGCTATGATATAACTTTTAAGGGCCTATTGTTATCCAGGTATGATGAATATATTACATGTAATATTATGTCTGTAAAATTTATAAATCCAAAATTGTTAGTAGTAACTGTTCGAAAATCACCACCTAATATGTTAAGAAGTCATAGTCATACAGGCTTTCTATATTTTAATATATATCCACGAATTGAACTTATCGAACACTTCTATTAGGTTTTTCAAAGACGGTACACCGGCTGTTGATTTGATTCCTTTGACAAGTCAACATTTGAGAATGTGGTCATGTCCACCGTAGATAATCGCTGCAACGAGATCTTCAGGAAGATCATGAGATAAGGCATCACAGTTCAATTTATTTTTTTCACTCTCTTTGCGCTGCTTGGATCTTATATTCATGGCTTTGATAAATCCAAAATCCAACCAATAATTAGTACTCACCACGCAAAAATAACACCGTAACACCCTTAAATCTAGAAACACATTGAAACAAACCTTTACGGAGGGCAAAAATACCACAATGTGGATGTTTTAGTAAACAATCAACAATTGTCGAATAAAAAAAAAGACTTTAGACAAGAAATAGCCAACAGAAGCACCAGATTTTTTTTTTGGAAAAAAGGATAAAGAGAAGAAGAAAAGGAAATCGCAGATAAATAACATACTGCAGTGAAGGTTAAAGAAATTCAAAACTAAAAAACTATATTACGATACTCCATATAATTTCTTTCAGTTTCGTATTAATTTATTTGTGATACATATTTTACCCTATAGTGGTTCAGGTGAGGGAAGCTTGGTAGAGCCACTGTCTGCTGTTCCACTAAATGATGATGTAAGGGAAAGATACCAAGAATGTCTATTAACTCAATTTTTCCTTTATGGTTTATTTCTTTAAGAAATTTGATGGGTGTTACTAGAATATGTGCGAATTTTGTGTTAAATCCACACATGCAGAATAAGCACTAACTTTGAATCCTAGCTTTAATGGTTCCCTCAGAAGTTGGAGCAATCAAATTAGTAGGGAAAAAAAGAATCAATCACACACACACACACACACATGCCGACACCCACGATGTGAAAAAGTATCACTGTAATTAGCAGAGCATTAGGAAGCTGATGAAAGCTTATATTCTTTTTGCCAAATAGATGACAAGGTCGTTTGACAAACAATGAAGACAACCATAATATGTGAAATAATAACCCAGAAAAGAATGTAATGATGATCAAGTACAAATCATTTCACAAGGGTTTACATGAAAACCTGCAGTAAAGGAAAAAAAATACTTAAGGTGAAGATCATCAAAATTTTAATAAGAGGAAGAAACACAAATCTGCTACATCACCATCATTTCCGAAGTACAAGTCTACCTAAACATCCGAAAATCCTAAGCCCAGCTAATTATTCTAGCATACTCCAATAGTTGAGTTGTAACTCATCGGTTATTTTTGTTATTGGATAGTAAGCATTTAATTATTTCTTACTTATTTCCTCATTAGTACTATACACCAGCAGTTTTCTGGTTAGCTTAAGGACCGTTGTAAATTTGAAGCCATAGACATATTAATGGATGCATAGTCATAGTTGCAATTGTCTTTGCTACTTATTTTCCAATTTGGTAATTCCACATTGATTTTGTTTTGGTTATACTCCTAATGTAGGTCACAGCTCGAGCAAAATATAGTCTTTCTTTCGGAGGCACAGTTCCAGATTTGTTCTCCACGGATAATAAATATGGATTTTCTACTGATTCGTCACACCCCACTTAGTTGGAGTGGACATTGTATCTGGCAAACTCTTACCATCCTTTGTTACTTCAGTGGCACAGGAAAAATTTGCTGAAAGCAAAAAAGGATGTCAGTAATGCTATTACGGTTAGTGCCATTTTCAAATCAGGTCCATTTACTTGTTTTGACTTTTAGACCTCTAAAATTATTTTTGTCCATGGTTCAAAATGTTGTCCTCTAGAACCACATTTTCCTATATTCAACCTTGAATACTATGTGTGTATATAAGGCAAACTCTGAAGGTTATGTGTGTATATAAGGTCCAAAGGCAGTGGCTAAGCACCTCAATATAAGGCAAACTCTGAAAATGGGGTCATAATCTCTGAGAACGAGGCTATGTTTGGCCTGACAATATCAAGGATCGACCTATTTGAGGGCCGTCAAAATTTGGGGTTCCTAAGCGGTAGCCTTGCTCCCCTATGCCAGAGCTAGGCCTATGTTTACACTTATACGGTTAATTATACTGGAAGATGTTATGCGCGTGCAGGTCTTATTGGACCCAATCTTGCATAATGCCCTAGATTTTTCTCGTATGTTTTCTGTATAGTTGACAGATCTTTTTCTCATAATCTTGCAGGTTGGGATTTTAGTAAAATCATTGAACTTAACTTTGAGCAATTTGGATCAATGGATGGTAACAACAAAGGTTAGAAATTTTATCGAATATGTTCTTAGGCAATTTTTTTGCTCATATAATTGAAAAAAGAATCTAACATACCTTAGTTACTATCGCACAACACCTTGTTATTTACCTTTACGACTTGTTGTTTAAGAGCATGTAAGTATGTGTACCTTTGCAGACTCGATTGCCGTTGGTTTTCTTTCCAGCAACAGGTGAAGTGCTACCTGAACCGCTTGGTGTAGTCCTCATACCATCCTCTTGGAACTACCCCATTTGTAAGTAAATTATTGTCTCTTGTGGATATGTTTGCGACCTTTAACTTTCTTTCATTCCCGTGCTAATAATGTACATTTTTTAATCTATCACCTAAGATTGACTATGTACGTGATATTTGGGTTCAGCGCTGGCATTAGATCCATTAATCGGAGCCATAGCTGCAGGAAATGCAGTGGTGTTAAAACCTTCAGAGCTTGCACCTGCATGCTCTGCACTTCTTGTTAATACGATCCCTTCTTACATGAATGATAAGGCTCCCATGGTTGTCGAAGGTGGGGCAAGCGTTGGGAAACAACTATTAGATCAGAAATGGGACAAAATATTTTTCACAGGTAAACACTCTTATTAACTGTCACACCTTTCCACATTACTATATTTCCTGTTAGATTATTAAGCATATAATTTTTACACAAACGAGAGACATCTTGTAATGGCCACACTATAATCTCTCAGGGAGTCCACGAGTAGGACGAATTGCAATGTTTTTAATGCATTAATAAGGATTTTTTAATAATAAAAAAACTAACTTTAGTTCTACCAAAGGAAATTTATATTAAATTATTTGGTTTTTGTAATAATTAATCAATTTTTTCGCTACTCTAACAATTCAACCTTGCTTGAGTATGAACTATGAAGCCTCACGCGGTTCAAAACAATGCCCCTCCTCTTGTAAGTAATTATGGTTTTAGACGAATATATGATATTTATATATTTTATATTTCCCAAAGTATATTTCACTTAGGGAATTTTATAATGCAGTGAATGATTGCTTATGAACTTTGGAATTAATCCTGAATGATCATGGACACAAAGATAGTTCAAAACACCTCTGTGACCTTTCAAAAGAGATCTGCAAATTAACTCAAGGTATTTACTCTAATACTCAATGCCAGTATCTTAATCGTAATCTGTACTACACTTTTCTCAGCGATTGAGCCAATCTTTCCGAGGGTATTCAGGTCAGACATGCATAACTTGGTGAAGGATGCATCCATGGGTCCTTTGAGAGAGAGGTTTTGGGACAAGGGATAGAAATTACAAAGTTGATGGAGGATGTGAAGTCCGTCACTCTTCAGATAATGGTTCTCTATCTCAAGTAGATTTGTTGACAATAATATATGGATTTTAGATGATATCTGCCTAGTGTTTGAGGACCTTGTGCCCCAGACCAGTTTGATGGAGTTCAATGGATTTGAATTTAAGGTATGCAATTTAGTCTAGTATCTTATAACAATAGTCTATTTTATCTTTTTGTAATTAATGACTTAGTTTTGGTGGAAAAACTGTAAGCTATATTTGTTTAGTTTATGTTATGAATCTTATTACAAAGAAAAATGATCAGCAGCTTCTACAACTGGAAACAACTTCTGGATTCCTTTTATTTAAATTGCAAGTCACCTTTTAATATATACACAAATTAATATAGTACATTTTTTTTCCCTTAATAATATAACCCCACAATTGCTACTATTATACACATTGTCTTTTCATGTATCTTTATTGATAGAACTATAAGCTCTAAATGGCAAGAGCTCTCATGAACTTGAGACAATGATGGTTCAAATCCATCTAGTTCTAATTGTAAAAGTATAGGAAAGACTCTTTTAAGTAAACTAAAATTATTTAATAAAATTTTGAAATTTATAATAGCGAGAAGCGACTAAAATCATCGACAATAATTGTGTTTGATATGTCAACGTTTTTGCGTGACAAATAGCACGACTAGTTTGTATGTTGAATTTTTATAATTACGACAAATTAGGCGATTTTGGCGTCGTAAAATTGTGACGCATAAAGCAACAGATAAATAAATCGAAAAATGGAACAAATACGACGAAAATAATGACTAATACTTGTGTATATATTTTACGACGCATAAAACGACTCATAAATGTGTCGCAATTTTAACTAAAAACGACAGATATTACGACGTGGTTTACAGTCGTAATATTACGACGCATTTCAAGTCGAAAACATAAAATTACTGCAAAAAGAACGACGCTTTTTTCGACTAAAATGAAAGTCACTTTAGCAAAAATAACGACTGACGTGCCCCATCGTTTTTTACTCATTTTGGCCTAGTGCACCATGGCTACTGAAGGAGAGAATGAGAATCACTCTATCATTGACAGTGAAGCACCCAACACCAATGCCTCCGAAACACCCAATACCAATAATCCCTTTTTCATCCATCACTCTAATAACCCAACTGCTGTCCTAGTTATGCCTCTTCTTTCTAGCAATAATTACCCTTCATGGCATCGTGCCATTACTAAAGCCTTAAATGCCAAAAACAAACTTGGGTTTGTTAATGATTCTATCCAACAACCCGATTCTACAGATGCGAAATCCATGCACCAATGGATTAGGTACAACGATCTTGTAAGTTCTTGGCTACTAAACTCAGTCTCCACGGAGATTCGCGGTAACATTCTCTATGCTAACTCGGCAAGAGAAATATGGGTCGATCTTGTAGAGTTTTTCTCTCAAACTAATGCACTTAGATCTACCAATTGAAGCAAGCAATTGCCTCATTGAAACAAGACAATATGTCAGTTTCGGCCTACTTCAGCAAACTAAATTCGTTATGGGACGAACTAAATTTGTTACATGCACTTCAACCTTGTACTTGCGGTACCGGGAAAACTGTTTCTACAAGGCTCCAACAAGATCGATCTATGGAGTTCTTACAAGGTCTCCATGACCGCTTTGGTGTACTACGCAGCCAAATTCTCCTAATAGACCCTCTTCCCAATGCTATTAAGATGTACTCCCTTATTAGGCAAGAGGAAAAACAACAGAAAATACATTCCCTTGCTTCTCCTCTTCCAGAAGCTGCAGCTCTCAACTCTACACAATATAGAGGTGTCTCTTCACGCCCAATTACAGGAAGCAACCGCCAATCCGGCAAACCTCGATATTTTTGTACAGATTGCAATCGTGAAGGGCACTCACGAGAATGATGTTTCAAAATTAATGGGTATCCACCACGCAAGCTCGACGCGACGGAACCCGTACCTAAGGGTGAACCAAAGCCTCAAAATATGTCTTCACCACCTGCTTATTCACTTACAAAAGACCAATATCATAAGTTGCTTGCAATGATGGCCTCAGGTAATATCGAACCAGGCACTTCTGGACTTGCAGGTATATCTCTTTCAGTTTCTCTAAAATGTAATTGGATAATCGATACCGGAGCAACGAACCACATGTGTTCGTCTCTGTCATTATTTACATCTTATGCACCATGTCTAAAACCATCTTTTGTCCAGTTACCTGATGTCTCTAATGCCCCCATTTTACATATTGGAACTGTATCTCTTTCCAATTCCTTATGTCTCAAAAATGTCTTCCATGTTCCTTCGTTCAAATTTAACTTGATGTTTGTTAGTGAGATTACTAAAACCAATTACTGTTTCCTAATTTTTTTCCTCGGTTATTGTGTGTTTCAAGACCTGTCAACGAGGAAGACGATTGGACGGGGTAACATCCATGATCGGCTTTACTACTACGAACCGAACCCAAAAGCTATGTCCATTGCTTCAACGACTACTGCAGATCTCTAGCATAGGCGCTTAGGACATTTATCTTTTCGCTTTTTAAGACCTTTACTTCATAAGTTTGCATCTATTTCTTGTTCAAATAAAAACTTGTGTGACATATGTCCACAAGCTAAGTTGGGAAGATTGCCTTTTCCTTCCAGTAGGATTACTTCGACTAAATCTTTTTCGTTCATTCATTGCGATATTTGGTGGCCCTTCAAACAAACTTTTATTAGTGGTTCCCGTTACTTCTTAACCATTGTCGACGATTATACTCGATGCACATGGATTTTTCTAATGGATGTCAAATCTCAAACTCAGAAACTATTAAAACTATTCTTTGCTATGGTTAGAACTTAGTTTCAATCTAATATATCTTTTATTTCTTCTGGCAATGGGGGGGGGGATTTTTTTTTCAAATCCAAAAGGTTCAATCAGACAATGGATCCGAATTTACATCAAAAGAAATGCTCCAATTCTTTTCAGACAATGGCGCCATTCACCAAAGGGGTTCTGTTGGTACTCTGCAACAGAGCGGCGTTGTAGAATGCAAGCACCACCACATCCTTGAGGTGTCCCGCGCTCTTCTTTTTCAAGCACATCTACCTTTACAATTCTGGGGTGAGAGCGTTTTAACTGCTGTCTATCTCATAAATAAAATGCCTTCCTCTTTTCTCTCAGGAAAATCACCTCATGAATTATTATTTCATTAAACGCCCAATTATACAAATTTACGTACATTTGGTTGTCTTTACTTTGCCCGCAATGCTAATATACAACATAAATTCGATTGATGTTCCAAACCCGGTATTTTTGTGGGCTACCCTTATGCCCAAAAAGGGTATCGCATATTTGATATTGATTCCAAAACTATTTACACGTCTCGTGACGTTATTTTCCATGAAGCATTTTTCCGTTTTCTGCTATGATAAAGCATGATAACATTGCTCCTCTCCTTGTCACTCCATTGCCAATTAAAGATACAGGTACTTTCGAGTTTCCGCTTGCCAATACTGCTCCTTTGAATGAAGTATCTCCTGTCACTTTTAATGAAATACCACCTATAACAACTTCTATATCTCCACAGCATGACACTCCTCCCATTGAGTCTACAAATGTTGATAGTTCGTTGCCCATACCCATATGCAACACCAAACCAACCAGAAATCGTCAATGCCCACCATACTTGAATGATTATGTATGTTCGCTTATTACTCATGGAAGCTCTCCCTCGTTATCGCTTCCTAAGTTGCCAGGTACGCCTTACCCTCTTCAGAACTATGTCAATACTTCAAATTTTTTAGCTCCGCATCAGAGTTTTCTCTCTGTTATTTCATCTACAGATGACCCCCGTACTTTCTCCCAAGCTATTCAATTTCAGCATTGGAAGGATTCCATGTCCACCGAGATAGCCGCATTGGAGAAGAACAATACTTGGAGTCTTGTCCCTCTACCTACTCATAAAAAGCCGATCGGATGCAAATGGGTTTACAAAACAAAATTCAATTCAGATGGTACGGTGGAGCACCATAAAGCAAGGTTAGTTTCTAAAGGTTACTCGCAAATTGAAGGCCTTGATTATCACAATACATTTGCCCCTGGTTCTAAGCTTGTGATAGTTAAGGCCCTCATTTCTCTTGCTGCCATTAAATGATAGTCTCTTCACCAAATGGATGTTAATAACGCCTTCTTACAAGGTGATTTAGATGAAGAGGCATATATGAAATTGCCTCCAGGATTTACTCAAAAAGGGGAAATGAGGGTATGCCGTCTCCACAAGTCCATTTATGGATTGAAACAGGCATCTCGTCAGTGGTTTGCTAAGCTTTCTTCTGTGCTTTTGTTAGCGAGTTTCTCACAATCAAAAGCTGATTACTCCCTTTTCATTCTTCGCGAAGGTACTACGGCGACTTATGTACTTATTTATGCTGATGACATTATTGTTTCTGGCAAAGACAATTTTACAATTAATCGTGTCAAGCATTTCTTGGAATCCAAGTTTTTTATCAAAGACCTTGGTAAACTAAAATATTTTTTGGGGATTGAAGTGGCACGTTCATCTAAAGGTATTTTTCTTTCACAACAAAAGTATGCGCTTGACATTGTTAGTGATATGGGTTTTATTGGTGGTCGGATTTCTCCATTTCCGATGGAACAACACCTCCGCTTGTCACCGGAAGATGGTACTTTGTTACCAGATCCCACTCCCTATCGGCGCCTAGTGGGGTGCCTCATTTATCTGACTGTTGCAAGGCCTGACATTAACTATGTAGTTCATACCTTAAGCCAATTTATGCATTCCCCACGAAGTACACATTTGGATGCTGCTCACCGTTTGACACGATCTTTAAAAGGTTTTGTTGGCAAGGGCCTCTTTTTCTCTGCAGAGCATGCCTTCCTTGCGTGGCTTTTGCGACTCTGATTGGGCTGGATGCCCTTACACACGTCGTTCTGCAATAGGCTATTATGTTTTTTTAGGTTCAAACCTAATTTCTTGGCAGACAAAGAAGCAAAGTACCGTATCACGATCTTCTGCTGAAGCAGAATACAGATCTATGGCCACCTTAGTATGTGAAGTGCAATGGCTACATTATCTCTTTAAAGATCTCGGGTATACTAATTCATCTCCTATTGCATTTTACTGTGACAATCAAACAGCTTTGCACATTGCCAACAATCCCATCTTCCATGAACGCACCAAACACATTGAAGTTGATTGTCATTTTGTCTGCGAGAAGATTCAATCCGGATTAATTCAGCCCCACTTTGTTCCTTCTTCGGCGCAACTTGCCGACATTCTCACTAAACCGTTAGAGAAAGATGGCTTTAACTCATTTCTTTCCAAGTTAGGCGTTATTCACATACACGCTCCAACTTGAGAGGGGGTGTTAACGTTTTCAACAATAACAACTTACTATTGTTGTTGGAGGTAAATCTAGATCTTTGTATTTTATGTAAACATATATTTTAGATCCTTGTATTCAATGAAATTCCTTGTAAGAAAGATTTTCCCTAAACCTAAGGGCAAAGACTTTCCATATCTTGTAATCTCTTTGGCTATATATAATATGGAGAAAATTGATCTCTCCATACAATTGAGGAAAACACCAAACTTGCTTCTTATTTTTTACATATCCTTTACCCAATTACATCAAGGAATTTTCCAAGCAGTTCGAAATAATTTCCCCAAAGGATCGTCAATTCACCAAGATTTTGAACTACGAAATCAACGTCCTCTATCACCAACAAAAGACACTTATAAGATGCCAACAACATACTCTGACTCCTAAAAAATGGCACAGTTCATTGGAACTCTAACAACCTAGTCCACAGAATTACGCATATTGCGAATGACAACTGTGCCAAATACCATTACACAAGTCCAAGATGGCAGATCAAAAATTCTACAACCAGCTCGCGTATTACCATCATATGTAATTACAGTTTGATAGATCACAAATCCTATAAAACAGTTCGAGTTGCCATTCTCATTTCACTGTTTTCTTTATCAGACAAGGTATTTTACAAGTATGCTAGACATATAATTTTCAGTTCGAACTACAATACCAAATTGACACACAACAAGACATTTTTATTAACTCGAATATTTCTTACAGAACCTCCAAACTTTCTTACAGAGTGATCTACAGATTATATAACAGACCGAAACTCTTCTTCAGGAACAAAGAAGATGGCTGTAACAGAGCCTGAAGATGAAAAATGGAAGTGTGCTTCCACTCTCTATCTCCCTTCTTCCTCTATACTCCCACCACCCCAGCATGGCAGAGAAAGTAGAAAGCTTTTATTTTTTTACAGAATCTACTAACCAGCAGGGTACCGGCAAGATTTTCTCGGATGTACACCAGCTGCTTCACCCGTAGTTGTAACAGCCTCCTCCACCAGAAGACACATACTATTTTTGCGCTACTCCCCCGACGTCACCATATAGTGAAAGCGCACCATTTGGTAATAATCATCATTAGCCTCCTCCACTTCTTCATATGTCATACCATGGTAGGTAAGACGCACCAGAATAGGGGTAGGCAGATCCAGAGACTAGGTCCCAAAGTACTGGAACTGCAGCTCTTGCACTTTAGCAAGAACCCTAACCTCGCGAGACTGCCGTCTGGTGGTCACCATCCTCTCAACATAACAGATACAAAGAAGAAAAGTTGTAGAAGCTATGGAGTTAAAGAAGTACTTGGTGAATAACAACTGCAACAGCCAACCACAGTAATATTTATACTACAATTACCATTAAAGACGATATTCTAAATTCCCAATATCAGAAGAAATTCCAATGCATCAATCTTGACTAAAGCCATTGGTTCTAGAGAACCCCACAGCCACAACAGATATTCACGAAGGAACATCGGAAATAATCCCTGGGCATTAAATATAATAGTAGCATTAAGCCAGTGCACGCACAGGCAAAATAAAATGTAGCAAATATAATAAGACGTTTGTGGCATGATGCCTGACTGCATGTAATCAATGGGTAGATCTGAACTCTTTTTTGGCCATAGACAGAAGCTTGAATTTCATCCTGCATTAGGTTAGATATGTTAAAAACATTAACATGATAAAAATAATATTCATCAGGTTCTGCACAATAAATATTTAATTCAACATCACATTCTTACGGTTCTAACTGTATCAGAGAGCAAGGTTCTACAAAATTACTATCATGAAAATTCAATAGAATTATATTTAAATTTAAATATGACTGTTAAAGTATACAACAAAATTGCATATTCATTATTATTATAAGTGTACAACCACATAATTGTCCAAAGCAAGTAAGGCTAATCCAACCGAAGAAGCAAGTTTTCTCACACCTATATGACATTGTCTCACACCTTAATTTACATTGCAGGGATCGTGTCTGAGATTACATATACTCATTGTGTCATATTATGCACAAACAATGGTAGGAATATGGGTTTATACATATAAGAAGATTTTAGAATCATTTGCTAAATTCTTCTCTATAATTACTCAATATGACTATTTTTATACCCTCGTGTAATTCTCTATAATTCTGAGACTACGGAATCTACATTGATTTGAAACACCATGTCTTGAGATATTTCATGTATAAACCCATATTCCCAAGCACTTTTCCATTTAAGCTAAAGATCCTGTAAAATAATAAACAATTGTAAAGATATTTGTCCTTATAAAAACAACTTATGTGTACATATTGCCTATAGTATAATTCTTTTTCTTCTTTTTTTGCCTAACCCCAACTTCTCCATTTATTAAAAGATGTATTATTTACACGTTATTGTTGGGAAGTGTAGTATAATGCTGAGGTTGAGTTGAAGAGCATAGGAGCGCCTCGAATATGGACCTATAATTATTTGGCCAACATGTAAGGAAAATTACAATATTCAAGAATATTATTGAACATATGATATTCCTCATTTAAACAAAGAACCCACTGGTTTTAAGTTCTTTTCTTTGCCATGTGGAAAAATAAATAGGATTAAAAACTAAAAAATACTAAGTTTATGTGCGTGATTGTGTATCGGAAAATGTTGATGAAAACTTTACCCCTACAAAACCTATACATCCCTGCAAAAACTATAACGATGCTTGTTCAAGGAAGATTTTTTTCTTCTTCTTATAATTCTAAAATAACAGTTTTAACTCATTTTCCCCCACCTATTAAATGACAAATCTTATTTATGTCTTCAAATATTCTAGAATAATAGTACCTACAATGCACTAACCAATTCTTCTTCTTATGCGAACTGCTCATCTTTCTCTCCCTTTACATACTCATCAACCCACTTTAAATGCATGACCCAGAAGAAAAAAATATAAAAAATATAAAAAAATAAAAAATAAAAATATAAAAAGGACCAACTCTCAAATAAAGCACAATATTATATGATGTACTTTAAATATTCTTGTATGATTATTAATGAGATTTTTCCTATTTAACTCAGGTAACATGGTCAAACTCCACAAATTTATGTAAGGAAGTAAACCCGCTCTAGAGGGTGAAAACTCACGATCATCACCCATGACCATATAACTCGGGTCACATGGTCAAGCTCTACAAATTTATGTTAAGAAATGCACTCGCTTACTAAAACGAATTTTCTATATATATAAGAAATACTGCTTTAAAACTCATATTTTGAATTGTATGCTGTGACATTCGAGATCCATATGATATGAGGTATTTCATTCAATAATGAAACATAGGCATAATCCATCAATATCGTAAAAAAAATAAAAAATCCAAAAACATTTATAACTACATATAACCGTAAGCAATGGTTCCTCTAGGCTAGGTTTTGTTTAACACCCACCCTTTAACATAATTTAAAATATCAAGACAATTCCAAAAGCCAATGCGTAATCCTTAAATACCTAATGGTTGCTTCCCTGTAAAGCACCAACAACCACCATTTTAGGAATTGAGATGGTTGCTAAGATCGCAGTATCGCGATCACCACTACTATCATATAGTTAATGGGCCTTTCCAATAAAAAATTTGTTATTACTTTTAGAAATGGACCTTAAGACGTAGCAGTAGACCCTAAACTACATATTTGCATAATCATATGATCATTACTTAGTGTTAATGTTGTAATTTATACTTTTTTCTTACATGATGTAATGAGTACCAAGAATGATATACGAATGATTTATACTTTTTTCTTACATGATGTAATGAGTACTAAGTATGATATACGAATGAGTTTTTTTACCAAATCGAAGTATGATATACAAATGAAAAGCTTTTATCAAACCGCAACTCATAATTTTCTTCATTCCGTAATTATACCCATTGTTATGACCATTAGTTTAAACTTTAAAATACTTATCATGATTCTTCTTCAATATATCCTGTACAATTTCAAAATGCAACTCAGATTGGGTAAACCTTACATATTATTAAATGCACTCTAATATGAAATGTATTGTAAAGTAACTCTAACTTGGGTGTCTTCATAATTAAAGTCATTGTTTACAGGTCAGGTTGAGAGCAGAGGCCATAGTGGTGCTCATGAAGTTTTAATCCAAGGATGGTAACACGATATGTGTATTAGGCCATATTTAAATCACCAACCCTACTTGAAGAACTTCTAGCAATAACATTGGATTCTTAAGCCGCGATTCTTGTTGGATTTTCCATCTATACCGGCACTACTCTTTACTTTGTCGTCTGGTTCACGAGCACACATGTTAATAGGTCCTATAGGTATTATTGGTTGTGCCCAATTGTTACACCAAGTTAAGGTTGGTGAGACCTAGTGTTACTCTTTATTAGGGCTTGAGGGTATAATGGGAAGACCACTCAAACCTTATCAGTTTAAATAGAGAGGAAGTCCCTCTTAGAGGCTACACTACAGAAAACCATCCCATTGAGGTCTGCAGCCAATCTAAGGGAAAACTCCACTCAAGAACAGGTGATTAAACAGAGAACAGGAAATCAGGTTAGTAAAATTATATTAATCTTTGATATATTGATCATAGCGATTGTACTTTATTCTTACAATTGGTATCAGTCGCTGCGGTACATAATCTCTACGATCAGTAATTCATAATCAATGTTCATAATCATTGGTCATAATCATTGTTCACGATCACTGTTCACGATAGAGAGAGTATTTTTTATCATTGTTTTATTAATCTCTCATACTTCATGGGTTTTTTTTCCACTTATTCTCTCTCCCAAGTATTTTTTTTTTACTTTCTGTGAGACTATTCAATTCTCTGCCGAATCTAAAGATTGGGTTTTCCAAAGGGTTCATGGGTTCAGATTTGATTTTGGGTGATTTGGTTTTGGTGATTGATCTATGATTATGGGTTAAATTGTTCAAAGATAATCTGAAAATCTATTTTTTTTGTTTTTTGTTTTGTTGTTGTTGTTGTTGTTCATATCAAATTCTGCGAATCTGTAATTAGGGACAATCAATTTGTTGGAATAGTGGTTGTAGATTGTTAGAGATTAGAGGTGATAAAATCTGATTTCTGTTGTTCTATGATTTCGGGTTCTGTTGTTTTACAATTAATTTTGGGTTCTTTGCTGAATCTGAGATTGGTTCTGTTGTACTGTTGCCGAATCTGATTTCTGTTATCGTTTTGAATTCCTGTAAATCTGTGATTATTCGGTTATTTAGGGTTCTAGAGGATTGGGTTCTATGAATCAAATTGAGGAGAGATTAGGGTTTTACTATACAGCTTCTACTCTTGTATTTGTGAATTATTATTGTGTTGCTTTCTAGCTGCTTATTATCAAGTTATATTTTGGTTATGGATGCACTTAGGATAATGCATATTAGTTCAACACGATTTAATAACTGATTATTGTTTAGTTGTATTATCTGATTACAATGAATTATTCACGTTTATTATCAGTTGGATAATATTATCTGGCTTTAGACACACACACACACACACACATATATATATATGTATATCATTAATGCATTTAGGGCGTTGATGCCCAATGATCTCCAATGGGGTTTAAGTGAGATCAAGTAGTTGTTAGGAATGCGGGATATAAAATGGGAAAATTCGCCCAAAGGAGTTTTGTCCATGGAGTTGAACGTTTCTCCTAATTTTGAGATTATTTCGTAAAGTCTTATTAAGATTACTTTGCACTAATTAAACTTGAAACTATTAGACCACCCAAAAGAGGCTAAGAAACTTCTAATTAATTAGCAGGTCAAGATAGGCTACACGGTACAGGGAGATGAGGATAACCCTCTGCCTAAAGGTGAGGAAGTGTCTCGAATCAAACTGTAAGTAGTCAGTCTAGTCTTGAGCGTGAGTGATCACCAACTAGGGGGCAATGTATGTAAAATCACCACCCAAAGGAGGGATTTCATGATATATAGTTGTACCCGCAGAATGAATAATCCATACCATAAATAATATATACACTCTGACTCGACCATCCTAACCCCAGGTAGGATCGAGATTAAAGACATCAAGTTATAGATCTTTTACAGATCAAGTTAAACGTGCATACAAAATTATTTTTTCACGTCCTAATATAAGTCATTGGTTCATGTAGCTATGGACCCTATGATCCAGAACCAACTGACAAATATTAAGATCTTGACAGACTCTAACTACTCCAACTGGAAGCTTAAAATCCAGATTGCCCTAGGCTACCTTGATTTCAATTTCGTTCTCACTGAAGCCAAGCCCGCAGATCTCACGGATACCTCTTCTGATATTGAGAAAATGACTTATGCTAAATGGGTCAAAGCCAATAAAATGGCAAATCTCAATATTCGTTCTTCCATCGATCCTATTATGCGGGGCGGTATCCCTGAGAGAGGTACCGCAAAGGAACTGTTAGATGTCATTAAGAAACAGTTCGAGGGTTCTGTCAAGGTAAGGCAGTACAGTAACTTATCTCAGCTTTTATCATTAAAGTATGACGACAGTGGAAATGTGCGCTCGTACATTCTTAAGATCTCCAAGTTAGTTCTTACTTTGAAAGAACTCGGTCTCACTATTGATGATACGTTGATGGTTCACTTAGTAGTTTGGTCTCTTGCACAAAGTTTCGAGATGTTCCAAGTTCACTACCAGAATCAGGAGAAGACTTGGGAAATGAATGAATTGATTGCAACATTGGTCTCTGAGGAAGAATGGCATAAGAAAGGTAAAGCAGAGTCGACTCATCTGAATACGTCCATAAAGCACTTGTCCATCAATTCCCAGGGAAAGAAGAAGTTCAAGAATCAAGGTTCTACGAAGAATAACGGTTCCCACTTTGGTCCAGGGCAGAGTTTTCGTTCAGGGAATGGGAATGGGAACGGGAAGCAGAATGCACCTTCGTCAGCAACTACCTTATCAACTATAGAATGCTTCTTTTGCAAGAAGAAAGGCCATGTGAAGCAGGACTGTCATTCCTACAAAAACTGGTTAAATAACAAGAAAGTAGGGGTTCATCAGCAGGCAACCGACAAGGCCTAAGGAACAAGTTTTCTCGGGTGTTATTTTCTTAGTTATTTATTTATTTTATGAGTTATATTGTCTATCTTTTGACATTCCTTTAAGATTTACTATTCTCTTCTAAGGCTAGTACTTCTACTTCTAAACGCTCTCGTATTTTGAACTATCTTCGATGTTATGGCACAAACGACTATGACATATTTCTAAGCCGATGTTAAAGATTAAGGTTGTCCGGTCAGATTGAGGAGGTGAATATTATGGTAAGATCGATCAAGACGGTCAATATTAGTAACCACTTTTATTAGTTTTTGTTGGATCAGGGTATTATAGCATAGTACATTAGATTCAATGACTATTAGCTATTTTTTCATTGGTTTCCCAGAGATATCGAAAGTTTTCAAGTTTTATTGTCATTCTCAACCCATGAAGATTGCTGAGTGTGCTCAGGCTAATTTCATAGAGGAGAGGGGTCCCTTTACAAGTACTATTTATAGAGAGATTGTATTTGAGGATGGTTTGGAGACTCGGAGTCCAACTGCTATTCCAATCAGTGTTGTTATGCTTCCGCGTTTATCTGATATTGACATTGTGGCGAGTACAGTTCTTGACCCCGTCGTAGCTCCTGTTCAGCTTCCTATCATTCCACCTCCAGTTTAACTTTTTGCTTCTACTCGGAGATCCTCTAGAGAAAGGCGTTCTGCAATTTCTTCAGATTAACATCTTTACTCAGTTGAAGGGGATTTATTTGAGTTCGAGGATCCAGTATTCTTCAGTACTTCTATGGCTAGTAGTTTTGCAGATCAGTAGCGTAATGCCATGATAGAGAAGATGGATTCTATGTCTCACAACTCTGTGTGGGAGTTAACACATTATAACCTAAAGGTTCTAAGGAAATTGAATACAAATAGATCACTGTATATATGTCTATCAGAGTGGGAGACATTCTATATTTATAGTTTTGTACGTCGACGATATTTTACTCGCTAGTAGTGACGTCCGATTTCTTCAGCAGACAAAAGCCTATGATATGCATGAGGCCCGACATTAGTTTTATTTGTGGGATGTTAGGAAGGTACTATCATAACCCTTCTAATATTCATTCACTTGGCAGGCAACCAAGAAAGTTCTTTATTATTTAAAGAGGATAAGAGATTACAAATTGGTTTATAGGAGATCGGATAAACTTATAGTTTTGGTCTACTCTGACTCAGATTTTGCTGGAGTCTCTTTGAGGATCGTTATTTTACGTGGGAGTAGTTGTTGATTTATTTACTATTACTGCATTAGGATTATTTATCCATGTGGGAGTTATTCCCGATTATTGTTTTGGTCGACATTCAGATTTGATTTTTGATTATTTAGCTACTATTATATTTGGATCTGTTATTATATGTGCACATATTCAGTTTAAAGTATGCAATTGCAATAAAGTTTTGGATACGAGTGATTTTATCACATGACGGTTGTCTAAGTATCAAGTGCCTACAGAGAATACTGAAATGTTTCTCAAGCTTGCTTGGGCTGGATATGGGTAGGCTCCACATCCTTTGGCCTTCCTTTCAGTATGAGCGATGGTCTTCGCATGACGGTTTGTCTAAATATTGAAATGATATGTGTCTGGTAAACACATATTGCAGGATACTAATGGAAATGTACCAGTACATCATTATGGTGTACATTTTCCATTCACACGCTAAACTCCACCAGTAAAGAAATTACACTTGAAAGCTATTGAGGTTGCTAGCCTGATGTCCACGATATGAATTAGGCATGTGCCCAAAGGCCTGACCAAAATTCGTCTGTGAATCATATTAGTCATCTTTGTAGTCGTAGAGTGACAGTCAAGTTCGATGTAACATTGCTTTCGAAAAATTATCATGTGTGGTTTTAAAAAACAAAGGATGGCCATCCGATTTTCATAAAAAACCGTGAATCAGGCTAAAATTATTTTTCTTAAAATCGAGTTAGTGCCTGGTGGAAGATTGCTGGATTTTCCATTTATACCGGGACTACTCTTTACTTTGTCGTCTGGTTCACGAGCACACATGTTAATAGGTCGTATAGGTGTTATTGGCTATGCCCAATTGTTACACTAAGTTAAGGTTGGTGGGGCCTAGTGTTACTCTTTATTATGGCTTAAGGGTATAATGGGAAGACCACTCAAACCCTATCAGTTTAAATAGAGAGGAAGTCCCTCTTAGAGGCTACACTACAGAAAACCATCCCATTGAGATTTACAGCCAATCTAAGGGAAAACTCTACTCAAGAACAGGTGATTAAACAGAGAGCAGGAAATCAGGTTAGTAGAATCATATTAATCTTTGATATATTGATTATAGTGATTGTACTTTATTCTTACAATTCTAACAGTTGATGATGAACTTTGGGCAATGTTTAGAATGAGAGAAAATAGGAATAGGCAGAATCCAAAAAATTATACTTAATCAAGTATGACTAAAAGCTAATACCAGATTTTTCAATCTTCATACAGTATTCATTATATTTCAAGGTACATAGAAAGTAACCACTCTTTAAATTATTGTACCATATTGAACTAATAACAACTATGAATGATAAAATCAGACAAACTTAATCTTTGATAACTAATAGCTTTACTTACATGATGTGATTTTGAGTCCAGAGATTGCCGAGGATGTGATCTCGACGATTCTCTTCTGAATTATCTTGCTGGTAATCTTCTAAAGGATCAAATCACCGCCTTTCTCTACACCCAAAATTGGAGTTTTTATTGCTATAAACATTTGTCTCCTTTCCTCAAACATCCCTAAGAGCTCAAAGTAAATACATCAATTTTCTTCTCAAAAGATGGAGGTTTCAACTTAAAAACCCAACACCTGAAGATTAAAACAAAGGTAATAACTTAAGCCTACATACATAATTTGTAAGATATAAGAGTAAAGAAAGATAGAAAATGGAAACACAACATCTAGAAAAATAAGACTATCATTTGAGTATCTGATAACAACAATCCTTCAAAGTAAAATGGAAAATTTTGAATTTCTTCAAAGAACCTAAAGTTTTCCATGTGTCCTCTAACGGATAACTCAAATTGTTGATGTGATACATGATTAAGAGTCTTTCTACATAGGAGTATGCCATTCTATGGTAGTATAAATATGAAGACACATTCAAACAGTAACTATGAACTATACATACATACTTAAAAGTACCCATCACTCAATGGCTTCGCCATAGTCTATACACCAAAATGTAAACCCTAAATTGTACCAATTTGCACCTGAAGTCTTGAAAATTTAACCAATGACTCTCTTATATAGTAATTAGTTTTCCCATAAACAAAACCGAAAAATGCATTAAATGTATTACCAGCCCAATTATGTGTTGTTACTTAAAGCACCCATGACCGAGAACGAAATCAAACAAAACACAATTTCCAAACCTGAATTAAGTGACATTATTGATCATCCATTTCTTTCACTTTCCATCAACTTTTCCGCACCGCAATCTTCCACCCTTCTATTCTAATGGCATTTGGAAAACCGACTTCATCATCAACAATCTTATTCATCGCTGATAACTCCCCGAAACAATATGAGATAGGGTAAAAGTGAAAAATTATCATGTCTTTTTCGCTGAACTAACAACTTTCATTGATGATTTTATACTGAGTTTTACATAAATCTACAAAAGCACTGTAAAACAACAACAATGCAGATTATATAGTATCTAAATAAAAATAGCTAGTAAAATAATAATCGGATCACAGACCACCAATACAATATAATGGATCATGTAGATGTTAGAACCTTGGTTTCAGTAAGTATATCATAGCATCCCCATTGTTTTTGGTCATTATAACTTCTTTCTTTGTTACTGCCTCACTGGAATGCCTAGGTGTGGAGAGGTTTTGATTTATCATTATTTTTCTTTTAATTACGGCTAGTAAACTTTAGACCACTATTTATAAAGCAATCACTAAATTTAAACCAAATCTGACTGCCTCTATTTCTCTCTCCACTGTTTATTCTTAAGATTTTTGCTTCTTAGGTCCATATCATAATTCATATACTACATACTATTCTAGATGAAAATCAAATATTTAGATAGAATAAAATTTTATGAGAGGAAAAACAACTATTATCTGCGAAAGAAAATGTGAAATATCCTACAATTGAGATTGAGTTGTACTTACAGTTGAGAGAACCAAAGAACCAATCGATTAAAACACTTCGTGGATTGAAACCTTCATAATTGGAATATGATTCAAAACCTAGTCGCAATCAATCGATTTCAAAAAATTTGATTGAATCCTTGAAGTAATTACTCGAGAGAGAAAAAAAGAAAAAGAGAGAGGGCGATCCATCATCCAAGACAGATTGAGAGAACGAGAGATTTAGAGGCGCTTGTAATGAGGTATTGATACATGAATGAGATTACACCTTTACATGGCGGGTGGTTGTTGTTTAGAGTTCAAAGAGGAGTCGTGAAGAAGAGTGGCAACCCCAAAACAAAAGAAACCCGAATCGATGGAATTGGAGTTCTGTCAAAACGTGTATACATGTCACCATATATATATGCAAGAAATAGATGACGTGGCGGTCTTACAATCATTTCTACAGATACGTCTCCAATTATATATTTATATAGATTATTAATAATGTTTCTCAACCAACACCACTCACCCATGATTCTTCTTGTACACTTTACTAAGGGGGGCAGTTATAGTTGCCTATTCCAGATCTTGAACTCAAGCCTCAACTTCGACCATCATACGTTTACTCAACCTTATCAACATACAATTACATGATACACTATAGAACAAATATAGAGCTTTACTAATTATTCTCGACCTCTACATCAACAGCTCGATTCAACAAGCACTCCGTCATTAATAAAGTCGTTACAAAACAGAAGGATCAGACCGTTACACAATCAGTTCAATGACTCATCAAATCCATATTGTAACATCCATCATTAAGAATAATTATGGTCGTCAAATAGTCATATTATAAACCCTATAAATAGGACTAGAGAACTACAGATAAGGGATATATGAAATTCTATACATAGAATTCTACCCAAAAACTCTACACAGAACTACTCAGAGCGTTCTTTGTAATAGCTAACAATCATCAATAATATCTTTTTTTCTAAATCCTCAAGAGAGGTCTTGATTTTTAACCTATTCAAAGGTTTTTCATGCTAAACCTTGTGTTAGCAGTTACCTATTTCTTATTTACGTTCTGATTATCTTTAGTGTGAGAGACTAAGTTCGATATACGAAATTAGGTTCTTACAGTTCTAATCGGATGCTTGCTAGAGTTTTATCTAGTATAATTAAGGGTAATTAATATTTTGCTCACAAAACTTCCTTACTCGTTGAACAACTAAAGCAGTAGTTTAAAACTCGTGCTTGTTTAGTCATCGTTAGTGACTCATAACTTCGTGCTTCAATTACTCTGGTATCCCGGACCTAGCCAAACCATATTAATACGCGGTGTGGCCCATTGATGATGAGGTCACGCAAGAACCCAAGTGTTTTTAACCTGTATATAATATCCATTCAAAGTTCAAACCATGACGTAGTATTTGACAATTTAAGAGTCGTGACGAAGAAAAAAACAAAAAAACCTGAATTACTGCTGATTCTTTCCATATAGAAACTACTGATAATAACCTCCTTTCGGTCAGGCTCTACCCAATCCATTACTCGACCATATTATTCTAGGAATGCAGATAACAAACAAATCTTTAAAGAGTTTGCATTGTGTCATTCACCATATATAGGTTAGCCGGAAGGGGCCTCCGAGTAGTTGAAGGCTAGGAAAAATATCGACAAAATTATAGCGATATATAGGACGCAACCACATACAGGTGTAATTAGAATTTCTGACCTTATAGGATTTGGAATCACGCTTAACTCATCGTACTTCCCGAAAAATCAATCTGCTTGGTTATGTATTTTGGTAGATAGATCCTTGAGGTATTTTTGTACACATGGACCAAATATTTGATCATAACACGATTTTGTTGGTGTTCTTTTTTTTTATCCTTTTCTTTTTTCTTGAGGAAGACCCCCAGCAGAAATTGTTGTAGTGGTTTAATGAAACGGGAGGAAAACATATCTATAAAGAGTTGCTTCTTAGCATTCCTCGTATATTCTTCTCACACACGCAACATAAAATCATTCTTTGGAAACTAAGTAACCATCACTGTGGGCGCACAACTTTTGTAAGAGTCAGGACCTCCATCTAATTATTTTTTAAAGGATTATACAATGGTCCCCGCATATTCATAATTGAAAATAAAGATACCGGATATGACTCGACCCCATGATAGGCACACCATCTTCACGAGCTCAGTCGCCTGGATCTTCGAACAACACGCTAACTTGATTGTCAAGTTGTCAAGTTGTCAAGTTATCGTTGAAGTTTACTATATGTTTCTTACCATATACATTTAAATGTCAGATTTAGATTCCTTACAGTAAAGAACAAATGCTATTACTATTCTTACTTTTTCGACACCTAAATCTTACATTTGAATGCATTTTGTCATCTTTATTTCTTCCCTCCAATCTCTTCTCCTCTCCTCTTCCGTATTCTCCATCTCCAATCTCCCTTCTTTCTTTCTTCGTTTATTTTTTATTTTTTGTAGGAATTGAGCATTTATAAAGAATAAAGAACAGGTGGGGACAACTTTCCTTGTTCAAGAGAACAAGAGAAAGGTAGAGTTCCTAGACACCTTAAAAAGTCAAAATACAATCACTTCTGTACTCTAAAGTAAACACCCCCAATGGCATCTTCATTAAGAATTCTCGCCATATCATAAGTGAAATCATCAAGGTGAACTTCTTCATAACCAAGATCATACAGTAGGTCAACAAGACTATCAGGGGAGTATTGGTTTCCCTGCTGAGCAATGCACATTTTGATTTGACCAACTGTCTAGCAATATCAGATTTGTTGACCATCTAAACCACACACTAAGAGTCACAAGTTGTTTCAATTCTAAGATGAAGGAGACAAGTTTCCAGTAAGGGCTCATATGAGACCAAGGAGCTCGTTATAAGATAAAGGGGCTCATATGAGAGTAAGGGCTCATATGAGATTAGGGGATTATATTGGAGCCAGGGATCATATTTGAGCAAGGCCTCATATGAGAGTAGGGGATCATATTTGACCAAGAAGCTCGTTATGAGAGCAAGGGGCTTATTATAAGAGAAAGGGGCTCATATGAAAGTAGAGGCTCATATGAGAGCAAAGAGTTTGTCATAAGAGCAAGGAGGGGCTCATATGAGAGTAAGGGCTCATATGAAAGTAGGGACTCATATTTGAGCAAGGGCTCATATGAGAGCAAGGAGTTCGTACGAGAGTAGGGGCTTATATTTGAGCAAGGGCTTATATGAGAGCTAGGAGCTCGTTATAAGAACAAGAGGCTCATATGAGAGTTAGAGCTCCTATGAGAGTAAAGGCTTATATTAGAGCAAGGGGTCATGTGAGAGTAAGGGCTCATATGAGAGTAAAAAGTTAGTTATAAGAGCAAGTGGGTCATATGAGAGTAAGGGCTCATATAAGAGTAAGTGATCAAATTTTACCAATGGCTCATATGAGAGCAAAGAGCTCGTATGCGAGTAGAGGCTCAAATTTGAGCAAGGGTTCATATGAGAGTAGGGGCACATATTTGAGTAAGGGCTCATATGATAGCAAGGAGCTCGTTATAAGATCAAGGGGCTCATATGAGTGTAAGGGCTTATATTTGAGCAACGGCTCATATGAGAGTATGGGCTCATATGAAAGTAGGGGCTCATATTTAAGCAAGGGTTCATATGAGAGTAGGGGCTCATACTTGAGCAAGGGGATCATATGAGAGCAGGGGCTCATATTTGAGCAAGGGGCTCATATAATAGCAAGGGCTCATATAATAGTAAGGAGCTCGTATGAGAACAGAGGCTCATATTTGAGCAATGGCTCATATTTGAACAAGGGCTCATATGAGAGTAAGGTACTCGTTATAAGAGCAATGGGCTCATATGAGAATTAGGAACTCGTTATAAGGGCAAGGGGATCATATGAGAGTGAGAGCTCATATGAGAGTAGGGGCTCATATTTGGGAAAAGGCTCATATGAGATCAAGAAGCCCGTATGAGTGCACGAGCTCATGTTTGGGCAAGGGCTCATATCTGAGCAAGGGCTTATATGAGAGTAAGGGCTCCTATGAGAGTAAAGGCTCATATTTGAGCAATGGCACATATGAGAGCAAGGAACTCATTATAAGAGCAAGGGGCTCATATGGGAGTAAGGGGTCATATTTGAGCAAAGGCTCATGTGAGAGTAAGGGCTCATATATGAGCAAGGGATCATATATGAGCAAGGGCTCATATGAGAGTATAGGCTCATATGAGAGTAGGGGCTCATTTTTTAGCAAGGGGTTCATATGAGAGTAAGGGTCCATTTGAGGGTATAAAGGTCGTTATAAGATGAAGGACTTATATGAGAATAGGGGCTCATATTAGAGCAAGGGCTCATATGAGAGCAAGAAGCTCGTATAAGAGTAGGGGCTCATATTTAAATAAGGGCTATAAAAGCAGGGGCTCATCTTTGAATAATGGATCATATGAAAGAATGGGCTCATATTTGAGCATGGGCTCTTATGAGAGCGAGGAGCTCGTTCTAAGATAAAGGGACTCATATGAGAGTAATGACTCATATGAGAATAAGACGCTCGTTATAAGAGCAATGAGGTCATATGAGAATAAGAGCTCCTATGAGAGCAAGGCTTATATTTTAGCAAGGGCTTCAATCAGAGTAGGGCCTCATATTTGAGCAAGGGTTCATATGAGTGTAAGGACCTCATTATAAGAGCAAGGGGCTCAAATGAGAGTAAGGGCTCATATTCGAGTAAGGGATCATTGAAAGATCCATTTTTGGAGTTTGTTTTATTTAGTGTCTATAGTAGGCGTCAGTATTATCTCGTGGTTATCCGGCGTCAGTGAATGCACGTGGAGCGACTACAACTGGACTGACTGTCTATGAACAGGTAAGCGGATTTTTAAACTTTATATTTTACAGAGTGAAAAAGTGATAAGAATGTCTATTTACAGAAAACAGAAGTTGTATTAGAATAACCTTTAATGTTGTTCTAATATGTTACAACATATAGAATTGTATTCGAATAGAATTAATTCTGTTCGAATAACTTTCAACAGTTACATTTATATTCGAATAGACTGCTTGTTGTTCGAATAACTTTTAACAATTACTTCTCTGTTCGAATAGAATAACTGTTATTCAAATAATTTTCAACAGTTACTTCTCTGTTCGAATAGAATAATTGTTGTTCGAATAATCTTCACCAGATAGACTTCTGTTCGAATAGATTGATTTCTATTCGAATAGAGCCCATGTTTTATATTTTACTATTTAAGACATACTTGCCTTTTTCAAAGGCTCACTCTTTTGAAAAACCTATTTTGTTTGGAGGCTTGATTTTTAAGAGTGAAGAGAGATCGATCTTTGAGAGATTCAAGAAAGAATCAAATCACTCAATCTTGAATCAATCAATTGATCAAGAAATCTTTGTCATGCATTGAAGAACCAAATTGAAGATCTTGAGCGATTCAAGAATAGGAGCTTCGACGTGAGATTAGAGCGAGGCATTACGAGAATGCAGAATTGATTACAAGAAGATTCATTGGGAGAGAGATAACCATGGGAAGTGCTTATCGAGTCTGTAAGTGATTAAATTATTGTAATTCTTTTTCAATAGTGGATTGTTTAGCTATCGAGTGACTCGATAGCGACCTGTAGGCTTTTCTCCTGAGAAAGGTTTCCCACAGGGTTAAAAATCTTTGCTTTGCCTTTAATTTCCATTGTTTGCTTAACATTAGATAATCGTATCGACTTGAATTTGGTTAAGTCTTGGTCATTAATTCAGAAGCTTTAGGATCTTTCGATTTAAACCTAAAATGATCAAAATTGGTTAGTCTCAGGTGACCAGTAATTTCAATTAGTATCAGAACGGTCATGTTTCGTGGTTTAACAACCCAAACGTGGATCCCGGATAGTTTGCTTAAGAATAATGAGTTCTGAGAAGTTTGGAGGTCCTATAAATCGTTCTCCAGCCTTTGATGGTAAAGAATACCCATACTAGAAAGTCTGAATGATTGCATACTTACAATCGATCAGACAAGATGTGTGGATTGCTGTTGAGGATGGATGGACACCCCCTACTATGATGCAAGGTCAACCAGAGAGTGCTATTGAGGTTCCTAAACCTAGGAATCAATGGTCAAAAGAAGAAAAGGATATTGTTGGGTATAATTCTAAAGGCCTCAATGCGATCTTTACTGCTGTGAGTCAAAGTGAGTTTTGACATATCTCTGTATGGACCACTTCTAAAGAATCTTGGGACATCCTAATTCGAACTCATGAAGGCGATGATACAGTAAAAGAAAGTAAGCTTCAAATGCTTACTTCACAATTTTAGAATATCAAAATGAGTGAAAACGAGCATTTTGATGAGTTCTATGCGAGACTAAGTAATATTGTAAACAATAGTGCCACACTAGGAGCTCCTTATTCTGATGTCCAAATTGTTCACAAAGATCTAAGGTCTCTTCCTGAGAGCTTTTGATCTAGACGTGATGCTATTGAGGAAGCCCAAGATCTTAAAAAAATGAAACCCGATACATTAGCTAGAAAATTGTGAATGCTTGAACTTGAGATGAGAATGGAAAACCCTGAGAAGAATAAGAGTGTTGCTTTCAAGTCTACAATTTGATGACCAATGTGATGATGGAGTCTTGTAATGTGGTTGTTGATGATACTTGTACCCTTGGTTCTGTAAAAGTGAGAGAAGATGATAGTAGAACAGAAAATCTTGAAACCTCTTCTAGTAAGGTTCTTACATCGAGTTCTACTTCAAAGGTTGATTCTCCTTTTTCTACTTCATCATTTCCAGCTATACCACCCCCTCCCGTCCCAACTGTACCGCAACCCGGATGGCAACAAGTTCGTAAGGATCACTTCAATACCGATATCATCGGTGATCCTACTTCTCAGGTTCAGACTCGAAGTCAATACCATGAAACGGTGAACTTTGTTTGTTATGCTTCCATGATCGAACCAACAACGGTAAAGGAAGCTCTGTCAGACGAATATTGGCTACATGCAATGCAAGATGAGCTTCGCCAGTTTTAACGTCAAGATGTTTGGGATTTGGTTCCACGTCCTTCAAGTACGAATATTATTGGAACTAAATAGGTTTATAAGAACAAATATGACAAACTGGGGAATACAATTCGAAATAAAGCTAGATTGGTCGCTCAAGGGTGCAATCAAGTAAAAGGGGCTGATGTTGCTGAAACGTTTGCTCCTACTGCAAGGCTTGAGTCTATTCGCCTACTACTTGCTCTTGTTTGCCATCAAAAGTTCAAGTTACATCAGATGGATGCGAAGAGTGCTTTTCTGAATGGGCTCTTAGAGGAAGAGGTGTACGTGGCCCAGCCAAAAGGGTTTGAGGATTCTTATCATCCAGATCACGTGTTCTACTTGAGAAAGGCTCTTTATGGTTTGAAGCAAGCTCCTCGGGCATGGCATGAACGGCTCGCCAATTTTCTCTTAGCTAAGGGATTTGTTCGAGGGGGAGTTGATAAAACGCTTTTTATCCAAAGGAAGGGAGGCGCGATACTTGTTGCACAGGTATATGTAGATGATATTGTGTTTGGTTCTATTTTGAGTTTACTAACCACTTCTTTCGCAGCTTTAATGAAAAGTAAATTTGAGATGAGCATGGTTGGGGAACTCACTTATTTCTTAAATCTCAAAATTCATCAAGTGGAGAAAAGAATGTTTGTTTCTCAATCCACGTATGCCAGTGATCTTGTGAAGAAGTTTAGTCTTTCTTCTGCAAAACATGACAGGACACCCATGAGTACCACTACAAAGTTAAGTAAGGACTCGGTAGGTACATATGTTGATCAAAAGATGTATAGAAGTATGATAGGTAGTTAACTTTATCTTACTGCTACTCGTCCTGATATTATGTTTAGTGTATGTATTTGTGCTCGTTATCAAGGTGGTCCGAAAGAGTCCCATTTACAGGCTGTTAAGCGTATTATTCGTTATGTAGCCGGGACGTCTGATTTTGGCTTGTGGTATTCACATGACACAACCTCGGAGGTTATTGGGTATTCTGATGCAGATTGGGCAGGTAATGCAGATGATAGGAAGAGTACTTCAGGTGGATGCTATTATATTGGAAATATTCTTGTGGCTTGGCAGAGTAAGAAATAGAATTGTATTTCTCAATCCACAGCAGAAGCGGAGTATATTGCTGCGGGTAGTTGTTGCACTCAATTGATTTGGATGAAACAGTTGGTGCATGACTATGGAATAGTCCAGGGAACGATGTCAGTTTTTTATAATAATACAAGTGCGATAAATATCTCTAAGAACCCTGAACAACATTCCAGAACCAAGCACATTGACCTTCGATTCTACTTTATTCGTGATCTTGTTGAGCGCAAGATAGTCAGTGTTGAGTATGTTCCTACAGAGAGTCAGTTAGTAGATTTCTTCACCAAGCCGTTAGATGTCATGAGATTTGAGCTTCTATGACGCTCTGTTGATGTATGCTCTATTGATTAGGTATGTCTTTTACTCTCTCTTTACACTATTTGATAGATTATCACAGTGATATATGCTTGGTCAGATACATTTTCTAATTGAATGTTAGGACAGTTCAGTATAGTGTTTACTTGGTTTTGCATTCTCTCACGGCAGTTAACTATCGCATGCTTAGATAGATCGGCACTCGCTGATATTATACTTGAGGTTACCTGTAGAGACTTCATACCTAATGCTATGTGAGGATCTGACCTATTTTTTTTAAGCTTCGAGTGTTGTGACATTTACTTCTCTCTTTGATTCGGTTGTTTGTGATCTCATTTTGTTTTCTTACTCAATTGTTCAAATGGTAACTTCAAGTTCAAGTTAGGCTAATATAACATTCTATATACTTGATTTGAGACGAAAAATACTATGTGAGACCAAAGATATGAAAATAGGCTTTTTATTGCTACACATTTTTTGGTTTTCGTTCTTCTTACCCAATTCTTTTATTCGCTTGCAGCCCCTTGTGCCTTCAAATATGCCATTCATTTTTCTACCTCAATCCTTTATTATTTTACCCATTTGTTATGAGACTTTTCAGTAAAAAAAAGAAAAAAGAATAGAAGAATACAATGTACGTTTGTTATTATTTCAAATCAGGTTCATGAAAAAAAAAGAAAAAAAGGGGAGGAGGGTAGCATTTTAGTTTATGTGTACTCCATAAGAAAAAGTATGACAGAAAGTTGAGTTTGGTTTCGGGTGAGAAGGGGCGTTAGTGTAACTGTAGTCTCAGAATGCTAGCAAAACATCTACTCTGTTATATGCCTACCTGTGCCTTCATTATAACATTTATAAGACCTGTTTGATCTTGAGTTTAGCACAGTTAGTTTAGTGGAAATGAGACCTATGGAATCTATATTAATTAACTTGGCACCATTACTGACAATTGATTTTGTGTCCATGAGATCTTCCAGCTCATAGTGAGCTGCTTATTTGATGAAATATGAGTCTTTCTTTGTATATTATTCATATTCATATTTCACACAGAGTGCTAGCTAGTCAATTCTTAGGGCTTTCGAGTGACCACCAATGAGAGGCCTAAGTTGAAAGAACTTTCCTTATAATATTTATTTTTGAATGTTAGGTCTATTGAATGCATGGTACTGTTTTACGTTGACTGCGCACACACACACTCTGAGTAAATACTTATTCTGTCTGAATTTTCTATTAAATGATTTCCTATTTGATATTCCTATAGCTTGTGATTAGTTTCTGATCTGGCGTAGATAGGGGGAGTATTGTTTACTTAGTGTTTATTTCTTTGATTTTTTCTCTCTCTGTTTTGTTGTGTTTCATTTCGTTGTGTTTCGTTTTCATCAGTACAAATGTTTATTCGAATACAACTCTTCCAGTTCGAACATTTTCACGTAGATTCTTCATTATTCGAATACATTTTTTTTTTTTTCGAATATTTCCCAGCAGGTACAAGTATATTCGAATACAACTCTTGTTGTTCGAACATTTTTCAGCAGATACTTGTTTATTCGAATACAACTTTTGTTGTTCGAATACATTTAGCCAACTTTGTTTTTTTATAAAAACCATATCTTTTCTTTTATCCTCACTCTCCCACTTCTATTTGAGTAACCTTGGCACTGTCTATCTCTCTCTCTCTCTCTTTCGAATCCTTCCCTTCTTATGATTGTTTGCTCGAAGTTCATCATTTGTATTATCGAACATTCATTCTCGCAAGTTTGGGGTTTTCTCACTTTGAGTGATTGTACTCAGACTCATCACTTAGGGCATACTTTGCTTTCGAATCCAAGGTTGGTATTTTGTTGTGCTATCATCACTCTACACTCTCACATTTAACTTTGGTGCCCAATTTTTGTTTAATTAGTGCCTTTGGATTTGGTTTGTTGTTTGCGAATTGTAGCAGTTAAATTGGGTGTGTTCATATGCAATTGTAACTGTCACTTGGCAATTGGAGGGTGTTATGATTACTTGCAGAGTTGGTTGATCCTTTCGCGATTGTTTGATTGCGGTGGTGAGGAATTAGCTATGTGTTGGTTCATTGGGGTTCCCCTGCTTAATCGTGTGGGTTGAGTTGGGGAAAGTGGTGATTTTCTTGCAGGTGATTTGTGAAGATTGTTGGGGTTTCTGTTTGTTATAGCGGATTGTCTTTTTTTTGCTTTTGTCTGCTATGGTTTGGATGAAACGTCCTCAGAAGGGACCTATTGTTCCCGACTCGAGTGCAATGGCAAAACGGGGACGAACGACTCGCGGTGCTCGGACGGGTCCACCACGCACTAACTCTCTGGGCTTTCAACGAGAAGGAGCTCGTGGATTTGGGGGGTCTAGTTCAGGAAATGATCCTCCTCATTGGTCTACCCCAAAATTAGGGTTTAAGTTTAGAGGATATCAGAAAGAGGTGACTCTAGATAGAAAGGAGTTGAGTCTGAACTATCCGGACGTCTCCTCGGTTTTTTATTTTTTTGACGCACGTGGTTGGACTGGGATTTTGGAACCGCAGTTGCCCTGCTACCCTCAGTTGGTGCAACTCTTTTATGCTTCTTTACGGGTTATGCATGGTACGAGTATTAATAAGACGTTCAGCGTGTCCATAGATGGGTTTGTTTTCGATATAGATTCCGATGATGTTCGGAAAGCTTTTGGTCTCGGGGATTCTGACAATCCCGATGTCAATTATTTGATGTGGCCTCCAGTTCTTACTGAGTTTCCTTCCAAGGCGGATATGGAGGAGGAACTTCTGTGTGCTGGAAGGAAGAGTGGTCCATATCTTCGGTGCAAGAATCTGGATCTAGCAATCTACCTTTTCCATATGGTGGCTCATAGGAACATCATTCCCTAAACAGGAAATAAGAATGTTCTGGTGGGAAATATATTTTATCTCTTATATCTTTATACTATGGGACTCAGTGTTGACTTGGTTCTCATTATCATGAATGAGATGTTTACTACGGCGAACCTGGATCATCAGACACCAACTTTGCCTTACGGTAGATTCATCTCTCTGCTTCTGACAGATAAGGGGTATGTTATTCATCCTGATGAAGAGGTGGATGCGAAGAACGACGTTATTAATGCTCGGTATTGGGAGAAGAGTAGAAAATACATGATTGTAAAGACGGAGTTTGAGTCTGACGGGGATGCAGAGGACTCGAGGTCTGAGACCGTATCTGCTAAACGAGATGCGAGACCTTCTACTTCCCAGACCGCGACTACACCTGTACCTGGTACTTATACATTTGTTCCTACTGGGTTGGTTCCACATGACTTTGCCTCTATGTATACATTTCTGGGGACTCATTTTGCTAGCATGGACACTCAGATACATACTCAGTTTCAGCTAGTCAGGAAGGACATCGGTCGACTTCGAACTTTTGTGGAAGGATTGAACAATATAGTAGGTGGGTCACCGAGTGGTCTGCCTGCCACAGATACAGATACAGATACAGATACAGATGGAGGGTCTTAGGTCGAGAGTGATTTTGGCTCTCACTTTTGGATTTTAGCGTGTTCGTTCGATGTTTTTGTCTTCTTATAATGATTTTTGCATCTACTCTATTTATTGCCTATCTATAAGATGAAGTTACGCTCTTTGATTTTTCTCTGTATTAACAGTTTATTTTGTATGGATAATCTATCAGACTCTTGTTATTCCATATTATTTCTTTGTTCATAATTGTCATATACTCTCTTCTTGCATGTTTACCCTGTAATCTTCTGTGTCAAAAAGGGGGAGAGATGTTTCTGACAGGTAAGTCAGGTAAGTTCTTTTTGTTCTCTGAATTTCTTATTTTAAATTTGAACGGATACGTGATATAGCTTGTTTAGTGTGCAGGGATTTCAGAGGATAAACTCTTGAGTATGGATGTTTTGAGAGTGAGTCAGTCCATCGAGTCTGTTTTCTTTAAGTTAGTATATCTAATTCTTGTTTTGACACAAAATGTAACAAAGGGGGAGATTGAAAGATCCATTTCTGGAGTTTGTTTCATTTAGTGTCTAGAGTAGGCATCAGCATTATCTCGTGGTTATTCGGCGTCAGTGAATACACCTGGAGCGACTACAGCTGGACTGACTGTCTCTGAACAGGTAAGCGGATTTTTAAACTCTTTGTTCTAAAAAGTCATGCCGGTATATTTTACTGACTGAAAAACTGATAAGAATGTCTATTTACAGAAAATAGAAGTTGTATTCGAATAACCTTTAATGTTGTTCAAATATGTTACAACAGATAGAATTGTATTCGAATAAAATTACTTCTGTTCGAATAACTTTTAACAGTTGTATTTATATTCGAATAGACTGTTTGTTGCTCGAATAACTTTTAACAATTACTTCTCTGTTCAAATAGAATAACTGTTATTCAAATAATTTTCAACAGTTACTTCTCTGTTCGAATAGAATAACTGTTGTTCGGATAATCTTCACCAGATAAACTTCTGTTCGAATAGATTGATTTCTATTCTAACAGAGCCCGTGTTTTCTATTTTACTATTTAAGACATACTTGCCTTTTTTAAAGACTCACTCTTTTGAAAAAC
This sequence comes from Kingdonia uniflora, assembly GCA_014058105.1. Classification (NCBI taxonomy): domain Eukaryota; kingdom Viridiplantae; phylum Streptophyta; class Magnoliopsida; order Ranunculales; family Circaeasteraceae; genus Kingdonia; species Kingdonia uniflora. Next base: position 161,259 of record JACGCM010001174.1, read on the forward strand.
CTATTTTGTTTGGAGGCTTGATTTTTAAGAGTGAAGAGAGATTGATCTTTGAGAGATTCAAGAGAGAATCAAATCACTTAATCTTGAATCAATCAATTGATTAAGAAATCTTTGTCATGCATTGAAGAACTAAATTGAAGAACTTGAGCGATTCAAGAATAGGAGCTTCGACGTGAGATTGGAGCGAGGCGTTGCGAGAACGCGGAATTGATTGCAAGAAGATTTATTGGGAGAAAGATAACCATGGGAAGTGCTTATCGAGTCTGTAAGTGATTAAATTATTATAATTCTTTTTCAATAGTGGATTGTTTAGCTGTCGAGTGACTCTATAGTGACCTGTGGGTTTTTCTCCTGAGAAAGATTTCCCACAGGGTTAAAAATCTTTACTTTGCCTTTAATTTTCATTGCTTGCTTGACATTAGATAATCGTATCGACTTGAATTTGGTTAAGTCTTGATCATTAATTCAGAGGCTTTAGGATCTTTCGATTTAGACCTAAAATGATCAAAATTGGTTAGTCTCAGGCGACTAGTAATTTCACTCATGTGAGAGAAGGTCTCATATTTAAACAAGGGCTCATATGAGAGTTGGGACTCAAATTTAAATAAGGGGCACATATGAGAATAAGGGCTTATTTGAGAGTATTGAGCTCATTATTAGAGCATGTGGGCCATATGAGAGTAGGAGCTCATATTTACGCAAGGGCTTATATTTTGGGATGACAATGGGCCAGATTTGGGGCAGGAGAGCTAATTTTATCCCCATCCCTGCCTTAAGTTCCCCACTCTCATCCCCGCTCCAAAACTCATTTAAGTTAAACGGGGATCCCCATCCCCACCCCTGCATTGCAAAACTAAATCCCATCTCCACCCCCATTTAGCTAGTGAAATGATTTTTTCTATTAAAAAACTCTTTTATATAGATATTTATTATTATATTTAAGGGTAATAGTAATAAACTATTTAAATAGGGCGTTGGGGCGGGTACAGATTTTTAAAGACAATCCCAAATCCGCCCCGCTTCCCTACAGATTTGCATAATACCCGCCCCCATACCCGTTTACTACATCCTAGACCTACCCCGTTTGGGGCGGATCCCCAACGGGGTGGGTCTAATTGCCATCCCTACTCATATGAAAGCAAGGAGCTCATATGAAAGTAGGGGCTCATATGAGAGCAGAGCCCTATATTTGAGTAAGGGCTCTTATGAGACCATGGAGCTCATTATAAGAGTAATAAACTCAAATGAGAGTAAAGAGCTTATTATAAGAACAAGTGGGTCATATGAGGGTAAGGTCTCATACGAGAATAAGGGCTCTAATGAGAATAGGGGATCATATTTTAGCAAGGGCTCATATGTGAATAAAGAGCTCGTACTTATCAGATTAAGGGCATATAGTTGAACAAGGGCTGATATGTGAACATGGGCCTATATTTGAGCAAGGGCTCATATGAGAGTAGAGACTTATATTTGAACAGGGGTTCATATGAGATCAAAGAACTCATTATAAAAGTAAGGGGTCATATGAGAGTAAGGGCTCATATTTAAGCAAAGGCTCATGTGAGAGTAAGGGCTCATATGAGAGTAAGGGCTCATATGAGAGTATGGGCTCATATTAGTGTAGGGGTTTATATTTGAGCAAGGTCTCAAAATAGAGTAAGGGGTCATATGAGAGTATGGCCTCATATGAGAATAGGGGTTCATATTTGAATAATGGATCATATTTGAATAATGGATCATATTTGAGCAAGTGCTCATATTTGAGTTGGGGCTCATATTTGAGCTAGGGGTTAGTTTTAAGAGTAAGGGTTCATATTTGAGCAAGAGCTCATATGAGGTCAAGAAGCCCGTCAAAAGAGCAAGTCACTCATATGAGAGTAAGGGCTCATATGAAAGCAAGGACTCATATTTGGGCAAGGGCTCATATGAGAGCAAGGAGCTCGAATGAAAGTAGATGCTTATATTTGAGTAAGGGATCATATGAAGGTAGGGGATCATATTTGAGCAAGGAGCTTGTTATAAGAGCAAGCGCTCCTATGAGAGTAAGGGCTCATATGAGAGTAGGAGCTCATATTTTAGCAAGGGGTTCATATGAAATTAAGGGCTCATAAGAAGATAAGGGCCCATATTTGAGCAAGGGCTCATATGAGAGTAAGAAGCTATTTATTAGAGCTAGTGGGCTATATGAGAGTAAGGGCACATATGGGAGTAGGGGTTCATATTTGAACAAGGACTCGTATGAAAGCAATGAGCTCGTATGAGAGTAGAAGCGCATATCTGAGCAAGGGCTCATATGAGAGTAAGGGCTCATATAAGAGTAAGGAGCTTGTTATAAGAGCAAGGGGCTCATATGAGATTAACGGCTGATATGAGAGTAAGGGCTTATATTTGAGGAAGGGCCCATATGAAAGTAAAGAGCTCGCTAGAAGAGCAAGTGGGCTATTTGAGAGTATGGGCTCGTATGAGAGTAGGGGCTCATATTTGAGCAAGAGCTCATATTAGAGCAAGGAGCTCGTATGAGAGCAGGGGATCATATTGGAGATAGGGCTCATATGGGAGCATGGCCTCATATTTGAGCATGGGCTCATATTTGAGCAAGGCCTCATATTAGAGTAGGGGCTCATATTTGATCAAGGGCTCTTATGAGAGCAAGGATGAGAGTAAGGGCTCATATGTGAGTTAGGGTTCATATTTGAGCAAGGCCTCTGATCGATTATAAACCGACGTCTTAAAAGACCCGTAAGTGCACGGTGTACTGTTGAGTACAAAAGAAAGCGGGGTCGTATCCCAAGAGACTTGTGGTGCAAATTATACTTCGAGCTACTAGTTTTATCAAATAACAATGAGTTTGTGTAGGTTTTGAAATAAAAAGAAAAACGAAACAAATTACAAGATAAATTGGAGTGGAAACCAAGGTATCGATTCCACTCCACCCTTTGTAACCATTTAGATAGCATAAATAATTAAAGTAAATTAGGAGTTCCCGTATCGCATATCCTTGGTCGGGCATATGCAATATATCAAAAAATACAAAAGATTTAGTAATTGGGAACTACCCATAAACCAACTTACTCAACCATGGTCCGGTTGATAAGTATGGATTATGTTCTCTTCTTCATGTTCATAACCTATCTTTTTATGGTCCAACAAGATGGTTACATAGATTCATTATTCCTCCTAACCCTAGCTATGGTCAAGCATAGGATGAAGGAATATGAATATGCAATATTCCGGGATAAAGAGAAAGTAATTACTCTAACTAAGCTACACAATCTACACTAAGGCTACATTAGGTGGAGCTTCCTCTAGCCTTGGCTAAGAAGATTAGCTACTCATCCCTTTGATCATTGCCATACTACTATTACTATGATTAAAGTAAAAAGACAAGAACAAGAATTTTATTGCTTATTGAACTTTGATTTACACTCTCCAAGATGATCTCTCATGGGTAGAATTCCCCTCCTATTTATAGAGTATAGAAAGGGTTACTAAAAATCACCATTAATATAAAATCCCCTAAACAATGCCTAAAATTATGCATTACAACTCATGTGAATAATATATATATCTAATTCTTTTCAATGGGATTCCATGCATGGGACTTTGGTTGACAACTTCAAATGAGAATCATTGTTGGAGTTCATCACCATTGTTCTACGTTAAAAACTGGAAAAATGTATAACTTGTTTATCATCTGACCGAATTTTGTAAATACAAACAAAACACTATTAATGTCACATTTATTTAATAAATGACTAGGAAGATATAAATTTAGAAGTTGTACACGTAAATATTACGTGTCTATCAAATACCCCCGAACTTATATTTTGCTAGTCCTCGAGCAAAAGTGAACAAAAACCATTTTTGCATGTCATGCGGCTGCATTTAGCTTATTTGAAACTAGAGGTACTACCTCAAGATTAGAAAGAGATTCAAGTATTTTGCTTTAGCTATATTTGAGTGTACAATGAAAATAGTTTTATCGCCTAATACGTTGTCTAGAATAATTTACTCAGTTTTTGGTAGTCTAGTTCTCACTGGAATAAATTCAACAGTCAGTTCGACAAGTACCTTAGTCAATTCGTCTTCCTAGAATTTTACTTTTTTTTTTTCTTTTGTAAGCCTTTTCTTTTGAGTACTTTGTTTCTTAGTGAAGCCTCCGTAACAAGGAGTTTTCAGTCGACAATCCCTGCCAGTTGGCGAAGGTTGTCAGGGTGTGGTTCCCTATCATGACCTAGACTCAGGATTCTCACAAATAACATTTTCTTATGCTCCTTTCACATAGTTCATGGTCAAACTCGAGATTGGTGATAATTTTTCCTCTTTCAGCTCTTAATCATGCGAGTAGCCTTGCAGCGTGAAAGTTTTTAGAATACATATGGCTTATTATTTATTTTTAGGAATGAATTTATTCTTAGGCAGTTGTCTCCCTTGTAGCAAACTATTCCTAACATAAATGTTAAATGTCCCTTATACTGAGCAAAAATCTATTGAAGGTATTAATTACAAAACTACAGTAAAGTGCACGTTTTCAAAATATGCCAAGTTAACTTTAATTAGTCGCTAATAAAAAGATAATAAATCTATGTTAAGATATTCCAAAATATTCTAGTATATACTTGGTACAATTTCAAATTTTAGGTTATTCCATAATATTTATGTCAAGGTAAAATCATTTTAAGTGTTTGGAAATTCGTCAAAAATATATCATAAATTGTCAAAGTGCCATTATTTTACTTTTCTTCAAAAAGCAAATCAAAAAATGGTTTCCTACCCCCAAACTTAAATCAAGCATTGCCCTCAATGTTGGAGAAAAAGAAAATAAATGGATGAGGAAAACTAAAATGTCTCACCTGAATGTGTCAAGGGTTGCCTCCCAAGAAGCGCTAAGTTTACCGTCTTCAGCCAAACAAATGTACCCCCATACTTAAATGATTTATAATAGTACTATAGGGGTACATAATATCAGTTCTGATATACTAGATCATTTAGAAATGTTATCTCTTCATCTAAAGTATATGACTCTAAGTACAGTTTTAATCGTTGGCCATTGACCTTAAAAATATTTTTGTTCTTAGGATTCTTCACCTCTACGGCTCTATGAGGATAAACAGTTTTAACTGCAAAAGGGTCGTACCAACGAGAACGTAATTTCCCAGGAAATTAACGTAGTCGTGAATTATAGAGTAACACTTTCTGATTAGGCTCAAAAGTTTTGCGAACAATCGACTTATCATGAAAAGCTTTAGTTTGTTCCTTATAAATTTTTACATTTTCAAAAGTCTCGCGATGAAGTTCGTCAAGTTCAAAAAGTTGAAGTTTTCTATGTGATCCGGCTTTATCCATTTCAAAGTTGAAGGCCTTTGTAGCCCAGAAGGCCTTGTGTTCCAATTCTATAGGTAAGTGGCAAGCCCTCCCAAAGATAAGTATATAGGGTGACATACCAATCGAGGTTTTATAAGCTGTTCGATATGCCTAAAGGGCATCATCAAGACGATTAGACCAATCTTTACGATCGGTTCGAACAGTTTTTTTCTAAAATTCTTTTGATCTCCCGATTGGATACTTTGAATTGACCATTTGTTTGTGGATGATAAGGTGTGGCAACTTTATGAGTGATGGAGTAAGTTTTCAAAAGATTTTGAAAGACACGGTTACAAAAATGTTTACTACCATTACTAATAATTGTCCGAGGCGTGCCAAAACGATTAAAAATGGTTTCAAAAATTTTACCACGGGCTTATGGTCATTCGCTTGACATGGCACCACCTCAGCCCATTTAGAAACATAATCGACTCCAACTAGAATGTAAAGGTAACCGCGAGAAGAAGGAAATGGGCCCATAAAGTCAATGCCCCAAACATCAAATAGTTCAACAATAAGGATGTTGTTCAAGGGCATCATGTTTCGATGAGAAATATTCTCGGTCCTCTGGCACCTATCACATTTATAACAAAAGGTATGTGCGTCACGAAAAAGGGTATGCCAATAAAGACCAGATTGGAGGACTTTTGCAGCAGTTTTCTTGGTCCCAAAATGCCCACCGCAAGCTAAGGTATGGCAAAAGGTAAGTACACTATAGAACTCATCATTTGGGATGCATCTCCTAGTCACTTGGTCAGAACAAAACTTATAAAGATAAAGATCATCCCAACTAAAACGTCTAACCTCGTGCAAGAATTTAGTTTTATCTTGTTTTGACCAATGGGGAGGTAATCGTTGCGTAGCAAGATAATTGACAATATCGGCGTACCAAGGTAGTTGTGAGACAGCCATGAGCTGCTCATCAAGAAATGTCTCTAAGATAGGGATAAAATCTTTAGCACCCTCAGTGAGAATTCAAGATAGATGATCTGCAACCACATTCTCTACACCTTTCTTATCTCGAATTTCGATATCAAATTCTTGTAACAAAAGAATCCATCTGATTAACTGAGGCTTAGCATTTTTTTTAGATAGTAAATACTTTAAGGCCGCATGGTCGGTGTAAATAATGATTTTGGATCCAACAAGATATGATCGAAATTTTGCCAAGGCAAACACAATGGCTAAGAACTCCTTCTCCGAGGTGGAGTAATTTAACTGTGCGTCATTAAGCGTGCGACTAGCATAGTAAATAACATGAGGCTTATTATCTACTTTTTGCCCTAAAACCGCTCCAACAGCGTAATCTGAAGCATCACACATGAGCTCGAAGGGAAGTTCCCAATTGGGAGGTTGGATGATTGGGGCTGAAGTTAATAAAAGTTTGAGTTTCTCAAAAGCACCTGAACATGCATCATCAAAGTTAAAATCAGTGCCCTTAGCAAATAAATTCCATAAGGGCTGGGAAATTTTACTAAAATCTTTGATGAACTGGCGATAAAAACCAGCATGCCTCAAAAATGATCGAATGTCCTTAACCGTCCGAGGTAGAATTAAAGAAGAGATAATGTTGATCTTGGCTTTATCGACTTCAATCCCTTTGTTGGAGATAATGTGTCCAAGAACTATCCCTTGTGTCACCATGAAGTGACACTTTTCCCAGTTTAACACAAAATTGGTTTGTGTACATCGTTCTAGCACGAGCTCTAAATGGTGTAAACATTCGCCAAAAGACGATCCAAACACTGAAAAATCATCCATAAAGATTTTAAGAAATTTATCAACCATATCAGAAAATATGCTCATCATACAATGCTGGAATGTAGCGGGTGTATTGCACAACCCAAATGGCATACGTCGATAAGCATATGTCCGGTAGGGACACGTGAAAGTTGTCTTCTCCTGATCTTTTGGGGCAATGGAGATCTGGTTGTATCCAGAATAACCGTCAAGAAAACAGTAATGTCTTTTTCCGGCTAAGCGTTCAAGCATTTGATCAATGAAAGGAAGAGGAAAATGATCTTTCCTTGTGACCGTGTTCAATTTCCTGTAGTCGATACATACACGCCACCAAGTGGTCATGCGGGTAGGGATTAGGTCATTATTCTCATTCTCAACTACAGTAATCCCTGATTTCTTAGATACAACCTGAACGGGACTGACCCACTTACTATCCGAATGGGGTATATGATACCCGAGTCCAAAAGTTTGAGAACTTCCTTCTTCACCACCTCCATCATGGTGGGATTCAACCTCGATTGCATCTCGCGAAAATTTTTAGCACCTTCTTCGAGATTGATGCGATACATGCAAACGGCCGGGCTAATCCCCTTCAAGTCTGCTATAGACCACCCTAGGGCTAATTTGTGTCTTCCACGAATACCCATCAATCTACTTTCCTGGTCAACATTGAGGTTGGAAGCTATGATCATAGGCAGAGTGGTAGAATCACCTAAGAAAACATACTTCAAAGTCTAAGGTAATGGCTTGAGCTCTAACTTGGGTGCATTAACAATGGATAGAATAGGCAAAGTAGTGGACGGCTCTAGAGGTTCAACATGAGGTCTCCATTTGGATTTGTTAAAAGTAGGTGTTGAGTCGAGTAGAGCATTAAGCTCTTCAACAATCGGATTTTCATCAAAGTCTTCACCAAAGTTCACAAGACATGATTCTAAGGGGTCTTCAGAAAATGATTTAGGGAACGAGTTATAAACTAGGGAGTCAATCATATTTAGCTCAGTCATGTCATCAGAATGAGGGACTTGAGTATTATTGTTAAAAACATTGAGCTTGATCTTCATGTCTCCCATTGATAGTTGTAAGACCCCATTAAAGCAATTAATAATGGCATGAGCAGTCCCAATATGACGAGAATCTCACAGCTAGGATTCTTTACATCTTCAGTGTCCAAAACAACAAAGTCCACAGGAAAAATGAGAGTATCAACCTTGATAAGAATATCCTTAAGGATACCACGTGGATATCGTATTGATCTGTCAGCCAATTGAAGTGTCATTCGGGTAGGTTCTAGTTCTCCAAGTCCTAATTCCTGATAGACCGAATAAGGTAAGACATTCAAACTATCCCCTAAGTCGAGTAATGCCCTAATACTTTGTGATCTCCAATTTTACATGGATGGTTGGGCTTCCAGGATCTCGAAGATTAGGAGGGGTTAATGTCTCAGTCAAGAAGACTTTCTTGTGCACATTGATTTTTCTTTTCCTAGTGCACGCATCCTTAAGGAATTTGGCATATGCAGGGATAAGCATGATGGCATCGAGTATTGGAATATTTATATGAACTTGCTTAAATGTATCCAATATCTCGTCCAATTGAATCCCTTTATTAGCCGGAAGAAGGCATTGTCGATAAGGCACCTTTGGCTCAAAATGTGCCTTTGGTAGGAAAATAGATGAGGTAGGCAAGTCCTTTAATTTATTAGAAGGTTCACTCGTACCGACCTCATCCTCAATAGCAACGGGTGTTAGCTCAACCCTAGGCATTTCAACTTGGTTATCAATTTGTTTACCACTACGAAGAGTTGTAATGGCATTAACCTGTTTTGGGATTGAGCTAGAATCAAACCCTGGTAGTCCTTTCGGATTAGATACAAGTTGGCTAGGTAGCTGACCTGGTGGTCTATCATGCAATGTATTTGCCAATTGTCATATCTGAGTCTCTAGATTAGAGATAGATTGGGATGTAGAATTCTGATTTACCAAAGTCTGTTGTTAAAATTGCATCATTTGTTGTTAAAATTCCACTGATTGTTGCATGAAGAGAGTAAGGGTATCGTCCAAAGATGGTTTGGGTAGAGCAGGTGGGAACTGTTTGGATGACTAAAAGGATTGTTGAGTGCCTGAGGATATGATTGAGAAAGGGGATTCCTAGGAAAATTATGACCTGAGGTTTGTGGCTCTTCAAAGCCTGAACTGGGTTGGTTGTTCTTCCACACAAAATTAGGGTGGTTCTGCCAAGTTGGCTTGTACGGGTCAAAGGGCCTCTTGTAGGTATTATTCAAAGTATTTACTTGCTCTTGATTATCATTCATTTCATTGAGCATGGGGCACATTTGAGTTACATGGGTTACATCATAACAAATGGTGCAACCCTGTTGCTGAACCTGGCTCACACTACCCTTAGATTGATTTGTAGCCATAACCTCTATTTTCGGGTAAGAGTATCTAATTGGGCTTTGATGGCCGTTCCCTCACTCACTTCGTATAAGCCACCTTTCTTGGTTGTACGAATATTTCTATGTAGATCAAAATCCCATTGCTGAGAGTTCTCAGCCAATGTCTCAAACTCCTCATAAGCTTTATCAGGCTCAAGGTCCTGGAATTTGCCACTATGCATCGATTCAATCCTATAACGATTCTCAGAAATTATTCCACGATAGAAGATCTGGGCTAGATATTGCTTCTCAAAACCATGATGGGGGCATTGTGAAAGAAGATCTTTATATCTCTCCCATGCCTCGTAAAATGTTTCACTTTCATTTTGAAAAAATTCAATAACTGCATTCCTAAGAGCGAGGGTTTTTCCCATAGAAAACCATTTGGTTTTGAACTTGGTCTCCATTTGATCCCATGAATTGATAGATGCTGGTGCCAATGACTCGCTATGTCTTTTAGCGAGAATGAGAATAAACGAAGGCGAACAGAATCCTCAGTAAAATGGTAATATTTTGAGAGCGCACATATTTTTGTAAACTCGTAGACGTGCTTATAAGGGCTCTCAGAATCAAGCCCACGAAATGTAGGTAACATTTGGATCACACTAGGCTTAATTTCATAATGGTTTGTCGTGACAACTGGTAACACAATACAAGAAGGCATATCACTCACCACTGGGGTCCAATAGTCCCTAAGAGATTTGGCGGCAGCCATGATTGGGAGTTCGACTTCTAACTCAACAATCAGTTCAATTGGGTCAACTCTAGATGAATTAACCTCCTCTGAAATTGGAAAAACTCGAAATGGATCACTTTCCTCCCAAACTGGGGCTCCTAAGTCCTCCATTGTATTGACTGAACGAGGTGGCCGCCCTCTTCGCTTAGGCTGAGGTGGTAGGCCGTAAATGGACAAAGGTTCGATAATCTTCCTAAACGTTTTTCTTCACGTGTCCAATTGATCATGCACAACTAATAATAATAAAATTCAGCACCCGGTAAAGTAAATAATCAATCAAACCTAGATTCTAGTACATCAACGTTTTTTAGAAGTAATAATTATGTCTTCCATATATTCTTCAATATTTAAAATGGGTACGATGGCAAAAGTCTTTGGTTCCTATACTCCCCTACGTCACTATGCTAGTACCAGCTTAAAGTAGATGTTCAGTCCTCACGCCCGAGCGAGTCGCCTTATCGTACATCAGCACTCAGAACGGTGACGTCGCAAACCTACAACCAGTATTTTGCGATGCTAGGATGGGGCCGTATCCTATGAACCCGTGTTTGTACCCTGGTCCAGTACACCTATCTGTTGGGTGATGAAATCCCGCGGGAATCTTGCTACTCATTTTTATTAGCAGTTATTTTGAGGTCTGGGACGTTCAATTTTTCGTGTGATACGAATTTCTTTGTATCCCTAATGGATGGTCCCACTTGTTGGAGAGCTTTTTGTGTGATGAAATCCCGCAAGTCTCTAACAGGTTTTACCTTTACTAATGTTGAAATAAAAAAGAATATTAAACACAGTAATAGGTCAATCCAACCACAACAAATTTTTTATTAGAGCAGTGTGTATTTGCACAGTCCACACTACTTTATGATCGTAGTGACGGGGCAGAGCGGATATGAACCCCTTCTAGATGTCAAGTTTTGTGAAGTACCAACCTACAGGAAGTATTTCCCGGAGTAGCTGTGGCCGCCCCTTCACTTAGGGGGCGAAAGAAGGAAATACCCTTTCACTTATGGGGCACAAGAAGGATGGATTTGATGATGCTTTTACCTTTGCGTATTATCCGTCTCGTTTCCAACTTGTGAATATCCTGCAAAACAAGAGAAAAATTTAAGTGAACTTGCGACAATAATATTAATTTAATTTCCAAGTTTATTGTAGTCTATGATGTCATGATTTTCAAATACGCATATCTTTAAAATCGGTTGAGAGAGAATATTCAATAATATCAATTTGAAAAGATAATTCAGAAAGGAAAAATCTTCAAGAAGGAAGTTTTCAATAATTTATCTACCCTAATGCTCAAAACAAGTGATGAATATACAGCGGCATCATTAACGGAGACTGTTATTTTACTATTTTTTCAAAAGGCTGTAACTCACAAACGACAAAACAGAAAAATATGATCTATAGTAATTCGAAAAGAGTTTTGAATTATCTAAAACTTTTGTAGCAAATATTTCCCCAATTGTAAAGTATAGATGATCAAAAATGGTAAAATATTCAGGGACAGACTTCACAGCTACTGTAGTGCCAAGAGAGTTTGTGCCAATCACTTTATTTCCGGATCTAAAAAAAAGGAAAAGAAAAAGAAAAAGAAAAAAAAGAAAAAAAATTGGCTTAAAATAAAATAACTCAAAAATAAAACGCAACTTTGCAAGTCCATGGCAACGGCGCCAAAAACTTGATCGATTATAATCTGATGTCTTAAAAGACCCGCAAGTGCACAGTGTACCGTTGAGTACAAAGGAAAGTGGGGTCGTATCCCAAGAGACTTGTGGTGCAAATTATACTTCGAGCTACTAGTCTTATTAAATAACAACGAGTTTGTGTAGGTTTTGAAATAAAAAGAAAAACGAAACAAATTACAAGATAAATTGGAGTGGAAACCAAGGCATCGATTCCACTTCACCCTTTGTAACCATTTAGATAGCATAAATAATTAAAGTAAATTAGGAGTTCCCGTATCGCATATCCTTGGTCGGGAATATGCAATACATCAAAAAATACAAAAGATTTAGTAATTGGGAACTACCCATAAACCAACTTACTCAACCATGGTCCAGTTGATAAGTATGGATTATGTTCTCTTCTCCATGTTCATAACCTATTTTGCTATGGTCCAACAAGATGGTTACATAGATTCATTATTCTTCCTAATCCTAGCTATGGTCAAGCATAGGATGAAGAAATACGAATATTCAATATTCCAGGATAAAGAGAAAGTAATTACTCTAACTAAGTTACACAATCTACACTAAGGCTACATTGGGCGGAGCTTCCTCTAGTCTTGGCTAAGAAGATTAGCTACTCATCCCTTTGATCATTGCCATACTACTATTACTATGATAAAAGTAAAAGGACAAGAACAAGAACTTTATTGCTTATTGAACTTTGATTTACACTCTCCAAGAAGATCTCTCATGGGTAGAATTCCCTTCCTATTTATAGAGTATAGGAAGGGTTACTAAAAATCACCATTAATATAAAATCCCCTAAACAATGCCTAAGATCATTCATTACAACTCATGAGAATAATATATATCTAATTCTCTTCAATGGGCTTCCATGCATGGGCCTTTGGTTGACAACTTCAAATGAGAATCATTGTTGGAGTGCATCACCCTTGTTCTAAGTTAAAAACAGGAAAAATGTACAACTTGTTTATCATGTGACCGATTTTTGTAAGTATAAACAAAAGTACTATTAGTGTCACATTTATTTAATAAATGTTTAGGAAGATATAAATTTAGGTATTGTACACGTATATATTACGTGTCTATCAAGCTCATATGAAAGTATGGGCTCATATGAGAGTTGGGGCTCATATGTAGCAGGAGCATGCTCCTACTAGGGTTGTTCTCATTTCTATCATAACCTGCTCTTAGTGGTGGCTTTGGGGAGAGGGCAACTCTCATCTCCGCCATAACCTACTCTTAGTAGTTGTCTTAATATAGAGGCACCTCTCATCTCTGCTATAACTTGCTCATAGTAGTGGTCTTGGTGAGGCCTTTTAGTCGCGGAACGCTGACGATGCCAATTATAGTCTCCTAGATTTCCCAAGGGGACGACAATACGTGAAACATCGTTCAGGGATTGACATATCTCACTAGAGGAGGGCACCACTCATCTCTATCTGGGCCTCTTCTTTCTCTTCTTCTAGAGTTGTTAAGGTTTAGTAGATGGAGGAGGAGATTCTGAAAAAAGGGTTCTCTCTAGGGTTGTCTTCAGCTCTTAGTTTTAGGTTGTGGGCTAAAACCCTAGAGTTAGTAAGAGCAAGGGGATCGTCGTATAAGAGCAAGGGGATCATATGAGAGTAGAGGGCTCGCATAAAAGCAATGCGTGCTCTCATAGGTAGTAGGAGTGTTCTCCTACACTTTCCAACAATGTTCTACGCTTTTCTAAATAAATAGGCAGTGAATCCCATGAGTTTAGGAACTTTATCATTACCAAGATTGGATAAAGCTACAATGATTTTATTATTAGAGAACTCTCTAATCAGAAAGGTTCTAACTTCATCATTAAGCTCAGCCTTAACAGACAAACTCTTCAACAAGGAGTAATCAATTTAAATTCAGCACAGGTGCTCTATTTAGAAATTACTGATAATAACCTATTTTAGGTCAGGCCCTACCTACTCCATTTTAGTCGACCATATTATTCTTGGATGCAGATAACAAACAACTCTTTAAAGAGTTTAAGTTGTGTCATTCACCATATATAGGCTATCGAAGGGGCCTCCGAGTAGGTGAAGGCTAGGAAAAATATGGAAAAAATTATAGCGATAAGAGGCATATTTACATACAGGTGTAATTTGAATTTATGACCTTATAGGGATTTGAACATCCCAAAAAATCAACTTGCTTGGTCATGCATTTTGGTAGATAGATCCTCTAAGTATTATTCTCTTTTTCTCACATCTTAGTTATTCTTCTTTATCTTTCTCTCTCTCTCCCTCGTCTATAAGAGCATCCACAGCAATTAAGAGAGTGGATTGGATGAATTTCAAGGTGAATCCAATCCACCCCACAGCAGTTTACAATCCACCCCAAGGTGAATTCACCCCAGCGCACTTCAGAACCGCGCGCTAAAATGGACGTCCCAGATAAGTCCACGTGTTTTAATCTTAGCCATCAAAGTCCCAGCGCAGTTCTAAACCACGCGGCAAGCTTGGCCAATAAAAATCAGACACGTCAGGAATTTGAAAAAAAAAATTTGCCGCGCAGTTCAAAACCACGCAGCTTCTTCCTGAGTCTTTTAGGCTTAATTTTTAGCATTTCCTTTCAAGTGTATTTGAATAACTTTCTACAAATACATGCATATCCTAGGCATTACAAGAGCATTAACAAGTGCATATCCTAGGCATTAGGCATTAAGCTTGGCATACCCAACCTTACTCCACAAGTTTCCCAACCCAACCTATTTCCTCTGTTAATTACTTCAAAATGTTGGGTTTTTCTAGTTCGCGACCGAGGAAAAATGCTTCCAAAACTACACGTAACTCTAACGCGGAAGTAAAACGAAGGGGGAACGCCGATGTAACAAATGTTTGACCGGATCAATTGACGGATAACACTGATCCCACCCCATCGTACGATGAGTTGAACCGAGTAGATATCCTCCCGGACGGTTAGGTCCATATTTCTGCTGGATCGGAGGAAATACTGGTAAGTTTTATGTAAATTTCATATGTTTTTAACGAATATTGCAATGTGTTCGATGAAATGCCCGAATGAACTTCTAACGTGTTAATGTGTTTTTTTGTCAGAACCGAGATGAATTACAGTGTAGCGGATCATTGAATAAGGTACTGAAGTGATATCGATGGATTGCCGTGTACCCGACATTTAATAAGTTGGTCGACGATATGGGTTTTGTGGACTTTTACTCGATTAATGCAGGAAACTCGGATAACCGTCTCATTCATGCTCTCGTGGAGCGGTGGTGGCCTTCCACCCATACCTTTCACTTCCTTTACGGGGAACTGGGTTTCACACCGTTAGACTTTGTCATGCTAGCGGGCATATCTTTTGGGAAGGGTCGCAAACTCTCGTACGACGAGAGGTACTCCAAGTTAGAGGAAGTAGAAAAGATGTTCCCAGGAATGACAAACTCTGATATGAGGTATGGTAACATCACTCTCTCCTATTTAAAAAAGTAGCAAGAGCCTTTGAATCCACGTCTCCACAATTGTGACTCAGAAATGGATATCGTGCATGCACGAGTATTTATTGTCTATATGATGGGTAATCTCTTCTGCTCAAATGGTGTCACATCCCTTCGGGCGGGTTATCTGGCAGCCTTGACAGACTACGATATTCTTGGTATGTCGAGTTTTGACTGGGGTACGCCCATTATGGCGGCTTTATATTGGGGGCTTGATGAAGTCTCAGTTTTGAGGCCCAGGAAGGTAAAGAAATTGATCATCGGATTCTATGCGGTGTTGGAGTACTGGTTCTTCGAATACTGTTGGGTCAGAATGTATCTCGTTAAGGTACAAAACTTTAACCATATTTATCCTCGTATTTCTAGGTGGAGAGATGAAAAGCCGAGTATGGGGTCTGAAATCCATCACTCTTTTACTGTGATCAGAGATATAATAGAATAGAAGGACATAACCAATATAGATTGGCAACCATGGCACAGGTCTACGAAATTGAGGCGTCCAGAGCTAAAAGTTTCTTCAGCGCTGAGCACCCAGAGGGTTCCATTGGTGTTAATCCCATACGGCAACGGTACGCTTTGGTATTTAGGAGACCGGTGTATGCATCAGACGACCAGGCTTGATAGTGTGCCCTATGACCCCCCTCAGGAGATTATGGAATTCTCAAGGTACGATTGAGAGTAATTTCAGAGTCTGAAGGATGTGGACTTCTACAATGGTCGCGATTATCTTGTTCCCGACGTAGATTATATGACATATTGGCATCTCATTCATCCAAATCCCAAGATCGGTTACACTTTAGTAAAGAGGACGGGAAATATTTGGTCGGTCAGGCATGATCTAATGAGACCCGATGTAATCTTGCAGCCTATGTCGAGTTTATCTACGTCTTCACAGGTGCAAGACTATGGTGTTCAGGCGACCAGCGATCCACGTGATATGGGATGGTTCATGGATGTGGTAGGGCCGAACGATCAACGTAGACGGATACCGATCCCGGTGATGCAGGTACCATACCCGTGTCAACCTACGTATAGTACAGATGAGTTGTGGCATAAAAACCAAAGATTATGGTATGCGGCATATGAAGACTCAAAACCTCTCTACCACGAACAACAAAAAAGCTACTACATTTTAGTTCAAGGTGCGTAATCAATTCAACTCCTTCTATGTTGACCAATCGATGTGGCGATCGTACAACGGTGTCAATTGTGCGTATAAGGGGCAGCTCAATAAGGAATGTTTAATTTTTAGAGGTATCATTCAAGACCTTGAGAGCCGACATCATACCGGTATTGGAACGGATGACTTCGTAAGTATTTCATTTATTTTTCTCATTTCATTAATGTTCAAAGGTGAATCATACTCTAAAAGATTTTTTAACTTGATTTCTAGGAACGTATGGCAAACAATACATTTTTTCAACTACAAGGCAAACCATTTAAACTTGGGGAGGCGTACAAAGTTTTGGAAACTTGCCCAAAATGGTCACAAATTCATCACATCGGCCATCCCCCCCGCAACGTTGCTAGGAAGTCAAATTTTAACGATAGCCCAGGTAACTCCTCCAATACCGATCCTGAAACACCTACATCCGGCACTCGAAATATCTCAATTCTTGATGATTCTATCGACGTGGATGCACCACTATATTCTTGTGGGGATGCACGACCGGACGGCCAACAAAAATATAAGGCAAAAGAAGCGGCAAAGTCAAGTATAGGTTTTGGGGGGAAGAGGATGCTTGAGACAACGTCCAACATGATAAATTCATGGAATCTGATAGACGAGCAGAAGAAAGAGGAAAAGGAGGCTAAAGCTAGACGTCGAACGGAACGAAAGTTGATGAAAGGGGTTGAGTTTCAAAGGAGGCGTGAAGCTGAGCTAACTCGAAAAAAAAACTTCGACGACTCGCATATGTTAAAGGTGATGACAACGGACCAAGTAACCTACTACCGGCACAAAGGCGTTGGATAAAAAAGTAGATTAAAGAATATTCAAAGAAGTTGAAGGAGCAGTATCCAAGTGATGGCGACGTTTCTAGTGATGAAGATTGATATAATCCTTAATATTAATAGTAGTTATTAAGATCTATGTAATTTCATTATTTCAATAAAATTGTTATTAATGGTTCGTAATCCATTAAAATTGATACAAAATCAAAAAGCTGAAGCAATAAACTATGTTTCATTAAAGTGCTACAAAGATGAAGACTTAGAAACAAAAAACACTACAACTTCAATATTAAATTTGAAAAGAAAATACATTACTTTAGAAAATAAACAAACAATGATGAAGACTACAATTACTTTGCCCCTTTTCGACTCTACAAATATGCGGCAAGTTCATCTTGTAATTGGAAATGAGCTCCTTCATTTCTAATTTCACGAACCTTCTGGATGTACTCTGCCATAGTATTGATTGCGTATTTTGGATTTAAGTCCTCCTTCCAATTATCCATGGCTTTTCTAAACTCGGGATCAATGTTTATTTGCCAGATGTAAGTATGACGTTCATCTTCCACGATCATATTGTGCAAGATTATACATGCGTACATAACATTTCCTAGATCATTAGGTTTTTAAAATCACGCACCGTTTGCCAATATTTGAAACCTAGCTTGTGATACCTCAAAAGCACGCTCTTCGTCTTTCCGGGATGATTCTTGCATCTTCGAAAAATATCTTTCGGCATCGTTGGACGGATTTCTTATGGTTTGAACAAGTGTTTTCCATCTTGGATAGACTCCATCCGCTAAGTAATACGTTATAGTGTGCGGTACCGTACCTATATTATAATTGCATGGCGGCGCAACTCCATTAGACAAGTTGTTGAAAAGCCACCCTTGATGCAAGACGTTCACGTTGTTGTTAGAACCGGGCACCCCAAAGAATGCGTGCCATATCCAAAGATCTTGGGATGCAACCGTTTCTAAAATCATCGTCGAGATTTTCTTATACCCGGTATATTGTCCTGCCCACCCGGTAGGACAATTCTTTCATTTCCAATGCATACAATCTAAACTACCTAACATCCCCGGTAAGCCTCGCGATCCATTCACTTCTAACAAGTGTAATGTATCGTCCTCATTGGGAGATCTAAGGTATTGAGCTTTGAATTGTATTATAATAGTTTTACAAAATTCTTTCAAACACAAAATAGCCGTAGACTCTCTAATCCGAAGGTATTCTTCTTGGGCGTCTGCACTCGTACTGTAACATAACATGCGAAGTGCGCACATTATCTTTTGGTGCGAGGATAAGCCCATAGTCTTGGCGGCATTTTCTCTTTGAATAAAATAGGGGTTCGAAGAAAGTATTTGATCATAAATACGTTGATACACACCTTCACTCATACAGAATCGACGACGAAATGATATACCTTTGAATCTTGGGTTATCACTGAAGTAATCCCGGTTAAGGCTATCCTCCCCCAATTTATGCTCACGGCTTTCCGCTTGTCAATCCGTCCCCTTTTACTACCTCCCCGCCTCCGTGATGATGTCGCATCTTGTTCTTTTTCTTCTGCTTCTCCCATCTCAATCATAATCTTGTTATACTCATGCAACTGCTCAACTTGATGTCGGAATAGTTCTTCTTCACTGGACGATGATGAAGATGATGACTCCGAAGATGAGAGTGATGTCTCAGGCCTGAGCAGGTCAGCAATGATTTTGCCATACATTATTCAGCGCAATTGATAAGAAATGAAGATGGTTGCGTTTTGAGATATAAGATGAATGAGTTGATTGTAGAAGAGAGTAGGAGATGAATGGGGGTTATAAATAGAGAAAAAAAGTAGTCGTTTATAGCCGTTGAGCATCTTATTGAAGAATTTTGATCAGGGAAAAACTCAGGTGAAATAATGGGGAACCAAGGATATTATTTATACAGGCTTATGCCGCACACTTCTAAACCGCGCGGCAAAAACTAGCCGTTTGAAAATATTTAAATCTCAGCCGTCCACGTGGTTTAATCCTTGACGTTGAAGTTACGTACACTTCAGAACTGCGCTTAATGGGAACCATTGGATGAGAGAACACGTGTTGTCATCTTAGAGGAGAAGTGTGTACGCGCACTTCAGAACCGCGCGGCGTGAATTCACCCTCAATCCACCCTCAAGGAGGAAAATCCACCCTTGGATGCATTTTGAGAGAGCCACGTCACGTATTCACCTAGCTACTGGGAGAGGAATTGGGTGGAAAAGAGGATGGATTTGGAATTCACCCTGCCACGTCAGGGTGCACCTAGCTGCTGTGGGTGCTCCAATCTATGGTCGTTTGCAATCCACCATACAAATTACAAGTCAAAACTCATAGGGCGTAGTAAAAACCACAATTTCCCCGTACAACGCGGAGCACTTAAACGTGACTCCCCTCTCTTGACACTCCACCTGGAACATACGTCGTGTCCTCATACGTGTATTAAAATAAAATACACTAGTGCTATTTCCCAACCCAAAATACACTCCTTCCAGTCCTCTCTAAAAATAACAACTCTTCTCTGTATAAAAAGATCTCCAATTTCGTTCCTTCTCTCATAAAAACTCAGTCCAACAACAATGGAGAACCACCGGCAAGAAGAATCACGAAACGTATTATTCGGCAAGTACTCGACGGGCCGTCTTCTAGGTCAAGGAACATTCGCCAAGGTCTACTATGCCAAGCATCTGGAAACCAATGAAAGCGTTGCAATTAAAGTGCTCAACAAAGAGCAAGTGAAGAAACAACAGGGCCTAATGGAGCAAATCAAGCGAGAGATCTCCGTTATGCATCTTGTCAAACACCCTAACATCGTCCAACTTAAAGAAGTCATGGCAACTAAAACGAAGATTTTTTTTATATTGGAGTATGTTAAAGGCGGTGAGTTATTCGCAAAGGTTGCTAAAGGGAAACTTAGGGAAGATTTAGCGCGGAAATATTTTCAACAGTTGATTTCAGCTGTTGATTTTTGTCATAGTAGAGGGGTGAATCATAGGGATTTGAAACCTGAGAACTTATTGTTGGATGAGAATGGGGAGTTGAAGGTTTCTGATTTTGGGTTGTCTGCGTTGCCTGAGCAACTTGGGTGTGATGGGTTGTTGCATACTCAATGCGGGACGCCTGCTTATGTGGCGCCAGAGGTGTTGAGGAAGAGGGGGTATGATGGCAACAAGGCTGATATTTGGTCGTGTGGCGTGATCTTGTTTGTGTTGCTGGCAGGGTTCTTGCCGTTTCAGGATGAGAATGTTATGAAAATGTATAGGAAGATTTTTCGTGCGGAATTCGAATATCCGCCCTGGTTCTCGTCTGATACTAGGAAACTTATCTCTAAGTTATTAGTAGCGGACCCGGAAAAGCGAATTACCATATCGGAGATCATGAAAGTGCCTTGGTTTAAGAAAGGATTTGTTAGGCCGGTTGCGATGGTGAGCCTCGACGGGTCTTTGCCAGATAAATTTGAAGAAATAGTTGATGAAGAGATTCAACTGACAGGAACATTGTCAAACTCTAAATTGGAACCGTCGTTTTTTAATGCATTCGAGTTAATTTCATCAATGTCGTCGGGGTTCGACTTATCTAGCTTATTCGAAAACACGAGGAAATCAGGTTCTATGTTCACTTCGAAATGTTCCGTGAGTGCAATTATGGCGAAACTTGAGTTGATGGCAAACGGTTTGGGGTTTCGAGTGGCGAAAGTTAAGGATTTTAAAGTGAAGATGCAAGGATCGGATGAAGGACGTAAAGGGAGGTTGGCGGTGACTGCGGAGGTGTTTGAAGTGGCGCCCGAGGTTGCAATAGTTGAATTCGAAAAATCTGCCGGTGACACATTAGAATATGTGAAATTCTGCGAGGAGGATGTTAGGCCTGCTCTCAAAGACATTGTTTGGAGTTGGCAAGGGGACAATAGCAGTAATAGTAATGGGAACACTAAAGGCACTCTTACTTGCAGTATATGAATATGACCCTAAAGGGGTACTAACGAGTTAAACGGACAATCACTTGTCATTGTACATTTTTGTAAATGATAAATATGAAATTGGTTTGTGTTTATCTGTAAGAGAGTCAAACGCACTCCCGCCAATTATTATCATACTCCAAACTGAGGATGATGGTGGAGCATTGATTAAAATAGGGACTTTAAAAGCTAGGTGGCATTCAAACGGAAGTCGTAAAATTTTTATGGACTCAGTGAAATCTAGGATGCCAATTCTGAATTCAGGTACTTCAAATCATGTTTATTCGGTTTCAATCTCATTTTATTGGGCTTAAATGTCCAGACCTCTAGAAGTACTTACTTGATCTAGCCTTTTCTAAATTAGACATTTTTCTTATTTCAAGTACTCCTGTTATACCTGTCTTTCCATCAATAGCTTAACTATGCTGTTTTAGCATATTTTTTTGGAAAATCTGTACCTGATGACCATTAGTTTTGCCCAAAGAAAATCCTCTTCTAATTTACTTTGCCAAATTGCATAATTGAGAGGTCGGATTAGGTTTAGGATGGTTGGTGGCTGTCTTATTCTTATTCTTAGGCGGTTGGGAGATGCAGTTCAACTCTCCAGCGTTAGGTGCATGAGAATGATATCTGTCTATCTCTGATTTTGACACTTTTTCTTCAGTTGGATAAAAATACTGAGGACACTACGGCAAACATTCGCATGTTACTCTAGCGTGGAAATTAAAAGTTTTCGAGGGGTGATGATCAAAATAAGAAACCTGTACTGGGATAGCCATTTAGATACGACAGGATACTCTTCAAGAGAAATGCTTTGGGGACTAAGCCTAAGAGACCGTGCCTTACAAATTCGCCACGTAGTTAGGTGGTTTTGTGGAATGGGTTACCGGTTCTCTAAGTTATCTTACTAAAAAAAATATGCC
This sequence comes from Kingdonia uniflora, assembly GCA_014058105.1. NCBI lineage: Eukaryota > Viridiplantae > Streptophyta > Magnoliopsida > Ranunculales > Circaeasteraceae > Kingdonia > Kingdonia uniflora. Next base: position 183,550 of record JACGCM010001174.1, read on the forward strand.
AAATTTTTAGACCCTAAATAATAGCCACGAATTGGTCTAACCCCTATGATGGTCATTTTTAGCTTTTGAACCCTAAAATAATATGAAGTACCATAAATACCCTTAGCTCTATTGTAATTTCCAAAACTCCCCTCTAATCCACAACAACACCAAAACCTCTCTCTCTTGATCAACAATGGATCCCGAAGCAGTATCAAAGGCCTTCGTCGGCCACTACTACTCAACCTTTGATTCAAACCGAGTTAATCTCTTTCAATAGGTCTTCTTCCACTAGCAACCTCAAGCACCACTACGCCAAAACTAAAGACATCAGTACGAAACCGATATATTTAGTACTTGATCCGTCCCATCGCAATCGATCCAAGCGTTCATAAGGTTCCCACTCTTCAAATCAACCTCAATTACATCCAAATCACTAACTTCAGCTGAAACCAAACTGTTTAAATCTAATCACACATGATTCCTATTAATATCCTTAAACTCAACGTCCATTAATGTATCAAACTCAACCCCAACAAACTCAGAATCAAAACCATAACCATAACCATATAACTTTGAAGAATCAAACCCTTCCTCTATACCATTCAACCCTATGAATCCATCAGCTTCACCCAAAGTTTCATCATCAGATGTCAACAAAAAAGCTAACCCACCCCTAACTGAAGAAGGGTTCAAATTCACAATCAGAAACGAAAAAAACTTCGAAAAAGATGCAGTAATCTCGCTCCCTTGTTGTCGAAACCGCATTGGTTTACTATATAAAACCCTCCCAAACCCTGAATTTGGCACTGGGAGATCACAAGTTAGCCTCACAGTCTCATTGTTCAAATGTGCATCTCCTAAAAGCTTCAAACTAGTGAGTATTAATGTTTCAAAATCAAACTCTGTTTTTTCTCCATTAATGACAAAAAAACAGAACATCAAGAACAATAACAACATCAAGGAGAACTCCATCATTGCTAAATTTCTCAATCACCCATTGAAGTACTCCCTAAATGGTATCTAAATCTTGGTCTAATCTTGTTTGAGAGAGAGAAATAGATCATGATTTGGTTTGTTTTTAAAATAGCAAAACAGGGGAAACAAGAATCAAGAAAGAGTAAAGCTTTGATGAGACAAATGTCTTTGAAGAAAGAGAGAAGTCTCTGAAGAGATTCGCCATTGATGAATACTTCACAGAGAGAGAAAGAGAGAGAAAAAAAGATATCATTTTGCTCCCCGTATTTTAACAAAAGTTAACAACTCCGGAGTGTTTTAGGGTCAAAAAGCTAAAAATGGCAATCATAGGGTTAGATCAATTCGTGGTCATTATTTAGGGTCTAAAAGCTAATTTGCCCAAAAAAAATATAACACTCTCTTGTCTCTCCTCTCTTTTTTTCTCTCTCTTTCTCCCTCTCTACAACTACTAGTTCTTTTGAAACCATACTCTTCTTGAATCTTTCATAGCCTTACCATCATAATCTTAGTTTTTGGAATATCACAAATCTGTTTAATTCAATTTACAAAAAAAATAAAATATATCAACCCATAGATACTTGAGTTCTCACTTTTATCAAGTATCAAGCTGTGGACCTCGATGATTGTTGCACAATTTCATCGACATTAATAAAAAGGATTGTTGTTACCACTGTGATCATTATAATGTGTGAATTACAAACCTGAAAGGTTGAAAAGGGGTTGTTCACTTGTTTGAAATTTTAATTAAAATGTGTTAGGTTAAATATTGGGAAGAACAAAAGAGCGAACAGAAATGGAGTGAAGATAGATAAGATTTATAGATCAAAACTAGAGAAGAATATCGTAAAGATCGCATATGTTGAATATAGAATATACTAAATATAGGATACTAAACATAGTCCCACATTGGGTACTAGTAGAATTAGCTTACTGATCATCTACTATATAAATAGAGTTTATGATGTAATCTAATAAATCAATTCAAGAGTAATAAAATCTTCTCTTATTTATTTCTACATGGCATCAGAGCGGGTTTGATAATTGAACCTGGTTCTTTCGAATTAAATTCCCTGTGAATCTCAAATTGAAGCTCTTTATTTCTTCTATTCTTCTCCATCGTATTGTGGATTTCTGTCTGCTACAGTGAATTCGGCGACTGCTACAGTGAATTCTGGAAACTGCTACAATATTTTCTGGCATTGGCTGCAGTGATTTCGAGACTGCTACAGTGATTTTTCAGATCTACATAAACGAAGGGAAAGTTTTGTGAGTCCGTTGAAGATCTATCGTAGACCTAAATCGACGAAGAAGGACGATTTGCAGATGGGTGATTCCAACGATAGACTTACAATTTTGGAAATAACAGTTTCCAAGCTATCTACTAATATGGAGCAGTTAACTGAACAATTGTGTCTCATAAACCTTACGAAGGCTTCGACTTCAATGAATGTTGCCCAGTCAGGTATGAAAACTAAAGGTAGTGTTTTATTTGTAAATCTTTTGAATAGTACTTGGTTAATTGATACTGGTACATCAGATCACATGGTAAACGACTCTAACATATTATTATCCATTATACCTTCAACCCAAACCTCTATATACACAGCAAATGGTGGTTCCTCTCCGATAATTGGAGAAGGTTCCACTGACATATCTGAATCCCTGACATTAAACTTTGCCCTTATTGTTCCTGCTCTAGAGTACAATATCTTGCCTGTCAGTAGGATCATTGTTGCACTTACATGTACCGTGACATTTTGGCCTCAGTTCTATATTTTTTAGGACATAGTGACTCGAAAAATTCTTGGTTGTGGTGTTAGAAAAGACAATCTCTACTATTTGGACCTGACTAATAGTGGAAAGCAGAGAATTCATCAGGTAAATAAAGTCAGAGGAATTGAAGAAGCAAAAGCTAATGTGTGGTTATGGCATCGGCGACTGGGTCATCTCTCCTTTGGGTATCTTCAGAAGTTAAATTCATCGTTATTTTCAAATTGTAGTATTTTAGAGTTTAAGTGTGATATTTGTGAACTCGCTAAGAGTCATCATATTACATATTCTCCAAGTTTTACTAAAAGTTCAAAACCTTTTAGTATTATTAACTCTGATGTATGGGGTCCTGCACGTATTCCTTCATTGTCTAGAGCTTGCTATTTTGTGACTTTTATTGATGAGTGTACTCGTATGATGTGGCTATCCCTAATTACCCATAAAAGTAAATTCTCTAAAGTATTTAAAAAATTGTATTAGATGGTTTTGACCCAATTCCAAAGGAGGATACAAGTGTACCAATCTGATAATGAAGGAGATTTTACTAGTAATGATATGACGGAGTTTTTGACAAATAATGGCATTAGACATCAAACCTCTAATGTTTATACCCCACAGCAAAATAGGTTAGCTGAACGAATGAATAGACAACTGTTAGAAGTTGTTCGTGCATCTCTTTTTGGAATGAATATGCCATTGAATTATTTGGGAGAAGCGTTAAAATCTACTGCTTACTTGATAAACCGCACACCATCTAGGGTCATTGAATTTCAGACCCCCTTCCAAAAACTTCATGATCTTATCACCATCCCTGCAATGCCAAACCTAGAACCACGTATTTTTGAATGCGTTATCTTTGTTCATATACCTAAACATCAGTGAGGAAAATTGGATCATTTTGCTCGAAAGTGTATGTTTCTTGGATATGCTAATTTTAAAAAGGGTTATCGTTGTTATGATCCTGTGGAGGGGAAGGTGTATATCTCTTTAGATGTTTCGTTTCGAGAATTGGTGGCGTATTTTGTAGGATCTTCCCTTCAAGGGGAGAAACATAATGATGGTGAAGGAAAGTTCCCAATTATTGGGGATATGTTTTAGGAAGTAGAGGATTTTACGAGTAATTTGAACAGGCGTAGTAACCTAACTGATGATAAAAAGGAAAGTGAAGCAGAGCAGATGACAGGGGGAGATCAGGGTATTGAAGATGAACTTCATATGAATAGAGAGGATCAGACGATAGGGGGAAATTAAGCTGAAGTAGTAGAAGTTGCCCGTGACTCCAGCATTCTCGCACCATCTACCGAAGCACTGCCGAAGAATGTCGAACCTCAGGTATTACCTAATCCTAACGCTGTTAATGATATTCAACCTAGACGTTCAGAAAGGCCTACTAAAGGTATTCTAAATTCTACTTATGAACCAGATATCAATTCTAAAGCCAAATACCCAATTTTTAATTATGTGTCCACCCATAGGTTGGCTAAGTCGTTTATATGCACTATAAATTAATTATTCTCTGTATCTATTCCTAGTAATTTATAGGAAGCACTATCATATCCACGATGGAAGAAAGCCATGAATGAAGAGATGAATGCATTACAGAAGAATTTTACTTGGGAACTTGTTAATAAACCCTACGGATATCGTATTATTGGGTGTCGTTGGATCTTTACTGTAAAGATGAATTCAAATAGAAGTATTGATAGGTATAAAGCCAGACTAGTTGCCAAAGGGTATACGCAGACGTATGGTGTGGATTGCGAGGAGACCTTTGCCCCAGTGGCAAAGATAAATACTATTCGTGTACTCATTTCTCTTGCAGCCAATCAAGGTTGGCCATTACAGTAATTTGACGTGAAGAATACTTTTCTTAATGGAGACTTAAAAGAAGAAGAATACATAGAGATACCACCAGGAGTCACGAATTTTGAAGGAGGAAAAGTATACAAATTAAAGAAGGCATTGTACGGGTTAAAATAGTCACTACGGGCTTGGTTTGGACGGTTTTCGAGGAGCATGAATGCATTTGGATATAGACAAAGTAATTCTGATCATACCTTGTTTATAAAACGGAAGTTAGGCAAGCTTACCGCTCTTATTATTTATGTTGATGATATGGTTGTTACTGGAAATGACTTAGTAAAAATGGAGGCACTAAAGAACTATTTGTCGCAGGAATTTAAGATGAAGGATTTGGGGCAGTTAAAATACTTCTTAGGCATTGAAGTTACAAGATCAAGTCAAGGTATTTTCATGTCTCAACGAAAGTATATATTAGACCTTCTTGCAGAAATTGAATGCTTGATTGCAAACCGGTAGATACACCGATTAAAGCGAATCATCACTTGGGAATGTTTCCCGACCAAGTTCCATGTGATAAAGGAAGGTACCAACGCTTAGTGGGAAGACTAATTTATCTCTCTCATACTCGACCGGATATTGCATGTGCAATTAGCGTCGTAATTCAATTCATGCATAATCCAAGTGAAGAACATATGAAGGCGGTTTTTCGAATACTAAGGTACTTGAAGAAATCTCCAGGAAAAGGTCTCCTATTCTGGAAAGGTGGTGATATGGAAGTAATGGGATACACCGATGCAGATTGGGCAGGAGATATGACGAATAAGATGTCAACCTCAGGCTATTTTACGTTTGTATGTGGGAATTTGGTGACATTTAAAGCTAAGAAGCAAAAGTTTGTTGCTAGATCAAGTACAGAATCTGAGTTTTGAGGTATGGCTCATGGAGTATGTGAACTACTATGGATACAGAATATATTGAAGGATCTTGGATTTAAACTCATGAAAGTAATGGATCTACACTGTGACAATAAAGTAGTGATTATGATTGCACACAATCTAATTTAACATGGCCGTATGAAATATGTTGAAGTGGATCTGTTCTTTATCAGAGAAAATATTGACAAAGGGTGCATATGTTTTCCATTCGTGAAGTCGGAAGATCAACTTGCAGTTATTCTTACGAAAGGAGTTTGTGGATGAATATTTAATGAAGTGATTAACAAGCTGGGCATGAGTGACATCTATGCTCCATCTTGAGGAGGAGTGTTAAAAATAGAATATACTAAATATAGGATACTAAACATAGTTCCACATTGGGTACTAGTAGAATTAACTTAATAATCCTCTACTATATAAAGAGAGGTTATGATGTAATCTAATAAATCAATTCAAGAGTAATAAAATAAATTGAGTTCTTTCATGGAATAGAAAATGAATTTAGATGAAGGAGCTAAACCTATTTTGGAAAGAGAGAGAGAGAGAGAGAGAGAGAGAGAGAGTATTTATTGGGGTAGGAGAAGCAAATAAGTAAATGAGTTACGGCTTATACACATGGCATCCTCTTATAAAAGGTCATAGCCCATAGGACCTTGGGGTCCTTTTAGCAATACTCTACTTTCAATAATACAATATATGTGACATTTGATACAATATCCTAAATATTAAATTCAATACTAAACTACCATGAATGCTTTTTTTTTTAGAGGTAAGCTGGGGTTAGGCAGGACCCCATAACCAGCTATATTCCATCAAAACAGAATTACATTCTTTTGTACATATCTCCCCTAACATCACCATCTAATATTATAATAAGCTCATCTGGAAGGGAACTAAGGGACAACACACAAAATCCTATTAAAGGTTGGAAGGCAGCCATAAATTTAGCTCCCCCATTTGCTTCTTTACATATATGATCAAACTCACATAAATTAAAAACACTAAGCTTACTCCTTATAGACCGGGCAAGAGTTTTGCACTGCCAAGGAATCTTTATAGTGCCATTTAGAATGCCTAAAGCGTGAGTAGAAGCAGGGTTAACATGCAGTTGTAACAGACCATGCTCAAGGCAGAGGTGCATACCCTTCTCAATGGCATGAATCTCATGAACAATATCAGTTTTAGCCAACTCACAGCCAAAAAATGCAAACAGACATGTACCGTGGTCATCTCTAATTGTACCCCCAATTCTTCCAGCAATCTTTGAGTAACCGCAACAATTAAACATTAAGACCCCAGCAGGAGGTGCTCTCCAACTACACCAGGTGACTATCTTAGAAACAAAAACTGGATCAAAACTCTAAGAGCTACAGATTTTCCTATTCATAACATTATCTTCAGTTTTATCAACAAGAGTCTTCAGTCTAATTTGAGCTTCTGTGATAATGGAGTTGAATATGCTAGAAGGACATCTTTGACTACATCTGAAGATTTAATTATTCCTATATATCCAAACATGGTAGATCAGAGTATTAAGAGAAGTTTGCAACACAGTCCTTTGCAGTCTAGAATTGCAATTATGTATGATCCAGTTAGCTTCTTCTTGAAAAGTACCAATGAATCTTAGTTCCCCAGTTTTTTTTAAGATTTTCTTCTAGCATTCAGCAGCAAGGATACACTAATGAGGCCCATTTTCTCCAAGCTGACCACATATGGTACAATAAGAAACTTGAACAATATTCATTTGGACCATCTAATCTCCTGTAGCAAGAACACCTTTCAGAGCTTTAATAGTGGTAAATTTACTTCTAAGAGAGACCATGCCGCCCCAACATAGCTCAAACCAGTCAACTTTAACTCTTCTATCTCTGAGAGCTTCATAAGTTGATATAACCTTGTACACACCATTCTGAGATGGAGTCCAGATAACAAGATCTGCTTCATGTCTATTAATGCAAGTTGACTCAATCTCTTCAATAATCTCTCTCCCTAACATATTCTTCAAATGCTGAGGTATGGACCAGAGAGAATTCACCAAAATATTTGAAACAGGAGTAGTGAGAAAGAGAGTAGAGTCATATCTAAAGTATTGTTCAAATCTATTTGCAAGGATGCCACATTTCAGCCAAGGGTCCTGCCGGAAAAGAGTTTTAGACCCATCCCCAATAAGATGCAGAACAAATTTCTTAGCTTCCTCTCCAGTCTTTAGAATGTTCTTCCACGCCCAAGAGCACCTTCCAGGCATATTAGCAGTCTAAATATTCTTGCCATGGAGTAGATTTTTTGTAACCCAAGCCACCCAAATATTATCCTCCATAGCAACTAATCTAAAAGTATGCCTTATAATAGCAACTTTATTCCATGTCCTCAAGCATTTAAACCCTAACCCTCCTTTTTTGGGATAGCATAGACTTGTCCAGGCAATTGGGGTATGCCTTTTCTCTATGTTGCTCCCGTGCCAAAGAAATCTAGATCAAATTCTATTAATGTCATCAATTACACTCCCTGGCATCATAAAGGTAGATAACCAATATACATAAATACTTTGAAGGACTGCTTTAATAAGAGCTCTACCAGTACCAGAAAGATACCTGTTCTGCTAGCTATAGATTCTGCCAATAAGTATCTTAGTAAGCTGTTAACAATCACCCTTTATGAGCCCTGAAGAAAGATGAGGGATCCCCAAATACTTGACAGGAAGAGACCCCATACCAATACCCAAGGCATCACTGATAGAAATCTTGGTGTTATTATTCACTCCACTACAGTATAATTTAGATTTATTGTGGTTCACCTCTAAACTAGTACTGAGCTCAATGAACAACTCAAAACAGACCTTTATGGAATTGGCTGAAGAGTGAGCACCATTGAAGAAGATCAATAAATCATTTGCAAAAGCTAGATGTGTCATAATGGGGTCATTGCATTTTTTATGGAGACCAATCTCCTTTAACTGAACTTTATCATCAAACAGAATGCCTAACACCTCCATAATCATCACAAAAAGATAGGGGAAAGGAGATCTCCTTGTCTGAGCCCTCTCTCCCCCTTAAAATAACCTTCAAGAGCCCCATTCACAGAAATAGAGTAAGAAGAAGTAGTAATGCTTTGAGATATCCAGTTTATGAAGGCTTCAGGAAAATTGAAAGTTTGCATTATGGTGATAATAGCTTCTCACTGAACCAGGTCAAAAGCTTTTCTCAAATCCACCATAACAATACTTCAAGGAGGGCTTTTATCTTCATTGCAATGGTTGAGAATTTCATGAGCAAGGAGCAAGTTGTCCGAGATTTGTCTATCTTGTATGAAAGCAGACTGATTGTAGTTGATCAAGGGAGAGAGCACATAATTAAGTCTTCTAGAGATGATCTTAGAAATTACTTTGTATACCACATTGTAGCATGTAATTGGTCATTAATCGTTGAAGTTGCTGGGGTTCACCACTTTTGGAATCAAAGTGACGGCAGTAGCATTTGTTTGAGAGAGCATTTTACTGATTTTGAAAAAGTTAAGAACAGCAGCAACAAAGTCTTTCTTAATGCAGCTCCAATTTGCTTTAAAGAAGTAGGAACTGTACCCATCTGGACCAGGAGACTTGCAGTCTTCAATGCTAAATAAAGCGACTCTCACCTCATCTTCACTTACAGCCCCTGTAAGAATACTATGATCTTCAGTTTTTACTCTAGCTTAGAATTTGAGATTCCTTATGGCTTCATTATCAACAGCTCTACCACCTGTACCAATGATGCTCTTGAAATAATTAACAGCAGCTGTAGACATAACTACAGGGTCAGACGCAACATTATCCCCTGAGTCATGAATATACATCAAAGCATTTTTAGACTTCCTAGCCTTAATAGCTTTATAGTAATAAGGTGAATTCAAATCCCCATTCTGTAAAAATAATTAAGATTTTCTTGGGCATTTGTTCCTTTTTGTTAATAGCACTCTGCAGATCTTTCAAAGCTGAACTTTCTTCTTTTATAAGGTTTTCATCCATTGGATTACTTTAAAGAAGATTTTGGATACCATCCAATTTATCAGTAGCCTCTGTAACATCTCTAGTAACTCCCACATTTCTATTATTGCTCCACTCTTTAATACAAGCTTTTGTATGTTGTATTTTCTTGTATAGTCTTGCCATTGGATTGCCAAAAACACTGATCTCCCAAGCTTCCTTAACAATCATCTCAAACCCTTCTTCAGTTTGCCAGTAATTATAGGGTTTGAAAGTCTTCTTTTGAGAGTTAAAACCTTTTACAATTCTCAACAAAGCAGGACTATGGTCAGAGACTCCAAAGTTGAGAAACTTAGCCTCAGCCACTTGATACAAGTCATTCCACTGTTCACTCACCAAAATTCTATCAATAATTTGTGTATTATTGTACCGTCTTTATACCTTTGGACATTAGACTTTTGTGCATGTAATTCCAAAATTGCCACTATCGTCGTCAAAATAAGAGTGGTTGCACGATGAGTAAAATAAGTAGGTTTGTACATCGATATATTATTTAAACACAGATTCTTATTATGTACGTGTACAGTGAATAAAACGAGTATATTAGTAATCAATTATTTATCCATGAATTCTTATGGTATAAATAGATTTACATATTGTAGAATATAGGCTATATATACTATAGATTTGCATACTGAAGCGTATAAGGCTACAACACATAATCAATTAAAATCTACAGTTTCAGATTAAGTAACCTAAGAGCATCAGCATTAGGCTAGCTAAGTTAGCGAGCCACGTAGGCTTAAAATCATAAGAAAAAAAACATGTAGCCCCGGTAGAAAAGTGATCTTTTTTAGGGTGGGAATGGATGTTCAGAGTATTTTTTATTTTTTTTAAATAATTTTTAAATTAAAACTAAAAACGCGCCAATTGAATTGGCACACAACTTTTTATTATTAAATTAGGTTTTTGGATTATTTTGTGCGACAATAAAATAATTAAACAAACTTAAAGTGTAGGCCAAATGACAACTCTGATCATTGCAACATTACCATAGATAACCACTAATTTTATGAATCAGAGTGTTATTTAAACGTTGACGATCCCGCAAAAGGGGTTTTTGGTTGATTTGGATCACTATCTTAGCGATAGCGAGACTGTTGCCCATGCTCTAAGAAAAATACAGAGTACCCTCTGAAATAGCTAGTTTCAGTTTGTATTCAACTTATACATTATGATTATGTATTCTCACTTCATAATTTAATTAATTCTCAATATATCGTTAATGGAGCAAGTTGTTCCACTTAATTTTTATCTCTCGTGACATTGTCCCCTAAGCCTAACTTGTTTGACGCCTTCAACTCACCTAAATTGATGAATTGATCATGTCCTACCATGTGATCAAACTTGTTCATAGACACCAAATTACGGTGTATACGGAGTTTCACGTGTTGTGAATCTCATGTGTCACGGCCCCACTACTAGAGTGCCTGGAGCACAATAGAATATGAGGTCGTACGGCATACATGCACGTGCGGCTGAGCATGTACATGACTTCTTCACTAGGCGTGATGGTACAAGTAGAATATACTCACGGATGCTAGAGCAACATCCGGATCATCCTGGATACACATGAGGGGCCATTGAATATGTATTCGAAATATGCAATAATGCTGAAGGTTTCCTCAATAGTCCCTTCAGCATAATGACTTGTGACTGGGCACGAGGTGTAGAAAGCACACCAGTCCTAGCAGTGGATCAGGGTAGCTCAATATGTTGTATCTCAGATATATAAAAGGGGCGATGGGCCTGGACTAGCTGGATGGCAGAAAACTTGAATATCATAGTCCATTTATAAAGGGCAGTGCGTCTGGATTGGCTCATGGTACATAGTAGGGGTATAATAGGCTCATGTTCAGCCCTATCTGGAAAAGTGGCCCACATTGCAGGACAATGTCTCCTGGTATTTCCTTTGCCAAGGAGAACTCATGAACATCTCTTGTGGATAGTCCATGCCTCAGTGTCCAAGATGACCAAGCTATAAAACTTATTTTGTCATAGGGAGGTTTGGACCAACTTCCTCCTTAATATAGCTATCAAGTAAATAACTTGTTTCCAAAAGAAAAAATTAAAAGTGGAGACGATGCGTACTAGCACTTCTCGCTCCCTTGAGCAAATCCGTTTTTAACGAAACTTGGCGTGTAGTTATATTAGGATATAAAGAATATATATCCAAGGCCATAACTCAAAATGTTCATGTAGATTTGATCCAGGAGGATCTGAAGATCGAACCCCTTCAAAAGATGCCAGCTCATTTGAACGAGCCTTGGAGTCGTTGGAACGAGATATGAGAAGAAATAAGCCAAATTCGAGCTGAATCTATTTTTAGGCAAAAATAGTCAAGTCATTCAAATGATATTTGGAGTCGTTCGAACGATCTGGAGATCCAACAGGTTAATTCATATTGAAATTATTTTTAGGCAAAATTTGGCCAGACGTTCGAACGAACCCATTGGCAGAGCCGTCCTTGAGGGTGTGTGAGGTATGCGACTGCACAAGGCCAAGAATAAAAGGCCCAAAAAAAATTTGTGCAAAGGTTAAGAGAAAAAAATTAAAAAAATTTATGAATATCATATATGATAAAGACTTAGCTTAGTTAATTGGTGTATTGTCTCTTGAGTAAGAGGTCAAGTGTTCAAGTCCCTAACAAAACAAAATTAGGCCCTTTTTGTGCTTTCGTATAGGGCATTAGGGGTACCCTGCCCATTGGTTGTTCGAACGACTATCGTATTCCTTCATTATTTTAGGCATTTCAAAGGCATAATTGCCTTATTTTGTAACTAGGAGACTCGTAACCCCCATAAAGTGGTAAGGTTAAGCAAGATAAAGATTATCTTAGATCGATCCAAGTTTTTCAAGGGAGACTTAGGGTTTGAGAGGAATTCAATTGAAATCAAATAATTGAGCAATTGAAGCTCTAAAAGAGAAATTTTCCCGCCAATTATTTGTTCTTCATGTTTATTTCTTCAAATTTGGTTAATCTTAATTCGATTATATATTAAGTGGTATCAGTTTTCCAATAACGATTATCGAGGGGATTATGGCTTATGGTCTCTGCACGTGACTGACTCAAGCAAACGAAGGAGAATCTAGTGAGTCTGTTGAAGATTTACCGAAAACCTAGCTCGAGGAAGAAGGCAAATTTGGAAATTGGCAATTCTGAAGATCATCTCACAAAGTTTGAAATAAAAGTTTCTAACCTAACTACTACTCTAGGGGAGTTGGTAGAGCAATTACGTCTCACAAATCTCGTGAAGGCTTCCGCTTCGGTGAAACGGTGAGAGTACACGAAAAAGAATGGGATTGCGGAGGAGGACAGAGAAGGGGGTACCAAGAAGGTAGATAGTGATTCTAGTGATGCCGAATTAATCAAAGAGTCTTCATAACAATTTTAAAATTAAAATTTTGGTATTCGACGGTTCAATCGATACTGAGAAATTGGATAATTAGTTAGATAGGTTAGAGACCTATTTTTTAGTTAACGAATATTCAAATGCTCAAAAGATATACTTTTTTACATTGAAATTTGCAAGTCATACACTCACGTGGTAGAAGTCCTATCAGAAACGTCTCGAAGCAGGAAGCCTGAGTTAGAAAGAGTTCAAGGGGTTGGTAAGAAAGCAATTTTATCCGATTGGGTATGAGCAAGAGAGATGGTTCAAATGGCATAATTTGCGCTAAAAGTATGGGAAATCCGTTTAAGAGTACACTACGACATTTCATAACCAAGCTTTGGCTTTGAACATCGATGTGGACGAATATGAGTTGCTCATGAAATACACGGGGGGTTTGTCGGAGTCTATTAAAGAGAGTTAAAGCTATTTACTATGAAGAATATCGAAGATGCTACCGTAAAAGTTATTGAAGGTAAATACTTGAAGAGTAACAAGGACAACAAGAATAAGTTGGGGTACAAGTCTAGTTATAAAATTGAGCATAAGGGAGAGTCCAAAGGAGAGGGATCTTTGTCCAAGGAGAATTATTGCAGTCATTGTAAGCGAGTGGGTATATTTCAGATAAATGTTAGAAACTTCACCCGGAGCTTAGGCCAAAGGACGATAAGAGCAAGAAAGAGATATATGCATTAGCCACAACAGTTTTTTACCTCTCGAATTTAGATAAACTGAATCCTAAATTTACTCTTATGTTTCTGCGGACTATGCTACAAAGGAGGAGAGCCGGGAAGAAATTTTTTATGTTAGTATTCAGGTGAAGTAGAGCTTAGTAAAGGCCATTGTTTATCTGGGTAGTCAAAAAAACTTGATTTTTGAGGTATTGGTGAAGAAGTTGGGCTTCAATACTACAGCCTATCCTAAGCTGTATAGTTTAGGGTGGATTCAGAAAGATACAGATTTGATGATCACGAAGCAGTGCACATTCAAGTTTGCGATCACTAAAAAGTTTATTGATAAGGTGATATGTGAGGTAGTTCCTTTAGATATGTATCACGTCATCCTGGGTAGTACTTATCTTTAGGACCGATATGTGATTTATTACCATAGAGCTCACAAGTATTGTCTTGTGAAGGAGGGAAAGGAGTTCTATATCAATGTTTGTAAGAAACATATCACCACAAATAATTTAGAAACGGCGACTCAGGTGAAGTGGTTGGTTAATGCGAGCGGCAAGTTTATGTTATTGGAGCAGTTTAAGGGGATACGTCAGCTAAAGTATTTCTAAGATGACAAAGTCTCCAAAGTAACAAATTTAAATAGGGAAGTTGCAAGAGGAGGTTGTGGTACATTTTGATCACAAACCAGTATTTAACTACGTAGTCCAAGCTATTGCAAGCTCGCCAGATGAGGTGGATGTTGTATCTATAACAATTTTCCTTGATTATCAAGTATAAGAAAGGAGTGGACAACAAAATAGCCGATAGGTTATCTCGACCCCCATTACTAACAATTTATACTATGTTGGTAGCTATACAGATACAACCTATTATTCCATCGAAGTATGTTGTAGGATATGATGATCACAAAGGGCATAGTGTGATCCACCAGAAGTTGTTGTAAGGTACAGCATATGAGTATGAATTGCAGGATGGCTTAATTTATAAGGACATTCTTATATGTATTCCTATGGGTGGAGACTATTTGCATTTAATTAGAGATGTTCATTATTCCCAGGTTGCAGGTCATTTTGGGGCTGAGCATACTCTATTAGATTTGTGGCTTTATGTCTATTAGCTGGAGATGTAGGGAGATGTTGCTCGTGTGGTTCATGGTTGCGTTCTACGCAACACATCTCAAGTCAAGTATAAAGCTTGGCGCGACAAGCATCGGGTTGAGTATACTTTTCAAGAGGGTAAGGAACGCCTAAAGGGGGAAGGTAAGAAACTCAAGCCTATCTAATATGGTCCATTTACGAAACTCAAGAAGATTAGTGACAACGCATTCCAATTGGACTTACCACCTTTCATGAAGATGTATTCGGTAATTAATGTCAAGCATTAGATGTTGTTTAACTCGTCTCTTTTAGATGAAGACTGTACAATCGATATTCGCCCACCATCAGTTGATGTCTTATGGATGATAAAAGAAGATCCATTGCAGAAGGATAGTATTCTAGAGAGGAAAGTTCATACTACAAGACAGGGTAGTATCGAGCCGTTCCGAGTTGGGAAGAAAGGTCAACTACCTAGCAAGTCAAAGTGGTACAACAGGGAAATAGGCACTGCCACATTCTTACATCTCTAACTCTAGCTTGAGTAGAAGCTTAAGGCTTCTAAAGGGGGAGCCATGATCCAGGAGGATCTGAAGACCGAACCCCTTCAAAAGATGCCAACTCATTTGAACGAGTCTTGGAGTCGTTCGAACGCGATATGAGAGGAGACAAGCTAAATTCGAGCTGGCTCTATTTTTAGGCAAAAATAGTCAAGTCGTTCGAATGACCTGAAGATCCAGAAGGCCAATACACGCTGAGGCTATTTTTAGGCAAACTGTTGTATTCTTTCAATGTTTTAGGCATTTTAAGGGTATAATTGTCCTATTTTGTAACTAGAAAACTAGTAACCCTCATAAAAGGGCAAGGCTAGGCAAGATAAAGATTATCTTAGTTCGATCTAAGTTTTTTTAAGACAGACTTAGGGTTTGAGAGGAATTCAATTAAAATTAAGTAATTGAGCAATTAAAGCTCTAAAAGAGAAATTCTCCTACTAATTGTTTGCTCTTTAGGTCAAGCACAATTCAATTGTAGATTACGATGTCCTTGGCGATCACTAGTATAGTCTCTGAGATCTTTACAGGGATGATAATGAGTAATTAGCAGTTTTGGGCTTGACACGTCTCAGCGGAGGAGGGCACCACTTGACTTTCTCAGGAGCACTTTATTCTTTTCCTCTTGAATGGTTCGAGTTTTTATAATAGAGAAGGTTCTAAAAAAAGGTATCTTCTTTGTTCACCTTCTCCCCCTATTTATAAGGGGAGCCTCTGACCTAGAAATGTCTAGGCTCACGTGACGTGTGTAACCCCTAAGATACCCTTCCAGGATCTTAGGCTTTATATTTCCACATGGGTAGGGCTATTACTGCTTGTCGTTACAAACTGGTTTTGTCATGGCTCATGGGTCGTTAAGAAAGCTTCCATTGAGACGTGTTCGTATATTGGGGACGTCACTTCAACGACCTTGGAGTCTCGTATGGTTTTGTCTTTGATAGTAGGCCATTAGGAGAGCTTCCCCTAAGATGTGCTCACTTATTAATGGAGAGGTCGATGACCTACAAGCTCGTGGTGTAGCGGGAGCGTACTTATACAATCGCCCCCACCTCAGTTCTTGCTCGTAGTGAAGGAAAGTTGAGGCAAAATGATTGTGTTTGTCATGTTGATGATGCAGGGTCATTTTTTAAATTTTGTCTCTTCCTGCCGTTGTATTGGAAGCTGTGCATCATCATTACTGTTTGCCTTAGGAAGAGAGCATACAATAATTAATGCTACTAAACAGCACGTGGGGTCTTGTTACTACCGCAACTGTGGGGCGATGTGTCCCATCATAATGGTGAGGCCTGGTTAATATATTTTAAATTATCTTTTCATGTTTGTCTATAAAATATAGATAGGCGTCTCTTTGACAACCTTCTAGTTGTATCTTTATCTCTCATCTGTCCTTACATCTTCATCTCTTATCTGCCATTACATTTTTAACTCTTAGCTATCATTATTGAAATTCACTTTAATTCTCTGTGTTGTTAAACTCTTTTTTGTTCAAGATCTCGCTCTCGCTTGTGCTATGGTCAATTTGCTTGGGGTTCATGATTTTTGGTAAGTTTCCTTGTTTCAATGTTGCTCCATTGTTGTTGTAATTGTTGTTAGTGTTTTCTTGCTCCTTGGTAGCCCTGGTAAACAAAAGCTTTGGCATGCCCGCAGTGACGCCGGCCGTATTTAGGTGTCCTGCTATTTTTACTTTACTAGGAACGTAGTTGGGGGGACAACCGCGTAGCGGCGAAAGGTATCTTTGGGGCGATGGGTCCCTGAGGTGTCTAGCTTGGTATAAAATAATTACTACCTTATGTTTAGGTTGAGTCTAATCTTTGCACCTGGCTCGTGCACGGGTGACTAATCAACTTGCGCGTATCTGTGGCCCTCGCGTTAGGGTAATCATTGTGAAGAATGGACTTATCAGGTGATGAGTCGACGAAAGAAGGGTCTTCTGCGAGACTTCTTTGTGCAGTGCCTCTGGATTGGGGATAGTCACGGCCACGTGGCCTCGGTCCCTCGTGACCTAAAGGCCGAGGCAGGCATGGATTTTATGTCACATGGGAGGATATTCGGGGATTTGGCCCACGATATACTCATTAGTGGTCGTGCCAGAGGAGGCTCTGAAAGCTTCTGGCCTTATCCAAGTGAGTGGAGACCATTACTACAAGAATAAAGGGTAGTAGCCACAGAAAAATCTATGGCAAAAGGGTTTTTGCAATAGATTTTCCTGTGGCAAGGGTCATGCCCGTAGATGGGGTGGTTAAAGCTTTGGCACAATTATTACCATGGCAAAAAGTTTCTCAATTGCCATGATTTTTATGGTCGCTGATGTTGTGACAAAAACTCTTATTTTCCATGGTATTATTCGTGGTACATGTTGGGCCCACCTCTCTTATTTCACTAGAATGGGGATAACAAAATCCGTGACAAATGATTAAAAATTTGCTATTGTAAAAGCTTACTTTCACCACTACAGAATCTCTGGCAAAAGCATATAATAAATAATATAAAAACATTTATTTCAAAAAAAATATTTTATTTCAAAAATATAAAGAAAAGGAGATAAATTATAAGCATGTTTCTTACCGACAATTCACATACATCATACACGAAATAAACTTAATATGCCAACATATTCAATCAATTAAGCAAAATGACTTAAAAATTCATAAAAGATAGTAATAGTTCACTACGTAAATTTGAACCACCAACCTCTCAAGAATTTGAGCGCTCGATCCATTTTTGAGCTTATAGTCCATCAAAAAGAATATCAAATCACGCAAGAAGTTAACTATAAAAGACAGTATAGAATTATGTGCATCAAACTAGGTATTATACTATTATATAACGACCAAGAAGATAGTATTGAACATGTGACTCATTCATTAATAGATCTGCATATTCCCCCATCTAATTAGATTGTATGTGCAGAGATAGGTCAATAAGCAACCCGCAAACAAAATGAAATGTCAGGGAAAAAGGATGCTCAAATCATTTGTACGATAGTCTAAGTTTACCTCGAGAGACCCCCAGTAATCTATAAAGCTGCAATCATCAAAGGATTTCCATGATTAAAATGAATATGGTAGATCCATTTTTTCCACTTATAGAATCTGCAAGTTGGCAAATGCAAAAATAAAGTCAGAACTAAGCAAAAGTAGAAGTTCTTAGAATAAACACAACATGGATAGCTAATAAGCAGAACATAGATATCCAATAAATTCTTAGATACAGTAAACATTATCTAGTATGCTCATAACTAAATATAATAGCCTTGAACAAGAAGAGCTAAGAAATTGTGTATGTGTATGGTGTTTCATATAAATACAGCATAAATGGGCCAAAGCTAAGCAAGTTCAGAACTGAATCTAGTTTTTTGCATGTAGCACAGAAGATGGTCAGGGATTATCTAGCTTCTACATCATCATTGTTCATGTTTTATCACCCATATTTTGCATCTTTATTGTAATTAGCATCTATCATTTGAAGTTTTGAGTTATAAGAAATCATTTAGAATGATTCAATAAAATGTTTTGGTGCACCAATTCAAGAATATAGAGAAAACAAATCCTCATCATCCAGAGAGGTCTTCAGTTAGTATTATAGGTAGGTCATAAGTTGTTGGAGGGATATAGTTGGGATGGCCGTTATGAGGTCATAGAGAAATCAGGTTTCTGACCTACTGCTTTGTGCGGCATTATAAGTAAATGGTGTTTCTTTTCATCAATGTTCAAAGTCATGTACTTCTAACTTATTTAAGTGGGTGACTAAAAATTACAATATCAATGGCTTTAAACAAATTAGTACTTTCAGTATGCACTAGAGCACTATGAAATAGAAAAACCTGAAGTGATGGAGTTATGCTGCAAATCTCGCTCTCTTAAGAATATAAGCTAGAACAACTAGAACATCACTACGAGCAACTTTCAACATATTCCCCTTCTGTGTCAAAGCTAAGGTTAACATGATCTACAAACTCCATAACCTAAAGTTGAAACATGAATTCGCCTATCTAAATCCATGATTAATTTCAAATGAAAGCCTTAATATCATCAAAGCTACGTGGTATTATCACTTTCATATGACTAATGATTAATGTCAGAGAAAAAGCATAACATCAACAACAAGGACCCACTTCACATTCTTCATAGCCACATAACAACATTATTACAATTTGGGTACAAAAAAATGATTTCTTTAGCATTATTATTTATTAGTGAAATTAAGAGCTGGGATACCTTGAAGGAGAGTGAAGTGAAGAAATTTTAGTTTGCTGAAACACGATATTTATTTGAACTCGAGATAGATAAATCTTTGAGCTAATGAAGCTGCAATTTTCAAAAGTAGTGACCAACAATATCCGAGCGAATAAGAGTCCACGATAATCCGAGCGATAACTCATTTTTAGTCCTAATTAGTTTTTGTAACTTCTCAAAGACCTGGTAACGCAAAATTGACTTAGTCATCTTTTAAGTTTTAACCAAAAAGAAAACACTCAAATGAAATAGTCCGGCAGTAAGATCAATACCATTTTGTAACTCTGCCAGCAAAAAGAAGCACTTCAACTATTGTTACTAATGGTTGTAGCTTCTTTGTCAAAGTGTCAAAGATACAACCTTGATGGTCTACATTAACAATGTAAGAAATTAGATATGTGCTATTTATAAGTAGTTAGACAATGTGTTATTACTCATAGAAGGTTGTAGATGAAGTAGTAAATACACTTACATTTCTCCTCACACTGATGACATGTGAGCAACCGCTTCATAGTAGTCCCAACTTGCCCACAAAATTTGCATAAGCAGCTTGGACAGTGCCAGTTACCTTAAGGGACACTGCCATAAATATTCATATGAGAAATATATAAGGGGGCCTAGAATTTTTTTTTTCCCCATACTTTACTTCATCGAAGAAATTTTTCCATCCTCTTGGTTGTCCTATACACTAAAAATAATAGAGCTTGATTAGGGTGGTGTTGGGGAAGATGACTCCTTGAATCATTGTATAATGAGGGTTGTCATAAAAATCCTTGTGGTATCTGACTCTGAAGCATAAATGATGTCCCTAGGCAACTTTAAAGGAAATGAAAATTCCCAAGCCCTTTTTTCTCTATCCATATCCAGCACTCATGGAGAGAGCCTAGAGAGGTGAATTTTAGCGCAGATTCTAGTGCCAAAAGAGCAAGCAAACTGCCTTCTGGAAGTAGATAGCAGTTTATAGGGAGGCATGCCTTTCTAAAGAACATTGAAGACCTCCATCAAACTTATTTCAGATTCACTTAGCTATAGCTAATTTGGTTGAGAGTCATGAGACTGACATGTCTGCAATTAATTATTGTATTATTCTTGTAACTAAATTATATCTCAACAGAACTTGCTAACCTTTTGCAAAAATAAACTCCCGAAACACTGTAAACCTAATATATAGTCTACTAAAGGATAGATCATAACACTATATAGTTTGTCTAGCTAAACTGTTTAATCTTAGAGAATTCACTAGATACAGATAAAATAAAAGGAAAGAGATAACTTTAAGATGAAGGAAAAATCACCTTAACATCATATGGTAATCATCGTGTCTTGAAGGTAGCAATTCATCCAAGATCAATGCTTGTTGAAATACATCAACAGCCTTTAGCTCCTCATCATCCTGAATATCCTCAATGGAAACAGAAAGTATCCTACTGTGGCTTTTACTCTGACTATTATTTTTCTTAAGAGAACGCCTGAATTTGGTAGATGTATTGATTGTTTTCTTCTTTAAAGATCCAATTCTCGTCCTCCTTTCATCTTCTAAGTTCTCAAAGTCATATTTCCTTTCTATTCTTTCCTTGTCTCTAGAGAATCCCTCGAAGCCTACAAAAGTAATAGGACTTAGCCATGAACTATGAAAATACAAAAATGTTATACCATTTACATTTTAAGCAGAGAACTATGTCCAGGTATAAGGATAACATTGCACGAGAATTCAATGAGATTAATCACTTTCAGTAGGTACAGAAAAAAAAAAAAAAAAAAGAAGTTAAAAGAAACACATGTTCTAAAATCCAAAAGAAGATATTCCAGACCCAATTAAACTTGTAGCCGAGGGAAAAACTGTCTAATGATAAAGTTTACATTACATACTTGCAGATAGTAGGCTTAGTATGTATATGGACATACTAAGGTAGATAACCTTATACTAGACATACATTTGGCATTTGTAAAGTACAAAAACAAACATATAGCAAATCTAATAAAAGAAGTAATAGATCAAGTATCTCTTTTGATGCACGGAAACTCTCTAACTTGCCACTTGCTGACATTTCAGTTAGCTTCAAGGTTTCCCTGCCATATGTCACACTAATAAAATATCACTCAGTAATAGGTCTAATGTAATAATCTGGGAGTTTTGGGAAAATATCAAGCCTAGAGAAACCAAAAGAATAAAGAAGCTTATACATATTTTCTCTTGTTAGTTCCTCCTGTCTCTAAGAAGTAACCAGAAGCCCCATAATTGTCTTGCATCTACATGTTTGAAGTATATAATTACCAAAAATTACATGTGAGGTACTCAACCATGCACTTAAATGTTCAAGAGAATCCAGAAGACAATTTATATAGAACAATTTCTGTTTTAGGTATTTAAATCTCTTTGAGAGATCAGGGATGAATTATAATAAACAAGTATTACGATGACACTAGGATAAACCATATAAGAGATGATTTTGAACTAGTATCATACAAGAGGCTGTAAGAAAATAGTTGCATACAAAATGATTATAAAGTATATCCTAACTGTTTCTCATCTCTTTCCCTCCTCCTTTACCCGAGCTTGGAACCAGTTATGCAAAGCTATAACAACTTTGCATAGGCAGAGTTAAAAAAGGTTTACCTAATTGTATAAAATAGGCAATTTTATACATGTTAATACTTGACATTCATATCTTTCAATAGAAAAAAAACTAAGAAACATGATTATAAGCATCAAAAGCTAGTTACGTCTATGCAAAAATAACTAACACTATCTCATGTTTACAAAAAAGAAAACTAACAAGATCATGTTTCTAAAAAGTAATCATGCTTTTGGACCATGCAACAAAGCTTCCAATACCCACATCTAAGAGTCGCTTAATATTACTGTTGTGCCGGAACAACAAGCATTACCATCAACAATATCATGAATTGCGACTTTATAAAAGTCGTCGCCCAAGGCAACTGACTGACACATGTCAGTTGGATCAACACCAACGATGACACCATGCGCAACTATCCTCCAAGGGTAACTCACCAACCTACGTACATTCTTTGTCAATATGTTGGTGTTTTTCATGCCGTTTAGAAGTATCAAAAAGTGAGCTTTAAGTCCCAATTTACTAATACTCTATATCAGGTAAAACTAATTTAATACATGTTCACGTTGCGATGATAAAGTTGCTTGTTGAGAAGGAAAGTTATCCGCCAGTGATATAATTAACCTGAGTACAAAAATATTAGAAAGTTAGTATTAAGTGGCATACTTCCCAAAAAAAAACCTAATTAAATGCCTTACCGGGATGTTTCCAACATATTTGGTCAGTGCATCCAAATCTTTTCTTAACTTCTCAGTGATAAACTTCAATTCGTTGTTATTAGATCGCAACTCTTCATTCTCATTGACAATGTGACCAACATTTTCCACCAAGGATATGCTCATGCCCGCACCCATTCCCCGAGTTCCACCATTCATCTCTTTGCCAAATTTCTGCGTATTACTTCATTCTAAACAAATTAATAAACATGAAAATTTTAAATACTCTATAATACTTAAAGTTTCATTACTATTACAATTGACGACTACTTAAAATACTAAAAAACATTTATTGTAGCATGACAATCAGCTATTTCCCCACCCTCTTTCATTTTTTTGACTTCTTAACAACAGGAACTACACAATCTAAATCATTAAATATCATTTCATCATCAAGAATAAGTGTATCATTACTCGGTCCAATATCTGAATATCCTATAAAGCGTTCCTTAGATGAAAGACAGGCTTCATCCTTAATATAGACCTTTGGTGGAACCTCTATGACCACGTTCCAGTCAGGATCTTTTGGATCCTTGGAATAAAATACATGTGTTGCATGTTCTGCAAGAATAAATGGCTCATCACCAAATTTGTTTGAGCTAATTAAGTTTAAAAAATCCACCAATTTCAATTTTACCTCCATGTCCCACTTAACACCTTGGCGTGTAACCCTAGACCAATTACACCTAAATAAGAAAGGTTTATAACTTTTGAAATATTTGAGTTGAATAATATCCGTCAAAATTTTGTAATATATCGTACTTTCATCCAAAAGATTCTTATCTTTAAAACTAGACCAAAAAGTTATCACAAAACTTGTGCTAACCCCACTATTGCCTCGTATTCTTTTATGACAAATAAGAAGCCATTGACGCAATACTTTTTGTACCTCGTAGCAAAACCAATTGACCCTCCTACTAGTTGCATAAGTTTACATTAATTGCCTCGTATTCTTTTATCATCATTTTCATTGATCTCTTGCTGCAAAACAATACTAATTGACAAACTAGTTTAAAGCATTCTTCTAATTGCATAAGTTTCTTTTTATGAAAATTGTAAATAACAAAACTAACAAGTACATGTTGTTTAACCCATGATATAACTCTTCTTCACTAGGAACCTTATAGTTTGCACCCTTTCCACGGATAATTTACGACGCTTTAAGAAATCATTATGTTTACTATATATCATGGTAAATATATTTACGAATATGAAATGCTAGCTAAATTTTTTTAAGTAAATATGTTAAATATATACCTTTTCTACATATCATAGGAAGGATGACTTTTAATTATCCACATACGAGCTTGTTCGTACTCAATACCATGTAGAAAAATTGTGAACTTGAACCAATCGGCCCACTATCATCAACATTTTTGTTGTCAATATCACTGAGAAACTTAGGTATCATTGATCCATCCAAAGACATCTCTAATTTTTAAAGGATAGTCGAATTACCCCTACCTTTATATTTTGTACAATAAGTTTAAACCTCTTGCCAAAGGTATCCTTTCGCTATACAACCTTCAGGCCGTGCTTTGTTCGTAACATCATCTTTATATGTTTTCATTAGCCTTTTCAAATTAATGTCATGTTAAAAAATAATGCTAACATAAAAATATTGATAATCTAATAAGTGATAGTTGTGTAATACCTTTCAAATGGCCACATCCATCGAAAGGGTTCAGGACCGTTCACTCGGATCTCATAAGCCAAATGAATTGACAAATGCATCATCACGACAAATACAGGAGGAAAGCTTTTCTCAACTTCACACAATGTTTTGGCCATGCCCCTCTCCAAATTCATAAGTGTTTCAATATCGACAACTTTGGAACATAGTGCAAGAAAGTTGAAAAGCTTAAGATTATATCACAGATTTCCTTCCTATCTTTGAAGGCATATTGGATCAACACAGGAAGTAGATGTTGCATTAAGAATTGGAAGTCATGAGATTTTATGTTCTTTAATTCCTTGAAATCACTAGAAACAATGTTCTTCCAATTACTACTGAAGCCGTACGGAACTTGCAGATCTCTCAGTGTTTGCCTAAACAATTTCTTTTCGTCCTTTGTTAACCAATACTGACCTGGTTTCATTACTTCTTTCCCATTTTCTTTATATATCTAGTACTTTTTCTTAATTTTTAATTTCTTCAAGTCCTTACGTGCATTGGCATCATCCTTCGACTTGTCTGAATTCAACATAAGCGCAACTAGGATCTTACAACAATTCTTTTCAATATGCATCACATCCAAGCTGTTACGAACATGGATATTAGCCCAATATTCAAGGTCAAAGAATATAGACCGCTTATTGATGAATTTTGTAGCAACATTTCCTCAATTTGTTTTCCCATTATTTTTGCCCCAATGAACATTAAGAGTTGCAGTCATGCTTTCTACCATTCTCCCGAGTAAAGACTTAGGCTTTTGTCTTAGCTCTTCTCTCCCATTGAAAGTACTGGAGCTAGAATCCTTCTTGTAAGTCTCCTCTTCTTCTAGCATCCATTGTCTATGACCAGGATAAACATATTTCCTTCTATTTTCAAGCCTTAGAGAATTCAAATTAGGTCCATAACAAGGACAAGCAAATTTACCCTTTGTCTTACAACCTGATATATTTCCATATGCAGGAAAATCATGGATAGTCCACAGCAAAATATCTCGCATGTTGAATTTGTTACCAGTGTGTGAATAAGATGTTATAGCCCTTTTATGCTGCAAGTCCTTCAATTCGGTAATCAATGGTTGCAAGTAAACATCTATATTATTTCCCGGCTGGTGTGGACCTAATATCAATAAAGTAAGCATTGTAAATTGCGGTTTCATGCATAGATTTGGCGGAAAGTTATATAGCACTACCATTATAGGCCATGTACTATGTTGGGAACCAAATTTACCAAATAGGTTAACCTCATATGTTGTTATGCTAAACCAAATCTAAGGTTTCTTGGCTCAGCTGCAAAATTCTTATATTTGAGATCGATGGACTTCCATGTTGTTGAATCAACTAGATGTCGTATCTTTCCAAATGGCATCTTCCCAGTTGAATGCCAAGTCATCGTTTTCGCCACCCATGGCACACTGTAACAATAATTAGAAAATGAATAGGAATATCAGATATACCTAACGTTTTAGTTTATGACTAAATAATAATAATAATAATAAATAACTAAATATATTTTAGACAAGCATACATATACATCCTCTGCAACCTTGGAGTTAACCGGAAATATCTTAGTACCTTAGCAACAAATTTAGTTTTCTCTTTATACCTAGATGTACCACATTTAAGACACTTAAATAAGGGCATTTTCTTTCCAATACAAGATACAATCATTTGGGCAAGCATCTATCTCATCATAGTCAAGACCCACTCGTGATATGATCTTGCTAGTGCGGTAGAATAAAGAGATATTTTGTACCAATTTCAGAGAAAATCTATTTATGATTTACACACCTTTTTTCCTTAATAAAATTTCTCACTTGGCAAAAAAAAGAAAAAAAGATTTACACAGCTGAAAATATATGTGAGGCCCTCTTCCTTGCTACTACAAAAATAAGAGAAAGTTTTTAGTTTAAATGTTATTCCTTGCCTTTACAAATACCTATCCTTGCTTATAAAGCTCCCCCAAATCATTCTCTTAAAAAATCTACTTTTCTTCCTTCTGCTTTACCAAAAAAAGAAATCTTCTACATTCCTTACACCCAAGTCCGTAATTAAAAGGAAGAATTAGGTTTAGGACTGGTTGGTGTATGTCTTCTTGTCAAGCAGATGGGAGGTTCAGTCTTCAACCCCCAACCTTAGGTGCATGTGAAGAACATATGGGTCTGATTCTGACACAGTGACACTTCTTCCTTCATCCAGATAATGAAATATATAGTTTCTAAGTTCAGAGGACAATTTGGTGGATATACTATCCCTAATGCCTATGACCATGGAAATATCCGCAACCTTCTGGAACGCAGAAATCAGAAGGCCTCATGGGGGACGGACCTGTAATGTCATGAGGAACTCATGAACCCATATCGGATATTTCATGGACGATTCACAAAGGTGGCAATCCAATCGCTCTTATTACCATGTCTCGGAAACTCTTCATTATTTCCATCTAGAATTTTCGTGACAGGGATATCGGAACCTATGTGCTAAGATTCTTGTAATTGTTTAGTTCTTTAAATTAGCTATTTCCCTCGTTAAAACTTGAGTGGTACACTAATGCTTAAAGCATCTCCAGTAGGTGAAGAAATGGGTGTGGGTTGGGTTTTGTTATAAGCTCACACTCCCAACCCACACTTTTAAGCTCCCAACAGATGAAATGGGTGTGAGTTACTTGTGTGTTGTTGTTAGATCTCAACCAGGTATGGGAAGTTCACACTAAAAATATGGGTGTAAAGATGCACTATGTATATTAAATATTTATTTATTGGTGTGTGAGATGAGATGTATAATTGTGTGGAGTAAAGAATACCGTACGAAGTAAAGTAGTCCGTCGTAGACTAAAAAAAATATTTTCCTTAAATAAAGATCATTACCCACCGCTAGAAGGGTTAGGTGATTTTGGGCATAACAAGGTGAGCTAGGTCTCTTAATTTACATCCAAATGGTGGAGATGCTCTTAGTCATGATAAGGTTCTTTTCTAGTTGATCTATAATTTATTCTTCAGACACTGACAACTAATCCAATGTAGGTCACATTATATACAATATCTGAAGCAGTAGAGATAACATTATAGTGTTAGGACAGATTGTATGTATTATTAACATCTTTGAGAGTTAGACTTTAGTGCAGGTAGTTCCAAATATGTCCCTATCTTAATGCCAAATTCGAGTGAGTACACGAAAGGTCAAAACAAATATGTCGATACAGTGATGAATTATTTATACGTAATTTTTTATGCTATAAATGTATATACATATTGTTGCATATAGTGCTGTTTAAGACTCGTAGTGGATTATTTTTAACCAACTGAGGCTTGATCAGTAGGACCAGTGCCTGAAAACCAATAGGTCCTGGAATCAATTCCCCATCATAAGCAACTCACTATTATAAAAGCATCTCCAGCAGTTCGGTGGGGGTTCTGACGACCTGGCCCACACGGTCAGACACAACAAAACCAACTCACACTCGTTTCCTTCTAGCAGTTGGGCTGACATGAATTTCTTTTAATAAATTTCCTGTAATCAGAACACTGCCGCTTCATCTGTTGAACAAATAAACTCAAACTCGTTCCCTCCCCACACTATTTCATCTTCTCTCTCTTTCAATTTTGCTCAAAACTCTTGAAAAAAATTACTACCATCAAACACAATAAATACAAATACCAGATGGAGACCCACACCCAAGTTGTAACCCTAATTACCGAGTGATAAGAGATTCAAGGGAAGCCGTAATTCGGTCGAGGTCCGAAAGAAAAAAAGGGGTTGTATTTGAAGAGCCAGAAGAAATTCAAGGTCAATCACATCCAATCGAAGATGATTTTTTACACATGCGGTTTATTACCGCTCTCCCAGACGGCGTGATACACTTATTTCACACCGACAAGGATCTCACGGTAAGTTTTTGTTTAATGGTGACTTTGTTATTTTTGTTAATCAAGTGTTTGATAAAATGATCCAATGAACAGAATCACGATTCAATGCACCCGCACGGCACATTCACAACGGTTATTAAAGTTTGGAACAAAATTTCCACAATTTTGACAATAAGGAATCCCGTGGTGAAGACATTCGGGAAGTTCATGGATATTAAATTGGGTAATTCCGATAATCGGCTAATTCGGGCACTAATAGAGCATTGATGGCCAACAACTCACATTTTTCTCTTCCCGTGTACGAAGATATGGATCACTTTATTGGATTTCACAATGCTTACATCATTGGCAATCAGCAAATATCATACACTATTGTCTTATGACGACCGATGGAGTATTATATCTGAGGCCCAAAAATTACTCCCCCACATTACATCCAACAATACAAATAGTGGGAACGTCAGCATTGCACATCTAAGGAAGTACTTGACCGTCATAGATGATCGGTCTAATGACAGTACGGTGGCTCGTTCTTTTATCCTTTTTATAATGGGACATTTATGGTTCCAAACGGCCAATGACACCGTCCCGTTTAGATATCTTGATGTCGTGTCCAAATTGGATGAAGCTCCCTCATATGACTGGGGTTCCGCTATTCTTGCTTCTCTGTACCATAACTTGGATACCGCAGTCACAACCAGGGGTGCCATCACTAGATTTTTGCAACCTATTGAGGTACACTAATATTTTTTCCCAATGATACAAATCAAATATCTTGCAATAAATATCTTAAATTACATTTGTAATTATTTTATGTGCTATTCCCAAATGTGAAACATCCATGTTTGGAGTTTGTTTCATTTCGTGTCTAGTTTAGATGTCAGCACAATCTCGTGGTTACTCGACGTCAGAGATTGCACATGGCGCAACTACAACTGGACTGGCACTGAACAGGTAAGTGAGTTTCTAACTCCTTGGTGTATAATATCAAGCCCTATGTATTTTACGAAGTATGAAAAAGTAATAAGAATGTCTCCTTAAAGAAAATAGAAGTTCTATTCGAATAACCTTTAATGTTGTTCGAATATGTTGCAACAGATAGAATTATATTCGAATAGAATTACTTGTGTTCGAATAACTTTTAATTGATGCATTTTTATTCGAATAGATTGATTGTTGTTCGAATAACTTTCAACATATATATTTCTATTCGAATCGATTGATTGTTGTTCGAATAACTTTCAACATATAGATTCCTGTTCGAATAGATTAATTTTTATTCGATCAGAGCCCGTATTTTCTGTTTTCCTACTTAAGACATACTTACCATTTTTCAAACTCACCTCTTTCAAAACCAATTTTTTAGAGCTTGATATTTTAGAGAGAGGAAAGATTTTAACGATCAATTCAACGCGAAGTAAATCTCAAATTGAATCAATCGGAGAAGTTTAGAAAACCTAATAATTGATTTGCAAAGTTTGAGCGATTCAAGCTTTGAAGCTTTGGTGCGTTATTCATGGCGAGGCATTGCGAGAACGGAAGAGGCGTTGTGAGAACGAGGAATTGGTTGCTAGGATCTTGATTAGAATAGAGGTAACCACAGAATGTGTTTACCGAGTCTGTAAGTAGTCAAACTTTTATAATTTGATTTCAATAGTGGATTGTTTAGCTGTCAGGTGATTCGACAGTGACCTATAGGTTTTTCTCCTGAGAAAGGTTTCCCACAGGGTTAAAAATATTTGCCGTGTCTTTAATTTTCATTGCTTGCTTGACATTAGATAATCGTATCGACTTGAACTAGGTTAAGCCTTGACCATTAATTCAAAGGAATTTGTCAGTCTAAAGCGACTAGCTATTTTAAAATACAGTATTGGTTCTGCGAGTATTGTGTGGTTGGCCACCCAACTGTCAGCAATGTACTGAAGATGATATCGTATCCTCGCCTCAGAGCATGGGAGAAGGGGAACAGGAAAAACAAATTGGGCAGAGAACTTATTTACTATAGCCAGATGCCTCATTGGCCACCAAACTACTAATTCGATCAACTAGCATCCTTAGGATACATCTGCGTCGTCAGAGTTAGATGACGTACATATCGCTTTAGAGCTGTCCTTAAAGAGGATGCCACTTTAAGTCCCAACTGGAAACTATGAGTATTACTTGGGGGATAGATGTTGGAGGCAGTTGACTAGTTATGCAGGTATTCTAATGGATCCTCCATCCAACATGTTGCCTCATCTTAGTTCAACTGATTTAGTGGCTTTAAGAGAGTCTGGATTCGCTGGCTATAGCCAGTTTGTTATGGACGAGTCAAGGATAACTTACGACACATATTGGCGTAGCCAAACTAATAAAATTTATCACCTATTGACATTCGCAGATGATGGGGAACATAGATCTATTTTGGGCCAGCGCACTCATGTCTGGTATTACACCTATTATGATTACGTCAGCAGAGGTTCATAGCTTATCCCAGGACTTCAGCTTGCCCAGCTTGGAGATGGGGCCGAACCAGGGGTGGAATATGGAGTGCATAGGGAGGCATCATACGATCCCCATCTACCACTTAAGGGAGCCACCAACGGTGCCTCGTTCCTTTGAATCTGAGAAGTTGTGGAACCTGAGTTTGGGTATGTGATAAGAGGTTTTTAGAGCCTCTACAAAATACCCGTTCAAAGTACGGTTGTCGAATTATAGCACGGATGAGTGGGATCGAATCCACAAGGAGGTTTAGAAAAACAAATACTTTCTAAGCAGAATAACGATTATATATGAGATAAATCTAAGAAGAATAAATAAAAACTAATTATAAAACATAATGAGGAAGAGAGCTAAGGTTTGGACTTGGCCTCTACCTTTCAAAGTACTAATCGATATATAACTAGATCTTAATATCTCCACCCATTATATGTTCGTGTTAAGACACATACGATGTTGTAAAATAAACCACTAAATCTATGGTTAAGCATTTAGCGGTTATGCTTTTAAGAGATGGTGAAGAGTGTCTTAGAGAATTATCAACTCAGCCATGGCTAGGCTTGAGCGAGTTCTCTAGTGTTTTTTCTTGTTTAGATCTCCAAATCAAGTCTACGGTTAGTAGCACTTATTTGTATTCAAAGTTATCATACACCAAATCGAAGCTATGGTCAAGCCTTCGATATGATGCACTAACTTATCAATTATAAAGTACTAAGAGAAAACTAATTAGAATATAATTATTATCAACTATTGCTCATCTAAGAAGATACCTCATTCTAGCCTTAGCTAGAAGATTAGCCGCTCATCTCGGACTTCATCGCATTAACTAAAAAAGATTAACAAATATTAAACTAAAGCGAAAAGAGATAATAAATAAAACTTATAACTTTATTTTTTCTAAACTTGCTCTAATATGAAATGCCCAATTACAATGGGGAGGGTTCCTTTTATAGGAGAATGAACCCAAATTTAGAAGTTATACATTAATTGTAAAGAATATTTTCACAATAATATCTTTTAATTTTACGACCAATCTTCTAAGATTCTTGCATATAATTCCCTTAAGTGATGTAAAGATCTTTCTTCATGGAAACTTTTGCATATATCTTTAATATAAAATATCTTCAAGGATCTTGGATGTAATGTATTATTTGATCTTATTCTCTAAGTATATTTGTGTATATATTTCTTCAATCTTGAGACCAAATATATTGTGTCTTTGACTTTTTGTGCTATGAACTGCTGGAGACACTTTTACTTGACTTTAAGAGCTTGGTTTCAAATATCCATCTCCAATAGCTACAATCAAACAAGCGTACATAAGTACCCAAAATTAAATATAATAGATGATTAAAATACATGTTCGGGTATATTAAAAATGTCATAATTACGCGTTCATCAAATGCCCCCAAACTTGTTTTTTGCTCGTCCTGAGTAAAGTAAAATAATAGCCACTTTCGCAGGGAGCGCCATTACATTTAGCATATGTAACAAGCCGTTAAACCTACATGTTTAGCCTAGTAGACTAGTATTGTCTCGTGACGGTTTGCAGTGACTATACCCACAAAAGTTAATAATGATATTTTAAACAATTCTAGAATACACATGACTCATTTCCTTTGAACTTATCCTTACTTAGTTATGACAAAAATATATCGATGGAGAATCCTTATACTTGTTATTCTCCCAAGTATACCAAAGAATATTTTAAGTTTATCCGAAACTAGAAGTACTACCTCAAGATTATAAAGAGATTGAAGTATTTTCCTTTAGCTATATTTGAGTGTACAGTAAAAATAGTTTTATTGCCTAATACGTTGTCTAGAATAATTTACTCAGTTTTTTTGATATTCTAGTTCTTAGTAGAATAAATTCAGCGGTCAGTTCGACAAGTGTCTTAGCTAGTCGTGGTCCTAGAATTTTTATTTTTTTCTTTTGCAAGCCTTTTCATTTGAGTACTTTTTTCTTAGTAAAGCCTCTATAACAAGGAGTTTTGGTTGACAATCCCTGCCAGTTGGCTAAGGTTGCCGGGGTGTGGTGCCCCTTCATGACCTAGACTCAAGATTCTCACAAGTAACATTTTCTTATGCTCATTTCACATAGTTCATGGTCAAACTTGAGATTGGTGATAATTTTTCCTCTTTCAGTTCTTAATCATGCGAGTAGCCTTGCAGCATGAAATATTTAGAGCACTTTTGGCTTATTATATTTTTTCTTCTTAGCAATGAACTTATTCTTAGGCAGTTGTCTCCCTTGTAGCAAACTATTCCTAACATAAATGCTAAATTTACTTTATACTGAACAAAAATCTATTAAAGGTATTAATTGCAAAACTACAGTGAAGTGTACGTTTACAAAATATGCCAAGTTAACTTGAATTAGTCGCTAATAAAATGATAGTACATCTAGCTTAAGATATTCCAAAATATTCTAGTGTATACTTGGTACAATTTCAAAATTTAGATTTTTCCATAATATTTATGTCAAAGTAAAATCAGTTTAAGTGTTTGGAAATTCGTCAAAAATATATCATAAATTGTCAAAGTGCCATTATTTTACTTTTCTTCAAAATATTTAAATAAATGATTTCCTACCCACAAACTTAAATCAAGCATTGCCCTCAATGTTTGAGAATAATAAAATAAATGGAAGAGAAAAGCTGATTTTTTTTACCTAAATGTGTCATGGGTTGCCTCCCAAGAAGTGTTAAGTATACCGTCTTTAGCCAGATTAATATACCCCCATACTTAAATGATCTTGTAATAGTACTACAGGGGTACACAATATCAGCTCTGATATACTAGATCATTTAGAAATGCAATCTCTTCATCAAAAGTATAGAACTCTAAGTACGGTTTTAATCGTTGGCCATTGACCATAAAAATATTTCCGTTCTTAGGATCCTCTACCTCTACAGCCCCATGAGGAAAAATATTTCTAACCGTATAGGGACCATGCCAACGGGATCGTAGTTTCTCGGGAAATAGACAAAGCTTGGAGTTATAAAGCAATACATTTTGATTGGGCTCAAAGGTTTTACGAATAATTGATTTATCGTGAAAAGCTTTGGTACGTTCCTTACAAATTTTTGAACTTTCATAAGCCTCATGACGGAGTTCATCCAACTCAGAAAGTTGAAGCTTTCTCTTGGACCCATCTTGGTCCATCTCAAAGTTAAGGGCCTTTGTGGCCCAAAGAGCTTTGTGTTCTAGTTCAACAAGCAAGTAGCAAGCCTTCCCAAAGATAAGCCTATAGGGTGACATTCCAATCGAAGTTTTATAAGCTGTTCGATAGGCCCAAATAGCATTATCAAGACGATCTGTCCAGTCTTTGCGATCAGTTTTAATAACTTTTTCTTAAATTCTTTTAATCTCCCGATTGGAAACTTCTACTTGATAACTTGTTTGTAGATGGTAAGGTGCGGCAACTTTATGAGTTATAGAATAATTTTTGAATAAAGTTTTAAAAACACTATTACAAAAATACTTCCCACCATCACTTATAACTGCTCGAGGAGTGCCAAAACGATTAAAAATAGATTTCATAAATTTCACCAATGGCTTATGATCATTTGTCGGACATGCTACCGCTTTGACCCATTTGGAGACATAGTCCACTGTGACTAGAATATAAAGATTTCTGCGAGATGAAGGAAACGGACCCATAAAATCTATGCCCTAAACATTAAAAAGTTCAACAATAAGAATATTGTTTAGGGGCATCATGCCGCGGTAGGCCAAAAGGTCTGTGTATCACGAAGTATAACAAAAGTAGAACAAAAGGTAAAAAAATATTGTCGGTCCTCTAACATCTATCAAAAGTAGAACAAAAGGTCTGTGTATCACGAAAAAGGGTAAGCCAATAAAGACCATATTGAAGAATTTTGGCAGCCATTTTCTTGGCACTGAAATGCCTTCCACAGGCATAGGTGTGGCAAAACATGAGTAGCTCTGGAACTCAATATTTGGAATGCATCTTCTAATAACTTGGTCAGAATAAAATTTATACAGATAAGGATCGTCCCAATTGAAACGTCTAACCTCGTGTAAGAATTTAGTTTTATCTTGATTAGACCAGTGGTCAGGTAATCGTTCAGTAGCAAGATAATTGACAATGTCGGCATACCAAGGTAGTTGTATAATAGTCATAAGCTGCTCATCAGGAAATGTCTCTAAGATAGGGAGGAGATCCTCACCACTTTCGATCAGAAGTTGGGATAAATGGTTTGCTACAACATTTTCAACACCTTTCTTATCTCGAATTTTGATGTCAAATTCCTATAATAAGAGGATCCATTGGATTAACTGAGGCTTATTGTCCTTTTTGGATAATAAATATTTTAAGGCCGTGTGATCGGTGTAGACAATAATTTTAGACCCAATAAGATATGACCGAAATTTTTCTAATGCAAATACAATGGCTAATAACTCATTCTCAGTGGTGGAGTAATTCATTTGTACATCATTGAGCGCAGGACTAGCATAGTAAATAACATGAGGGTTTTTTATCTACTATTTGCCCAAAAATTGCTCCAACAGCGTAGTCAGATGCATCGTACATCAATTCAAATAGAAGATTCCAATTGGGCGGTGGGATGATTGGAGCGATAGTTAATTGAAGTTTAAGCTTTTCAAAAGCTCTGGAATATTCATCGTCAAAGTGGAAATCAGTTTCCTTAGCAAGTAAATTGCATAAGGGTTGGGAAATTTTGCTAAAATCTTTGATGAACCGACGATAAAACTCTGCATGGCCTAGAAATGATCGAATGGCCTTAACCGTTCGAGGAGGAGGTAAGGAAAAAATAATATCAATTTTGGCCTTATCAACTTCTATCCTTTTGTTGGAGATAATATGCCCAAGAACTATCCCTTGTGTCACCATAAAGTGACATTTTTCTAAGTTTAACACCAAATTAGATTGTGTACATCGTTCTAGCACGAGCTCCAAATGGTACAAACATTCATCAAAATAGGAACCAAACACTGAAAAATTATCCATGAAGATTTCGATAAATTTATCAACCATATCAGAGAAAATGTTCATCATACAACGTTAAAATGTAGCGGGTGCATTACACAAACCAAATTGCATACATCGATAAGCATAAGTCCCGTAGGGACATGTTAATGTGGTTTTCTCCTGATCTTCTGGAGTGATGGGGATTTGATTATATCCAGAATAACCGTCAAGAAAATAATAATGACTTTTTCCCGCTAATTGCTCAAGCATTTGATCAATTAATGGAAGAGCAAAATGATCTTTCCTAGTAACCGTGTTCAACTTTCTGTAATCGATACAAACACGCCACCCGGTGGTCATATGGGTAGAGATTAATTCATTATTCTCATTTTTGACTACAGTAATCCATAATTTCTTGGGTGCAACTTGAACAGGGCTGACCCACTTACTATCCGAAATGGGGTATATGATACCCGAGTCTAATAGCTTGAGAACTTCCTTCTTAACTACCTCCATAATAGTTAGATTTAAACATCGTTGCATATCACACAAATTTTTAGCACCTTCCTTGAGATTGATGTGATGCATGCACACGGTCGGGCTAATTCCCTTCAAGTTTGATACAGACCACCCTATGGCTGATTTATGTTTTTTAAGGACACTCAATAGTTTACCTTCCTGGTCAACATCTTGATTGGAAGCTATTATCGCAGGTAGAGTTTCAGAGTCACCTAAAAAGGCATACTTTAGAGTATTGGGTAATGGCTTGAGGTCCAGCTAGGGTGGTTTAACAATGGATGGAATAGGTAAAGTAGTTGATGGTTTAAAAGATTCTAGTCTAGGTCTTCATTTGGATATGTTAAAAATAGGAGTTGAGTCGAGTAAATCATTAAATTCATCAACGATTGTGTCTTTATTATAGTCCTCACCAAAGTTTACAAAACATGATTCTAAGGGGTCGTCAGAAAAAATAATTTAGGGAACGAGTTGTAAACAAGGGAGTCAATCATATTCAGTTCAGCCATGTCATCAGAATGTGGGACTTGAGTATTATTGTTAAAAACATTGAGTTTGATCTTCATGTCTCCCATTGATAATTGTAAGAACCTATTAAAGCAATTAATAATGGCATGAGCAGTCGCAAGAAACGGGCGGCCCAATATGTCAAGGATCTCGCAGATAGGATTCGTGACATCTTCAATGTCCAAAACAACAAAGTCTACAGGAAAAATGAGAGTATCAACCTTGATAAGAATATCCTCAAGGATACCACGTGGGTATCGTATTGACCTATTAGCTAATTGAAGTGTCATTCGGGTAGGTTCGAGTTTTCCAAGTCCTAATTCCTGATAGACCAAGTAAGGTAAGACATTCACACTAGCCCCCAAGTCGAGTAATACCCTATCTACTTTTTGATCTCCAATTTTACAAGGGATAGTTGGGCTTCCAGGATCACGAAGCTCAGGAGGGGTTAATGTCACAGTCAAGAAGACTTTCTAATGTACATTAATTTTTCTTTTCCTAGTGCACGCATCCTTAAAGAATTTGGCATACGTAGGAATAAGCATGATGGCATTGAGTACTAGAATATTTATATGAACTTGCTTAAATATATTCAATATCTCGTCAAATTAAATTCCTTTATTAGTCGGATAAAGGCGTTGTGGATAAGGCACCTTTGACACAACACGTGCCTTTGGTATGGAAACGGACAAAGTAGGCAACTTTTTAGATTTCTTAAAAGGTTCATGGTTGCTTACTACAGCTGGTTTACTCGTACCTACCTCATCCTCAATAGTAATTGGTGTTTGCTCAACCCTAGATATTTCAACTCGATTATCAAATTGTCTACCACTTTAAAAAGTGGTAATGGCATTAAGCCATTTTGGGATTGAGTTAGGCTCAAACCCAGATGGTCCTTTGGGATTAAATTCAGGTTGGCTAGGTAGCTTACCTGGTGGTCGCTCATGAAATGCATTTGTCAATTATCCTATCTGAGTATCAAAATTAGAGATAGATTGGGATGAAGAATTTTGATTCACCAAAGTCTGTTATTGTAATTGCATCATTTGTTGTTAAAATTGTAACGTTTGTTTTTGACTTTCCATTAATTGTTGCATGAAGTGAGCAAGGGTGTCTTCCAAAGATGGTTTAGGTGGAGGTGGCGAGAACTGTTTTGATGACTGAAAGGTTTGCTGAGATGCTTGAGGATAAGACTAAGAATTGGGATTCCTATGTAAATTATGAACTGAGGTATGTGGCTCTCCAAAACTGGGACTGGGTTGGTTGTTCTTCCACAAAAAATTTGGTTGGTTCTGCCAAGTTGGCTTGTACGGGTAAAATGGCCTCCTGTAGGTATTATTCAGAGCATTCACTTTCTCTTGATTGTCATTCATTTCATTTAACATGGGATCCATTTGAGTCACATGGGTGACATCATAACAAATGGTGCCCCTATTGCAGAACTTGGTTCACACTACCCTTAAATTGATTCATAGTCATAACCACGATTTTTCGGGTAAGAGTATCTAATTGGGCTTTAATGGCCGTTCCCTCACTTACTTCGTACAAGCCACCTTTTTTGGCTATACAAACATTTCTATGTAGATCGAAGTCCCATTGCTGAGAATTTTCAGCCAATGTATCAAACTCTCCATAAGCTCTATCGGGTTCAAGGTCCTGAAATTTACAACTATGCATGGATTCTAGCCTGTAATGATTCTTAGACGTCATTCCACGATAAAAGATTTGGGCTAAATGTTTCTTTTCAAAACCATGATGGGGACATTGTGAAAGAAGATCTTTATATATCTCTCATGCTTCGTAAAACATTTTACTCTCATTTTGAGCAAATTTAACTATTGTATTTTTAAGAGCGAGGGTTTTTCCCATTGAAAACCATTTGGTTTTGAACTTAGTCTCCATTTGGTCCCATGAATTGATAGATGTCGTTGCTAATGAATCAAGCCAATGACTCAGCTTATCTTTAAGTAAGAATGGGAATAAACGAAGGCAGACGGAATCCTCAGTAAAATATTTATATTTTGAGAGCGCACAAGTTTTCCTAAATTCATGGACGTGTTTATAATGGCTCTCATAATCAATCCCATGAAATGTAGGTAATATTTGGATCACACTAGGCTTGATTTCATAATGATTTGTTGTGACGACTGGTAACACGATACATGAAGGTATATCGCTCATCACTGGGGTCATATAGTCCCTAAGAGATTTGGCGGCAGCCATGATTGGTGGTTCGACTTCCAGCTCAACAACCAGCTCAATTGGGTCAACTCTAGATAGATTACCCTCCTCCCAAATTGGGGGTCCTAAGTTCTCTATTATGTTGATTGGGCGAGGTAGTCGCCCTCTCCGCTTTAGCTGAGGTGGTGGACCGTAAATAGGCAAAGGTTCTGGTAAACTTCCAAAACATTTTTCTCCATGTGTCCAATTGATCATGCACAAACTAATATGCGATAAAATTTGGCACCCAATGCAGTAAACAATCAATCAAACCAATAATCGAACACTTCAACATTTTTTTTAAGAAGTAATAATAAGGTCCCCCCTATATTCTTCTATGTTCACAAAACGGTAGGATGGTCAAAGGCTTTGGTTCCAATACTCTCCTGCGTCACTGTGTTAGTACTAGCTTAGAGTAAATGTTAGGTCCTCACGCCCGAAAGAGTCGCCTTATCGTACGTCAGCCCTCGGAATGGTGATGTCATAAACCTACAACCAGTATTTCACGGTGCTAGGCAGGGGACATATCATATGAACCCGTGTTTGTACCCCGGTCTGGTACACCAATCCGTTGGGTGATGAAATCCCGCGGGAATCTTGCTACTCTTTTTTTTAACATTTATTTTGAGATCTGGGACGTTTAATTTTTGTGTGATGCAAATTTCTTCGTATCCCTAATGGGTGGTCTCACTTGTTGGAGAGCTATTTGAGTGATAAAATCTCGTAAGTCTCTAGCAGTTTTTACCTTTACTAACTTTTGAATAAAAAAAGAATATTAAACACAATAATAGTTCAGTCAAATCATAGCAAAAATTTTATTAGAGCAGCATATATTTGTACAGTCCGCACGACTTTATATGGCCTAGTGCCAGGACGAAGCGGATATGAACCCCTTTTAGATGTCAAGTTTATAGAGGTACCAACCTACGGGAAGTGTTTCTCGGTGAAGTTGTGGCCGCCACTTCACTTAGGGGGCGAAGAAGGAAGTGCCCCTTCACTTAGGGAGCACAAGAAGGATGGAATTGATGATGCTTTTAGCTTTTTGTATTGTCCGTCTTATTTCCAACTTTGTGACTATCCTGCAAAACAAGAGAAAAATGATTAGTGAACTTGCGACAACAATATTAATTCAATTTCCAAGTTTATTGTAGTCTATGATGTCTTGATTTTCAAATATGTATATCTTTCAGCTCAGTTGAGAGATAGTAATAAATAATATGAATTTGGAAAGATATTTCAGAAAGAAAAAATATTCAAGAAATAAATTTTCTATAATTTAGCTTCCCTAATGCTTAAAACAAGTGATGAATGAACAGCAACGTCCTTTACTGAGACTGTTTTATACTATTTTTTTCAAAAGGTTGTAACTCACAAACGACTAAAAAGAAAAATATAATCTATTGCAATTCGGAAAGGGTTTTGAATTATTTAAAACTTTTGTAGCAAATGTATTTCCCAACTACAAAGTATAAATGATCAAAAATGGTGAAGCATTCAGGAAAGAACTTAATAGCTACTGTAGCGCCAAAAACTCAAAACAATCTTTAAAAAAAAACAAAACTAGAGACACAAAAAGATAAACGATAATAATAAAAACACTATATGCTATTACCAGCCCACTATACTTTTCAACGAATCTTAAAAACAAATAATTTTGAAATCATTGGCACGGTATTAGAAAAAAATTAACAAAGAAAATTCAGTATTATAGATAATAGTTTTCAACGATGCCTCCCCGGCAACGACACCATTTGTTAAGAGATTTTTAGGGCCTCTACAAAATACTCGCTCAAAGAACGGTTGTCGAATTGCAGCACAGATGAGTAGGATAGAATCCACAAAGAGGTCTGGAAAAACAAATACTTTCTAGGCCGAATAACGATTATATGCGAGATAAATCTAAGAAGAATAAATAAAAACTAATTATAAAACTTAATGAGG
Organism: Kingdonia uniflora; assembly: GCA_014058105.1. NCBI lineage: Eukaryota > Viridiplantae > Streptophyta > Magnoliopsida > Ranunculales > Circaeasteraceae > Kingdonia > Kingdonia uniflora. The sequence continues at coordinate 224,435 of JACGCM010001174.1, forward strand.
GAGGGAGCAAAGGTTCGGACTTGGCCTTTACCTTTCAAAGTACTAATCAATATATAACTAGATCCTAATATTTCCACCCATCATATGTTCGTGTTAAGACACATACGATGTTGTAAAATAAACCACTAAATCTATAGTCAAGCATTTAGTGGTTATACTTTTAAGAGATGGTGAAGAGTGTCTTAGAGAATTACCAACTCAACCATGGCTAGGCATGAGTAATTTCTAAAATGTTTTCTCTTGTTTAGATCTCCAAATCAAGTCTGCGGTTAGTTGCACTTGTTTGTATCCAAAGTTATCATACACCAAATCGAAGCTATGGTCAAGCCTTCTATATTAAAGGTATTTATTCCTCGACCTCACTCGTAATCGAGCTCACTCATTTCGATTTTCCTCCATATCAGGCTGACATAATTTCAGCACACCACACTCCAGTAAAACATTCTAACCAACCCCACGAACTACATAAGAAACTACATCTAGCTAACCCCGGAAAACGTTATTTACTCAACGACACCTGTCTTTCATGAACTCGTCAGTTATTCACTCAATCGCCACTAACAACATTATTCAGAAGATGTGCTTCAGCACGACGAAGAGCTACGGGGAAAGCCTATAAAAAGGAGAAGTTCCAGAAAATACAGGGACCAGAAAAATTACTCAAACTTCTTATTTACGAGATCAAAGGCATTTTTATATTCTAGAGATCACTTCTAATAAAGATTTCCACTCAAAGTTATAAAGATACTTTTACAAAAATCCTCCATACGAGGTCATGGTTTTTTACCTATTCAGAGGTTTTCTACGCTAAAAGCACCTATTTCAATTCCTTGCTTTCCATTATCATATTGTTACAGGATCATTGGTGTGATAGCCAATTCCTAATCGTATCGAGCTACGGAATTTGGCCATTACATTTAGCGCCGTCTGTGGAAAAGATTGCATATCCACGATATCCTAAGGCACTTTTTTATTATAATTTTCAACAATGGTTTCTTCCAGACGACAGGCCGCAGGAACTCAGCTCAAAATTTTTGTGGATCCGGGACAACTCACCGAGTTACGGGCGAATCTCCACGCAGAAGCAGAGAAACGCGCTGAGCTCGATCTTCAATTGACTAAAAATCATGAGCTCCAAGTGAAAGAGCTCGATGCAGAACGACAGGCACCTTTTATAGTGCTCAAATGACACGAAGATCAGATGACAACGATGAGACTGCACTCGAGGCTCTGTAAAAATACTTAGTGGGCCCCTCCTGCCAGAGGTCACGATCAACTTCTAAAGACCTCCCGCATCTCAGCAAGAAAAAGGTTGGGACCTAGGGGAGTCACCAGTAAAGCAATCTCCAGAAATCTACCACAGTGACCGCCACCCTCCATCCATTTGGGAGGAGAAGTTCAATCAGAAATTAGTTGGGGATAACAGATTCCCATTTATCAGGAGGAAGACTAGCGACCTCTCCATCAGATTCCAGCACTAGACTGTTTGAGTAAAGGTACGGGGACTCATCATCCCCTGCCAGTACATCCAGCAATCCAACCAACACATCATTATGTGACAAAAGAGTATATGGATCAACGAATTAAGGAGCTCATCAAGGCACAAGTTCTTGGAGCTACCGGTGACACCACGACGTTGCAAGGAAGTTTGATTGCCAAAGAACTATTTGATATGGAAATACTGAAAGGTTTCCATACTCCCCAAATTCACAAGTACAAAGGTACCGACCCGAAGGAGCATATCCAGCAATACCGCAATTCATTGGGGTTGTACTCCAATCTCAACCACATTCTCTACTGACTGTTCGCCACAAGTTTACAGGAAGAACCACTCTGATGGTTCCACTCATCCCCTGAGGAATCTATCTATACATTTGATCACCAGTAGAAACAAGGTACTCTAAAATTGAGAAACTTCTTCTCATCCTTGTTTACACTTCGCAGAAACTAAAGCACTACTTCCAAGCGCATTTCGGCAAAGTGATGACAAACTACCCACTTCAGGAAGTTCTATCCAAAAAAGAGAAGTTACGAAGAGTGCAATAGTGGTCAATCAGTTTGGGCGAACATGATATAAAGTTTGAACAACGTCTTTCAGAGAAAGGTCAGGCCGTTGCCGATTTCCTCATAAATTTTCCAGTGGAAGATCCCGAGTGGGAGGAGAATGATCCAGACCTTACTGAAGGCACGCCAAAAAACCTACCTCCCAAGCCATTCAACGAACAAGCTAACTTGATCACTACGTCAGGGTGGAGACTTCTCACTGATGGATCTGCAGGACCCGCAGGGTCAGGAATCGGGATCGTTTTGACCACCCCTTCAAATGAAAGAATTAAGAAATTAATCCGCCTGGATTTTAAAGCCTCAAATAATGTCACCGAATATGAAGCTCTCATTCACGGACTCGACCTCGCTCTTGAGACCGACGTCCCCGAACTCTCAGTTTACACAAATTCATTACTCATCGTTCATCATTATTCCGAGCAGTACAAGAAGAATGGGAAGATGATCGAATACGCAACCCTCGTGGCAGATTGGATGAGTAAGTTTGCGAAAGCGACTCTCGAATATCTTCCTTGAGGGGAGAACAGACACGCTGATTCCTTGGAGTATCTAGCTGGGGTCCTGGGTACAGAAGCTCGATATCTCCAGATCAAAATCATTTCACCCTCCAGCATTGATCGCATTTCTGTATACACGATCAACACTGGGGGAAATAAAGGGGGAGACGACGATTGGCGAAAGCCTTTAGTGGCCTACCTCGGTATCGACAATAGTTACAATGGACCACTTCCAACAGATCCAAAAGAGCATCGACAACTGATCAATAACTCGAAACGTTACATTGTTCAAAATGGCAGGCTTTACCGTTTATCCGTTACAGAACCTTACCTCAAGTGCCTCTTAAAATCAAAAGTAGACGAACTTTTCCTTCAATTACACGAAGGAACTTGTGGCTCCCACACCGCAAGTCGATTATTAGCAAACAGAGCAATAGCTCAAGGAGTATTCTGGCCTGGTATGCGCAAATAAGCAGAAGAATATTCCCGCAGATGCGATGCCTGCCAGAGACATGGAAATATGATACACGTCCCTGCGCTCAAGCTCCATGCAAGCAAGATTTTTTGGCCATTCAAAAGATGGGCACAAGACCTCGTCGACGAATTCCCTAACTCTTCAGGTAATCGTCGCCACCTACTCGTAGCTGCCGATTACTTTACAAAATGGGTAGAAGCAATTCCGTTATGTCGAACCAGAAAAGAAGAGGTCATCTCTTATCTATAACTACATAATCATTCAATTCGGGTGCCCCCACTCAATTCATATCGATAACGGGCCCCAATTCGTGGGAGAAAATATCATAACCTTTCTAAATCACCACAATATCATCCATTCACCATCAAATCCATACTATGCTCAAGGCAATGGCCAAGCCAAAATCACCAACAAAACCATTGTGGATAGACTCAAAAATAGGCTTCACTCACAGAAAAAAAGGCAATTGGGTCCGCAAGCTACCTCATGTTCTGCGGGCGTATCGAAATACTCCTCGACATTCCACGGGGTGTACTCCATTCCTCCTTGCTTATGGCACTGAGACAGTCATTCCTTATGATTATCATCATCCAGTTCGGGATCACGCGCTAACTGACGAGGAAAATGAGTTCGAATTGGCTTGCAATCTCAATATGATAGATGAAACCAGGGAACGCGCCATCGCTAACCTAGGTCGATACCATCATATGCTGGCCAGGTCTTACAATAGCCAAGTCAGGAACCGCACCTTCCAAATCAAAGATTTCGTCCTACAAGAAATTCCTCAACATCGCAAAGAGCCTCACACTGGAAAATTAGCCGACAATTGGGAGGATCTATTCATTATCACAGGTCTCTCAGGCCTGGAATCATACTATCTCATGATAGAAGAGGGTGTCCCCATTTCAAGTCCTTGGAATAGTAGATGACTGAAATGATACTATCGCTAGTCGTCTCACTACTCCATTTCCATGTTTCGCTTTTTGTTATCAATTCCAAAAGTGAGATTCTTATCTCCATCCAATATTCAAGCATAGATAATACTAGCTTACAATCCACATACCATAAGTTCAATCGAGGAACTTTGTTGGCTTCTACCACTACATATCTGCGAAGGTGGCAAGTGTGAAAACTGTTCAACTTCAAAGAGCCAAGCAAGAGATAAGACATAGGTAATATTGGTCTTCATCTTTTACAACTTGTTTGGTTTATACCAGTAGGTTGGATCGAGCATACAACTTGGTTTAGCTGAATCCATACATATCTACGAGGGTGGCAAGTATGAAAACTTGTTCAACTTCAAAGAGCCAAGCAAGAGATTAGACATAGGTAATACTAGTCTTCATCTTTTACAACTTGTTTGGTCTACACCAGTAGGCTGAATCGAGCATACAACTTGGTTCAGCTGAATCTATACATATCTGCGAGGGTGGCAAGTGTGAAAACTTATTTAACTTCAAAGAGCCAAGCAAGAGATAAGACATAGGTAATACTAGTCTGCATCTTTTACAACTTGTTTGGTATACACCAGTAGGCTGGATCGAGCATACAACTTGGTTCAGCTGAATCTATACAGCTCTGCGATTGTGACAAGTGTAAAAGCTCGCCGCACATCAAAGGCACAACCAGGCATAAGATAAAGCAAAGGTCATACTAGCTTTCATCTCTTTCAATATGTCTGCGACATTTCCATAAGCCTAGGTCAAGGATAATACTTGGTCTAGCAACCCTCTACATTTCTACGATTAGAACGAATGTAAAAATTTGTTTTATATCAAGGATCCCACCAGACACAAGATAAGGCAAAGGTCATCCTAGCTTTCATCTATAACAATGTGTCTGCAACAATTCTACTTATTTTTAGGTCAAAATCATATTATAGAAGATTCTTCCCTACTGATACAGTGTCAGCAATGTTTTCCCCCACATCATCAAGAGGTCTATCTTTCAGTTCGCAGGCTATTGCAGCCCTACCTCGTTCTACTAGGTCATCAGTTCGAGGACCCAGCTGGGTCTCCATGACGCCCAGACAGTTACCTCGATCTATCTCAGCCTTCCAGGTACATCCCTTATCTGACAGAGTTTTGAGCAAGGTATCTCGTTCTGACTCAATCCTTTTAACTTCCTCTACAAAATATGTAACAATCACCTTTAACAAGTCAGATCGAGCCACATCAGGTACTACCGCTTTTCCGAACCTAGCCTTCAACCTCTCGTGACGCACCTTTACACTAACATAAGTATCCTTCCAAGCGTTTCCATTCGCATCAATCCTATTGTGTCGAATGGCATCTTATTTCAATTTGGCAATATACTGCTTCGACTCAGCCAAATTCATGGCTTGTAATTCTACTACCCAAGCACGAAGCATCCCAAGCTTAGCGTTCAACACTTCTTTCGCAGGCAGATCCCTCAATAAATCACCATTTCTCTTCACTAGCAAATCCTTAGCTCTTATCTCCCCCTCTAAAATTCTCTCCCTGATAAGAGCAGCGTCCAACTTATGCTGACATTCCCTCAAATCTACATTTCCCCTCTGAATATGCCCCTAAATTTGAGATACATCACTTTCTAGCTCTCTAATGCGAGTTGAAAGACTAACGACATCCCCATAAACTAGAGGAACCTTAATCACAGTTCTACTTCCCCTAGAGCGCTCTCTAGCCTCAGCTTTCATGGCACAAGCAATGGCTTGATCCCTTTCGGCTTTAAGTCGAGCGATTCTCTCATTTAAGCCATCACACCAGCACTGCATTTCTCGTAATTCCATTTCCTTGGCGGGGAGGGCTGTATGCAGATGTTCAGCTGCGGCCTCCAACGCCGATAGGTTTTCTCGAGCTATCCACAACTCGTCATCTTTTCCAATGAATTTTTTTCTCATTTGCTCCAGTTCGATCTTGCATCAATTGAGATAAGATCGACTTAATTCCTCAGTTCGTTCCAACGCCTAAATACGGTATTGAGCCATATCCGCCTGCTTACCCCTCACAGTCAATGCATCAACCTGACGTTGAAAATTCTCGGCATGCCCTGTTGCCTAGGATAAATCTTCTAATCCCTTCTTAATCCTAGAATTTTTCTCTTCGACCTGACGAGTCAGGTCAGAGACGACCTGATTCAACTTCTCTAGTCTGAAATGTGCTTTGACGTACTGATCCTCCCTATTCTCATTCACCTCCTTCATCCTATCGAACTGCTCCACAAATTCCCGATTGTACATGAGTGCGTGATCCTCACGTACGCGAGATGCATCCAATTTGACCCCCTACATATGAACCCCTAACCCTGTCTTTCGCAAGGGTACGGAGACAGACCCAACATTCCTTGCCTGTCAAGAGGAAGACATGAAATCTCTACTTGTAGTAAAAATCTTTCTCTGCTTCAACCGCTTCCTCTCCCGACAAGCCTCGATACGTTGGGGGAACAAGCGTTGGGATCGCCATTTCCAGGGACTAGTCACCAAAGTACTTTAGCTTCAACCACTGCGCTTCAGACGCAATTCTCTCTTCAAGAACCATACTCTGAGTTTTTACCATTTCAGAGAGCGTTACGTATGCAGAATTTACCCAAACAATGTGATCAAGGTACTCTTTATATAACCCTAACTTTAATGTGCAGGTACGTTTTCCCAAGCGTCGTCTTTTATTATGGACGTGATTATTCAAACACAAACAGTCACATACATCCGCACCATCATTTAATACCTATCACTTCCCAATATCACTTAACTTCCGCCAAGTCAAAAGCCATAATTGCTCCATTTCGAAATTATAATTTTTTTCTCAACCAAAGTCACCCGTGACTTCGGTTACACGGGGGCGATTGTAGGGACTTATTCCTCGACCTCACTCGTAATCGAGCTCACTCAGTTTGATTTACCTCCATCTCAGGCTTACACAATTTCAGCACACAACACTCCAGTCAAACATTCGAACCAACCCCACGAACTACAAAAGAAACTACATCGAGCTAAACCCATAAAATATTATTCAGTCAAAGACACCTGTCTTCCATGAACTCGTCAGTTATTCAGTAAACCGCCACTAACCACATTATTCGAAAGACGTGCTCCAGCACGACGAAGAACTATGGGGAAAGCCTGTAAAAATGAAAAGTTCCAGAAGAGACAGGGACCAGAAAAATTACTCAAACTTCTTATTTACGAGATCAAAGGCATTTCTATATTCTAGAGATCACTTGTAATAAAGATTTCCACTCAAAGCTATAAAGATACTTTTACAAAAATCCTCCATACGAGGTCGTGGTTTTTTACCTATTCAGAGGTTTTTTACGCTAAAAGCACCAATTTCAATTCCTTATTTTCCATTACCATATTGTTACAGGATCATTGGTGTGATAGCTAATTCCTAATCGTATCGGGCTACGGAATTTGGCCATTACAGATATGATGCACTAACTTATCAATTATAAAGTACTTAGAGAAAACTAATTAGAACCTAATTATTATCAGCTATTGCTCATCCAAGAAGAGGCCTCATCCTAGCCTTAGCTAGAAGATTAGCCACTCATCTCGTACTTCATCGCATGAACAGCTAAAAAAGACGTTAACAAAAATTAAACTAAAAGAGAAGAAGAGATAATTAAATAAAACTTATGACTTTATTTCTTCTAAACTTGCTCTAATATGAGATGCCCAATTACAATGGGGGGAAAGTTCCTTTTATAGGAGAAGGAACCTAAATTTAGAAAATATACATTAAATTGTAAAGAATATTTTCACAATAATATCTTCTAATTTTACGACCAATCTTCTAAAATTCTTGCATATAATTCCCTTAAGTGATGTAAAGATCTTTCATCATGGAAACTCTTGCATATATCTTCAATATAAAATATCTTCAAGGATTTTGGATACAATATATTCTTTGATCTTATTCTCTAAGTATATTTGTGTATATATCTCATCAATTTTGAGACTAAATATATTGTGTCTTTGACTTTTTGTGCTATGAACTGCTAGAGACAATTTTATTTGACTTTAAGAGCTTGGTTTCAAATATCTATCTCCAATAGCTGTAATCAAACAAACGTACATAAGTACCCAAAATTAAATATAATGGACGATTAAAATACATGTTCAGGTTTATTAAAAATATCATAATTACGCGCTCATCAATATATGACGAGTCGCCCTTACAAAGTCTGTGTGGGACGCCCAGATGATCACATCGCTGACTGATCAAAATGTTACTCTAACGAGGGGTTATGATATTATCAACAAGCAACTATATCAGCATGTAAGTAATTTATTTATTTTAGCTTTCTAAAAGCATATTTATTTTGTTAAAATCTAAATAAATTTTCTTTCTCCCTTTTAGAACATATAGCTGAGGACGACACTAACTATATAGGTGGTGCCGCTACCAGATAGTAGTAGTGCTAGGATAAGGCAGACAACCGATGGACCAGGCACTCAGACCAGGGGAGCTGGCAGTATCCGCAGGGGGCAGGGTACTGGATATGATTTTGATCTGTCTCTGTAGATATAGTTGTAAGATGAGTGTTCCTGTAGACGTATATTTTTATTGTGTGCATCAGTGCTGAATTATTTCTTTTGTAGACTTTTGTTTCTCCATATAAGTACGTATACGACCAGATGTCCCATTTTTTAAAATTCAATTATTATCGATCAATTTTTACTCTGACTTGAATTTAAATGAAAATACAATTACAATTCTTAAAATAATAGTTTTACACACAAAATTAAACTAAAAACATATACAATTAAACCAAATTCATCATTCACGACTGATCACCACCAAAAAATAGGGTTTCTGCGATAGTTTTAGCATGTCGTAAAAGCCTTTTAGCGACGGGTATAGTTCGTCGGACTGTTGTCGTTGATGGTGGGGTCACTAAAAGTTTAGCGACCGACAAACCTGTCGCCTAATGCTATAGTTTTCGTGACAGGTTTAATATGTCGTTGTTTGTCACACTTTTGCGATAGTTAATTTTGTCGCTAAACTTTTAGCGTCGACATCAATTACATGACCAAAAATTGTCACCAAATATGAGTTCCTTTACTTTTTAGCGACACGGGAAAATGATTGTCATATCATTTATTTCATAACTATATAGCACAACTCAAAGAAAACACAAATACATCTGGAAACCAAAGAAAAGTAAACCTAAAATTATATTTTATTCCTCGAAAACATTCGCACAATATAAAGTTAGAGCTCTAACCCCCATAACATTCATTACCAAATTACAAATGTTATTTTCCTTATATATATCCTATAAGACTCAACAGTGGCTAGATACTAGCAAAATAAGTTTCTTCCAAATTGTTGTCTTCCGCATCAACTACTTGTTTCATTGATCGATGCTAAGGAACCATCCAATGCAATGATTTACTTCCTTGTTATTAAAGAAATACCTGCAATCAAAGTTTCATCAAACAATTCATACTCTTATAAGTAACTATCAATGCTAAATCACATAGTGAAACTACTCTTACTATAAGATTTTTGTATGGCTATGATCATAACAACCAAGAAACATCACGAAAAATGAATTAAATCATTCTCTGATAAATAAATACAGTAATTTCACTACAGCCAAAGAGATGCAAACCTTTAACTCAAGAAACTAAAAGCATAATCTCTACTCTATCTGATTTCGACGTCAATCACACCTATAGGGAAACTAATAGAGGGCCAAATTTTCTATCTACGCTTTGTACTAAGTTGTTTGCCTCCTAGGTTCATGTTATATCCGAGGAGGATACAAGGGGTGTAATGCACATTAGGTTGTAATTCTTTTTATTCTTTAATAAATCTGGTCATGGGGTCCTTGCCTAAAATTGCTTTTTCATAAATAAAAAATACACTCAAACCAAATCTATTTTACTCCATAAATAGGAAAAATGTAATAGGGATGTCATATTTACTTTTGAGCTGAAAGTAAGAGGCCTGAAGTTAGATTTAAGATGCTCTTTCAATGAAAATGCTAAAAATTCATGTCCAATTCACCTTGCCGACCACTAGAATAACCAAAACCAAATAAACAAAATGTAAAAACCCGCATTAAAATGTTCATGTAAACAAATGGAGTTGTAGAATTGAACTAAAGTATTTGCTAATAAGAGAGAGCAAAGGGGAAAACAAAACTGAAGATACTTGAGAGTAACCTAGATAACTAGTAACTTCACGCATTTAGATAGAACCATCATAACAACTTGAAAGGAAGGCATGAAGTATGCACCATTAACCAATGAGAAAAGGCAAAAAGAGAATAATAAAGCTATCAAAAAATAGAGTACCGAAACTTACTACTTTCCATCTCTCCATATATGTGTCCATGGATTGTGCAATTGATAGATGTAGTAGGCCCCATACTCGACATTTGTGCCCCATATTCGGCATTTGAGGACAAGGGTCTTACCTACCAACCAATGTTTACAGAATATAAGGAATGTGATTAATGAAAAAAATATCTAATACAAAAATGTGATCAACAATCAACAATAAGTATACATCTATAGATTTTTAAAACAAGATACATGTTTCTGCTATTGAACTTTTAAATACTAACCTAATTTAGTAAAAGATTGAAGTCATTGTGTTAATCGCTGCCAGAGCCTAGCTAAGGTGATAGTAATCATGCCTATAATGTGAAGGATATACATGAAGTCAAAAACAATACAGTAACAAGAAGTAACCCCATTTTGAAGTGGCATTTACATGCAGATAACTCAAGGCTAACTCTGAATAGGATCTATTGTCTTCAGAATTAGGTCTTAAATTAAAAACGTATATTTCAAATGGTTCTAACCATCAATAAAATAGTTCTTGCCTCCCATGTCAGGATACTACACACGATCCTCAAGAAAGTATCCTAGGAATAATACATATATATTATTATATTTTAGCCATCATTTTAGCGAGACTTACTAGATAAACAATGGACCTTTAATAAATGGTACATACAAAACAACTTACTATCCTTTCATATGGCTAGAAATGCAGCCAAAGTCACGATTGACAGAGCTGCTGCAAACCAAATTCTAGTAACCATGCCGTATATAACCAAAAAATTGGGAGCTTCAGGTATGTAATGGGACAATGGGTACATATGGAGCCCTTGGAATCATCTGTTAAAAACATCAATTGGAAACCTAAATTATTTGACTACATTATTTGTTCAAATATACTTGACCATATCCAGTTTAGTGTACGTACTTAATTCTCATTTGTGTGCATCATTATATCAATTATTTACGGATTGAGTATTATAACGATTTCGAGCGATCTATTTCTACATAAGCATTATGCAAAATTCAACAATTATATCAAAGTTTGATTATTTTCTGTAGTATTAACTTCTTTATAAGAGATATAATACCATAAATTGGATAAAGTTTACCCCTGATTCTTCAAAATTGGCTCATGAATTACATCCCCAATTCCCTTTTCATCTAAAATAAGGTTATCGAGGTTCCACTGGTTCGAAGCGATTCAACTTGCTCCAACACAACCAAGGAAATTCCGAGCATGGCAACATACCCAATCTCATAGAACTTAACAAACCAAAAGTGAACAAAAAAAAGTGCTTATTATTGAGGTTTAGTGAATCAAACCTGTCATTGCACAAATCCATCGCAAGAGCTACATTCCATGAACCCACAACGATGATATTTTCCTTTCGAATGTCTATTTTTTTGGAAAAGAGGTTTTTTTTTTCTCTCGAGATGGAGAAGAGATTAAAATGGAAACTGTGAGTGGGTGAGTGAGGGACTTGAGACGAGGAAGAGCAGGTGAGGGTAAGAAAGTCATGGGCTCTCTCTTTCAATATGTGGAGAGGTGGGAGAGAGGAGAAATTTTGCGCAAAAACGAAATGTGTGAGTGAGAATCCGAGAGTGAGGGAGAAATTGAGAGAGAAAATCAGGGAAAATGGTTAATTGTGCAGATTTTGGTGCCAATTTGAAGTGGCTTGAGAGATGAAAAGGAATCGTGATAGAGGAGTTGTGAGAAAGAAGGGAACGTGAGAGAGAAAGGGGGACCCGTAGAGGGAAAGATGATAAAAATCACGATTGGGTTTTTCTCATTTGCAATAGTAAGCAAAGACGATGGGTAAACCATTTTATATACCAAAAATATAAACTAATCGCGACAAAATAGTATTGTTGCGTTTATAGACAATGATATGAAAAAGGTGGGGACGATCAGTTAATTTTTACTGACAGACTTCGGTTGCCGCTAACTTGCTATAGATAATATGTGTCGCTAAAACTAAAGATATTTTGTTCCCAAAACTCGTTCTTTTGGTAGTGGATGTAGGGCTTAAACTCAGACCATTCAGTAAGGGGGAGCGGATCCTATCCATAGTTGGAAAGTCAATAATTTGTAGGAAACACATCAGGTGTGACATAGTAATGGTAAAAACATATCATATGGAGTCTCAAACGGGAACGGCTGGCTGTATTTCTCATACTATTCATCTCTGGCTTTGTATAAAATATAGGCTAGCAGAATACCTTTGACCCGTATATCAATACTCTTTTGTATCTCACGAAACTAATCACATTTAACCTTAAGTACATTTCACCTATTATATAAATAGACATGAAGGTATTAAAGTTTTATGTGCTCCCTGAATCGAGCATGAACTCGGTCCCATAGCTAATCGAAGTTGAGTTGTCGGAGAGGCGGATTATCAATAAATTTCTGCAAAGATGCGACGAAGGCGCAGTTTTTATTCCAGCCAAATACCACTGAAGAATCCTGTGTTAGAACTGAAAAACTTGGCATTGTTGAGTTGAAGTGAAGGGACTGTTGTTAGAGCATCTTCAGCCAACATATTATAAGAACTAGCCATTGTGAAAGTTCAGACAATGCGGCAGTCTTTTGATTACCGAGCGGTATTTTGATTATTGCGCGGTAATTAAAAGACTGCCGCATTGTTTGAACATCCACAATGGTAAGTTTTTCTTCCCTCTATTCCTTCTTCTTCCCATTACACTTATCTCTCTTTATTTTTTCTTTCCCTTCTATATAATATCTCAACTCCACAACCTCAAATGTCTTCCTCATCCTCCTTTTCATCCATTGATGATCATCCACGTGTATCGTTCTCCTCTGATAATCTTATGTTTGATTGTACTACGGCAATAGTCGTTATGTACCAAAATGCAGTGAACCTCATAGTACATGATGAAACTTTGACACACCGCAGGAGTATCATGGGCCTTAAGGTTAAGAGAAAGATGTGATATCACAAATTGGGGCATTACAACATTCTGCGTAACTACTTCAATACTCCTACTACATATACTCTGAAAGAGTTTCGGCGATGTTTTCGTAGGAGTAAACAAATGTTTTTACAAATATTCGATGCAGTTGTAGATCATGTTGATTATATTGTCCAAAATGTTAAATGCGCAAAAACTATTGGGTTGCCACCCTACCAAAAGATAATTGCGGCACTACATTTCTTAAGCGACAGTATTACGGTAGATCTTTCTGACGAGTATTTGAGATATGAGAAAGCACAACCTTGTTAAGTATGGAATGGTTTTGTTTTGTGGTTAAAGAAATTTTTAGAGAGGAATATCTTTGAGCACCAAACGTGGCCGACATCGAAAGGTTAAAAGTGATAGGAGAGGCATGGGGGTTTCCTGGCATTTTAGAAAGCCTTGATTGTATGCATTGGATATGAAAAAATTATCCCTTAGCTTGGCACGGTCAATTTACTGGTCATTACCCCAAGGCGCCTATAATTCTTGAAGCGGTAGCTTTAGACGACCTTTGATTTTGGCATATTTTTTTAAGGTTACCAGGGGCTAACAATGATATTAATATCCTACACCAATTACATCTTTTTGCCGATCTTGCCGATGATATCGCTCTGCCCTGCAATTATCCAATTGTCGAAAAAGCTTATGATATGGGTTATTACCTAGCGGATGGCATATACCTCAAATGGGGAACACTTGTCCAAACCATCTCTAATCCGGTTATAGCGAAACAAAAAAAATATTTGCTCAATAGCAAGAAAGTTACCGAAAATACATAGAATGAGCGTTTGAGATTTATAATCACGGTTCAATATTGTCAAAAATCCTATTAAATTATAGAAACCCAAGGTTTTGAACAATGTTATGAAGGCGAGCATGATATTGCACAATATGATCATCGAAGAGGATCGAGGTTTATTCTCATCATACTTAGGCTACGATTCGGATGATCCCTCGACTATCGGAGGTGAACCTATTGTACGCAAACGCGGAACAATAGAAGCTATTTATAACAAAAATCAACCGAATTCAAAGGTGAAAAATACACTTTGATCTAAAGGATGATCTAATCGAGCATTTGTAGGTCGTGAAGGGAAATCTTCATTCCTAGTTTTATAATAAAGTATTATTTGAAAACTTTGTATAATTTAATGATTCTTGTCGTACAAGCTTATGAATTATTGATTTTTTATTGAACATGTTTTTGATATTACATTAATCTTGTATTTGTTTTAACATAATATTCTTATAAAAAGTATTTCCTCAAAAACTTGCATTCTTCAATTGCAAAGTACATTCTTCAAACGAATATATTATTGGAAAGTAAACTGCGTAATTTGGAAATTAAACAACATTCAGTAAAGTTAAATTACATTTAATAACTTGAACCGGTACTTGGTCTGCCATTCTTATTGAGATATATCATGACCTCAGCTTGCCTTTGCTTATAGTATTGCAATACAGGTCCAGAAATATTACTCAAGTCTTTATTCATGATTTTGCGATCTTCCATTGCTTATTTCAAATCTATTTTGGCTTGCCATTATTGACTGGCTTCCGCTCTTCTTCTTTCCTTTTCTTCTATCGCTTGTCTCTTTTCCATCCTCATCTCCGTAAGCATTGTCACCATACTTTGATCGGATGCAATAATCTCATCTATGCCCTTGTTTCTTGCAATGCTTTTTCTAAAAAGCTTTTGGCCGATGGGCCTCGCTCCACCCTCATACAGCGAACCATCTAATTTAGAATTTTTGGGAGCGGATTGAGGTGCAGGTGGGTCGTCGGGATCCTCCGATAGGTTGTTTGATCCGATCGAGTTCCTCAGAGAAGAATTGTGCGATGTTCTCGATGTCACATTTCGGGGTAGATTCCCCACATCGTTCAAACCATCATCCTTTAGGTTGGCCCATCGCGGTTCTCATGCTAAAATCTTATACACTGTATGGTGTTTGAAGTCATTGCCATCATCCATACCTTGATAGATCATATGTGCATCATTTTCTTACAATTCCTAAAATTGCCATATACAAATAAATAACGTGTATATCCAAGAAAAATAAATGAAATTGAGTTAAAGAAAATTATAACATACCCGATCATCCTCTTTTTTTTTTGCTCTCGTGCCGAAATCGTACTTGAGCAACTATCCCCTTATAGTTCACAGATTGTGGATTAAGGGGATACAACTGAGATTTGGTCAGCCCACATGATCATCGTATGAGGTACTCGAGGTCTCTATTAAAGGCAATGTTGACCTTTTGATAGAAAGTGAAACCCTTTGTGCAACCCACAGTCTGAATAGAAGCCGTTACCCACGCCCTTGCGAGACACATGAAATTCACATCCGTCTAATGAAGTTCAGCATCATCCATCTTGTCCAAAAACTTAACATCATCTGGCACTTGATTGTTTTGTCTTTATTTTACGGGTGCCCTTCTTTTTCTTCCGTTTCATTTTCTTTTCCAGACGTCATAACGTTAACAGGTATTGGAGTATTCTTGAAACCCATACTTAATTCAGTAGATTCACCCTTAAATAGGTAGTTCTGAAAGTAATTTGGAGGTTAAAAACCTTGAGGTTAAGTAGCTGGATAGTGTTGATAGTACGGGCTAAATGCCTAAGGTTGTGGTTGAGAGAGTATAAAGGGATTTTAATATTGTCTGACGAAGGTATCCCCTTGCAACATGGTAAGCGAAAGTAAGGTATGTGATTGGAATTGAGATTAGAATTGAGATTGGTTGTGGTAGAGGAATAGAGTGAATTGTGATGATGGGTGTTGAGAGAATGGTGTTGAATGTGGGTTCTGGGAGGATGGGGTCGACGGTGTTGAGTTATTACTGCTGGTGCAGGAGTTTGCCATTTGGGATGACGATGTTTTTTTACTGCGTAAAGGTTATTTTCTCTTCTCTTCTCTAAAACTGGGTTAGAGGGAGAAGAAGTAGCCAGGAGAGAGCTCAGCCCACCATAATGGATAAGAGGATTTTTAATTATTTTTCGGGCGATAATCAGAATACCGTGCGGTAATTAAAAGTCTGCCAAACTTCTTTTTTTTTTTAGTGTAAGGAGTTCATACTCAGTTGAGTTCTGACAACGCCAGCTCAGCCAACCCATACTCAAAATCAAACTATTGGAAGACGTTTGGGTTTGAGTTTGGGTTTGAGTTTGGGTTTGGTCTAACAAAACCAACCCAACCCAACCCAACCCAAACTTAAAATTGAACTGCTGGAGATGCTCTAAAATGAATATAAAAAAAACTCACAATTTGAATCCTTTAGTTTAAGACGAGGACTCTTCTAATATACTAGTCTCAGTTCGTGTTCACCGTCGATAGTTTTTAGTCATTCCTTGTATGCTCTGTTCGTTATGTAAGGGAACAATTTACTGCAATCACCTCCGTAACATCTTTCCCAAGATAATTTGTTTGGTGACCTGGCTCACCTTAATTGATGAACGCTGAATATCAAGAATATTGCAACCTCAACCGTCTTTAGAAATTTTACCAACTAATAAGCCTACTAAGACTCCCTATTTCCGCAGGAAATTTTGTGACTACGTGGCTTTGAGATCCTTACACCCCCATTATTTGTTTTGGTGGCTCATCACTAAATCAAGATGTCAGATTTAAGTCGGGTTAATTGGAATAGTTTGGAGTCTTCTAATGATCAGCACAAGAAAACCTTGGAATCTCACTAGGCACTTTTTGAATGAGTATTTAATTAGTCTTTGCATAATTTCAACTATTACTAGCCACTTTAGCCTGTGCTTAGCACGGGCTCTAGGCATAGGAAAATACAAACATTTTTTGCTGTTAACTCACTTGTTGCATAAGAAGTGTAAGATACAAACTATTTTTTATCATTTTACATATAATTTCTAGATAACAGATACAAACTACAAAGTACTATTGTTGGGTTCAACATCAAAAACTTCTTTTGTGAACGATCTTCAATGTCTTTCTAAACCTACAAAATTGTAACTGAACTTTTGTAAGAAAGTTGTTCAAGGTTATGAGAATATTCATAGACAATCAGCCATTTTATTGTCACTATTCAATGCCCCTCAATGAATTATATGCTCTTGCTAGACTTCATAAGGTTATTCTCTAGAGATGGAATGCGAAATGAGTATGAAGTTCTTAAATCGTTAGCATCCATTTTATATGGAGTCATGATAGACAATCGTTAAGACCATATTTAACACCAGCAAAACAAAATTAAGTGATACCTTAAGAATAATGGTGTAGAAAGAGACAAAACTACAACAGAGAGAGAAGAAAAAGAAGCAACCAAAATTGGCTCTTTCCCAATCTTGTAGTGGGACGGATCTAGACAAGTAGGAGATGCAACCTTATTCACTATCTTCTTCAAAGCAACCGAAAGGAAATCTTAATGTAAATATCCAATAAGTCTGTGTTGAGAGATCTCGTCCTTTTATAGATGGAAATTAAAATCAAAGATTCATGAATTTTCATCGATAACGATGAAAAGAGATGTGATGATTAGAAAAGGAGGCTTTTAGGATTTTGATAACTAGTTTAAAAGAAATTAGACGATTTGTAAGGAGTTGTGGGTCAAAGGAGCTATTTAAGGAGAAAATTTTAGTTTTATGAGGAGCAGAAAAAACTGGGGGGAAAATTTGGAAAACTTAAAATGCCACATGGACACTCTCTCTGCGCTTGGAAGGTTTGCGCTTTTAACTAGTAGGTATAGATTAGTATTTTGCTGGTCATCTTCTTCCAATCTTTATCTCGAGGTTGGATTAGGGCCATTCTTTTCCATTTTTGGTAGTGGTTGGATGTACAATAAACTTTCAAAATCTGCTGCCACCCAAATATAGCAAAGAAGTGGTGCTAGTAGTCCCTAGACTTGCCACGTCTCCGGCTATGGCCGGGGGGCACATGAGAGAACACGAACAATGATAGTATTAGAAGATCACAGAGGGTGAGATCCTCATTAATTAGATACAGAACTGCTTGAACAACATCCTTTAAGAGTATCCACAACAGCCTCCTTTGGATAGGGAGTGATTTTGAGGAGGGTTTGAGGGAAAATCAATTCTTACCAAACAGATTACCTATTTTAAGGAGCCACATTATAAGAATAACTTTAAAGTATCACACGTTCTCACCCAAGATAGGCCTTTTTCATTTAATTTTAAGGATCCCACACTTTCCACCTAATAAAATTTGTTAGCTATCCTCAATATTGAGGAGAGAGAGTATTGAAACCTAAAATAACTACCCTCCATGGGGAGACTGAAAACTTGTTTTTTAGCACTTTGTCCTCTATATTTTAGCTATAAAGAGACTACACTATATACTCTAAGAAAGATTCTTCAATCCCCAATTTGAACCAAGTAGTCTCTAGTACGAGAGGAGTTATTGATGAAGATTATATGTTACAAATCGAGACGTTGGCTCAAACCAACGCTATACCGAAAATTCAACGCTTAATTGGGGCACGTAGAAAACAATTCCAATCCCCAATTGACTGTAACGATGGCGCTCGTGTGGTCTTTGACAATGATCCACCTGTACCTCTTAGCCAAAACATTGAATATGAGATAGCTAGTATAGATGAAGTGCAAACTGTTAGGGATGGAAATGATAATAATATTTTACTTGGGCAACTGGAACCAAGTAGAAATGAGCATAGGGATCTTAAAGCTACAATTCCCCCTCTCAGTCTAGCATACTTTATGGGTAGCGACGTTGTTGGTGGGTTAACTAGTCTAACGTACCCTGTGGGTAGAGGCGCTGCTAATGAATTTACTAATCTAGCATACAGCGTATCTCAATGGTAGCGGTGTTGCCGTTGGTCTGATTAGTTCAGCGTACTCACTAGAAGAGGTAGAGGCTTTGCTAGTTGGGAGGTGAGTCCAACAGATCTTATTGTGTGTCCTATTGAATTATGCAACCATATCTTTTGTGACAAATTGTGTGTTAATAAACAGCTAAACTGGAGCTTTTGCCTTCCCTCTTTCCATCGGAATGATAAGGTGACTGTAACTGATAGCCCTATGACTGATAGTGGGGGTTGTAAAGTCATTTTTAGTTGCCTCAAGCCATGTGTTGTTTATGGGGCAAATATCCAGATGACCATGAGAAGTGTGTAACAAAATGTTTAAGAGATGACGCTAAAAATACTCCATCCCCCATTGTTAGCCCTGCCTACCGCCAATCCTCACATTACTGATGACCACTACCACCTAAAAGCAAAACACCTTTAGTATAAACTCCCCCAGTCATTGTTAATGGTAAACCCATTGTTAAATTGAAGTCTAAGGATTTTGAGGTTGAGACGAAGGAGAGTAAAAAAAATGCTTGTTGGACACTTCATTGGTAGAAGATTAGCCTACAATTATATCAAGGAAACTCTCACTAAAATATGGGAACCCAAAGGCTCGTTTGAAATGAGGATTAGAGGGAGGAACAACCTATATTTCTTTCAGTTCAAGAACTATATGGGTCATGTTCAAGAACTACCTGACCAATGTTGGAGCTCCATGGGATTAGGGCTGATTGCTAGTGGTCTTCGGAAGCTAATATTTGTGGATAGGGCCATGGAGGAAAACAAAATACCTTTTGCAAGAATGTGTATTGAAATGAAGGCAAACAGTGAATTCCCTAGCACTTAGTCAGTTGAGGTGGATGATGCTTAAATGATTGAGGTTGATGTTGAGTACAACTAGATCCCCATGAGATGTGGGCACTATAATGTGTTTGAGAATAGTAAGAGTAATTGCTATATGCTGGAAACTGAGAAGATGTTAGCTCAAGAGGAGATTAAAACCTGTGAACCTATCAAGACCAAAATTGCTGAATCATACAAATCCAAAAGGAAAGATAACTGGAGACCAACTGGGAATCTTTTTGGGCAAAACAATAATGAAAATTGTATGAATAATGAGAAGGAGATGGATGAAGGCTGGACAACTCCCAAAAACCCTATCAAACATGCTAAAGCAAGTATAGCCAGTACTTCAAAAGTTGTGAATACTTCTTCTGCATTCATTAATCTCGAATCTGAAAAGGAGACTAATGCTATCTTGAATACAACCGCTAAGGCTGCATATGGAACAGAGGGACAAAGTGAGAAGAATGAGAGTAATGACAAGGTGGAGACTGATACTCCTGCTACAATCAATCTTGAAGACCAAGCCAGGCATTCAAACAAAAGCAAACTTAATAGTGGGGAAGAGACCCCCACAACTGGAAGTAAGAAACAACTCCGGAAAGAACAAAAATCCTAATTTCAAAAAGAAAGAGCTGAGAAGACTGCTGCAGAAAATGCCCCTCCATCAAGGGAGAAATTTCTCAGTGAGCAAAGGGATGATAGCATTACAGCTTGGAATGTGAGGGGGTTGTGTAATAAAGTACGACAGAGAGAAGCTAGAAATCTCATTATGAATTATAAACTTTGTTTTATTGGGTTTGTAGAAACTAAATGAAGAAAAGTATTGAGACGCAGATTTCCCATAAAATGTGTCTTGACTGGAATTTCTCTGGCAATTCTACCAATACTGCCAAGGGTAGGATTTTAATCACATGGGATCCTAAACAGATTACAGTAGTTATCAATAAGGTGGATGCCCAATATGTACTTTGTACTGTTGAGAAATATAACAAGAAGTTTTTGTTAACTACAGTGTATGCATCTAATAATGCCTAAGAAAGAGCTGCTATGTGGGAAGAACTCATTGATTTGGGGAGAAACAATCATATGCCATGGTTGTTGTTAGGAGACTTTAATTCTCTTTTTCTAACATGGACAAGGAGGGAGGAAGGCCTATGATTAATGGTGTTGTTCTTCAATATCATGAATGGTTACATAGGGCTGGTCTAATGGATCTTAAATAGAAGGGAACCTGGTTACATGGTCTAATAGACACAAGGATGATACTAAAATGCTAGAAATGCTAGATAGGGATATTGTTAATGAGGATTGGAATGTTGCATACCCCAATTCTGAAGCTCTACTTTTAGAACCATATGCCACTGATTACTCTCCACTTATTTTGAGTATGTTCAAAGATCAGGAATCCAGAGCCAAACCTTACAAGTTTTTTTGACTTCTAGATTTAAGTTCAAGGGTTTGATGAAGCAGTTAAATCTAGCTGGCAGAATAAAATATATGGTACCCAATGTTTGTCTTAAGCAAATTTTGAAGTAGCTAAAACTTGACCTTAAGGAGTGGGCAAAGGTTAATGTGGGGAACACTAGCAAGAGAGTTAATGAAGCAAGAAGTAATTAGAAAAGTTTCAGATTGATATTTAAACTAAGCCTTCTTGTAGCCAACTAGTTGAACAAGAACATCAAGCTTTGAGCGAGTGCCACAGGTTGGCTCTACAAGAAGAATCAATGCTAAGATAGAAAGCAAGGGTTGACTGGTTACAGTTGGGAGATACCAACACAAAGTTTTTTTCATTAGACTATCAGATCTAGGGGATCCATGAAATGATGAAAACGGTGAAATAATTTATGACTATGAAACTATAGCAGTGAAGGCAGTGGATTATAAGGGTATCTTGGGGTGTAATAGTGAAAACATTAGGAAAGAAAAGTTTAAGCATCTCTAATACAAGTCTAAAGTTAAGATTGAGAACCACTTCCACCTTACTAAGGTGTTACTTCACAAGAAATTAAAGATGCCCTCTTTGACATTGAGAGTTCAAAGGCTCCTGGCCAGATGGATTCAATTCATTATTTTCAAACATTTTTGGGACATTATTAATAATGAGTTTGAGGATGCAATCAAAAACCTTTTCAGAAACAAGAAAATCCACCCTCCAGTCAAGCCTCCATTGCCTTGGTTCCCAAAGTTTCTATTCCTTCTTCTTTTGGGGATTTAGGCCAATCTCTGGATGTAATGTAATTTACAAAGTCATCTCTAAAATTCTTGCCAAGAGATATAAAAATGTGATATCTCCTTTAGTAATTTCTTTTTAATCTGCCTTTCTTGAAGGTAGAAATATCTCTGATAAGCTTCCAATAGCTCATGAGTTGCTTAGGAATTACCATAGAGAGTCTACTTAGCCCAGATCTACTATTAAAATTGATCTCAAAAAAGCTTATGACTTAGTGCAATGGGATGCTATCATAGCAACTCTTAAAGCTCTTAATTTCCAACCTTGTTCATTGAGTGGGTCAAAGTTTGACTTACTACTCCAGTGCATTCTATGTCTGCCAATGGGTTTTTTTAGGGCTAATTCAAGGGTAAGAGAGGTCTTACGTGCCTTACCTGTTTGTTCTTATAATGGAATCTGCCTTACCTGTTTGTTCTTGTAATGGAATCTTTTGGTCTTCTTCTTAGGTAAAAAGTTAGTGAGGGGTCTTTTGGGTTCCACCACAAATGCAAGAGGCCCATTCTAACACATTTATGTTTTGCAAATGATTTATTGGTATTTCTTAATGGTGACATACTCTCAGCTAATGCAGTGAACGATTATTTCCAAGATTTCAAAGCCATCACTGGCCATGAATCAAACAATTTGAAGTCTGCCATGTATTTCTCTGGAGTTGAGGGTACCCTTCCTTTCAAGTACTTGGGCCTCCCTCTACTTTCAACAAGACGCGAGGCTAAAGATTGCAACCCTCTTCTTGATAAAATGGCTGGTAGAATCCACCATTAGTCTACTAGATCCTTACCCTTTGCAGGGAGGCTGCAACTTGCGAAAGCAATTCTTCTCAACATACGAGTTTACTGGATTAATGTTTTCATCTTACCAAATACATCTGTGACAAATTGAATCTATATGCTCCAAGTTTTTATGGCATGGGCACCAAACAACCAAGAAAAGAATACAAGTAGCTTAGAGTGAAGTTTGTTTCCATTTTAGGAGGGTGGGCTTGGCATTCGAAAGCTTACAGTATGGAATCAGGCAGCAGTTATGAGACAAACTTTTAAAATTGCCTCAAAGGAAAGGGATAGCTGGCCTAGCTGGGTTAATTCAAACTTAATTAAGGGTAAGAGCTTTTGGGACATGAAAATTCTTTGAGATTGTTCTTAGGCATGAAGAATGATCCTTCAGTTTAGACAAAATGCTAAAAGCTTTACTCTTCACCTTATTGGTAGTGGTAGTTCTACAAAATTCTAGAAAAACCCCTGGCATAGTTCTGGCATTCTTATTGACAGATTCTCCCAATCCTTAAAGTATGATTCTTATCAGCACATGGATGTCATAATCTCAAATGTTGTCACTAGAGGGAACTAGAACATTCCTAGTCACCTCCTGGATGCTATTGGCGATATAGGCATTACATTACCTCAGATTGCTTATAACTCTGATGAGGAATATAAAATAGTGTGGACTCCTACAGTTAAAGGGGAGTATAGTGTTGTTGATACAGTGGATAAAATGAGATTGGTTAACCCAAGAGCTGATCAATTTAACAATTATTAGTCTAAGCATGTTTGTGCCTAGGCATGGGTTCATTGTTTGAAAACTTCTAAAAGGTTGCTTGCCACCCTGGACTATCTAGTGCAGAGAAAGGTACTACAGAACTCAAACTGTTCTTTTTTCCATTCTAGTCATGAGAACTCTGTGCATCTTTTTTGGGGTGCAGTCAAGTAAAGAATTTTTGGTAACAGATCCTCAAAAAAAGTCATTACAACAGAGTTACTGGTAGCCTTAAAAGTGAAATCCAATGGGTTAGCAATCTCCCTAAGTTTGATATTAATTTCTATGTGATGAGTACCACCTTTGCTGCTTTTATTTATCATGTGTGAAAGTGTAGAAATAATCTAATATTCAGAAATGTGGGTGTCCCTTTCATATGGTACATGAGCTTATTCATTTTGATGTTGTTCATAGACTGAGATTTTCTTTAGAGAATACACCTAATTCTACAAGAGCTAGAGAACTATGTGATGTCTAGAGTGCTGCCCCAAGATTCATTGCCATGCCTAAATTCTGCCAATAGACCCCCCCCCCCCCCCCCCCCCCCTTTTACTTAATATTAATGGATCTTTTACTTATGTTAGAGGAGGCTTGCCTTGAATGTTAATTGTAAATAAGTGAAACTGTACTCTCCCCTGGCTCTTATCCTCCAATATTGTTATATTCATGGAGGAGGATGCTAGGGGCAAGTAAGTACATTAAGTTTTAAAAATTATTTTTATCTGGATATAAATCCTGGTTTGTAGGGTCTTTTCTATAATCCCAGTTTGCTCAGCATAAAAAAAGTAGCATAAGGACGGGGACCTCAAAAAAGAAACTAAAAAATAAAAGCAAATGTGTAGTTTGATTAGGACTTTGAGAGCTATGGGCTACAATTTGGCTGAAGCAACTATGAAGGTGATCCAGGATTATGTTGTATGACATCAAGTATTTTTTGTCGAAGCTTTAAGCGATCCTGATAAATTCAAGTAACAGTATGTGCTAATAAGGACTATTATCTTATATCATTGAACTTGTACAAATGACCTATGAAGTTGTAAAATAAGAAACTAAGCATAATACAATCATGACAAAGAAAAGAAAACCAGAATACTCCACTAAATGAAGATGATGGAAGCTATTTAAATAAAGGAATGTTTGCCTGACATAACACAATTTAAGCTTAGTTTATGCCTCTAACTGAAATTTGTAGGAAATTTTTGCACATCCAAAGGAAATTGATGGAGGTCTGTAGAAGCTGAAGTGTAGTGTTGTTTATGAGGAAGCAAGTAAAATTCCTTGTGAAATGTTATATTTTTTGGTCAATCGGGAATACTTCCTATGAATTTACAACCCCTTAACATATAGTACGTATAAGACTAGTGAAGTGCTCCAAAGTTGTAGTGGCCTGCTTTTAAATAAAGTGCTAGACGCCATTGTTAAAAGGCTTTAGGAAATGATGTATTCTATGGGAAGCGCATGTTTCATTTATGCTTAGATTGAAACCACATTCTCAAAAAAGTAACCAAAACAAATGTAGGAACACGGTTTGTCAAGATTGTGATAAACGCTACTCTTAGCGAGCCGGTATAAATGGAAGATAACCGACCGCATGGGCAGCTCGCCTTAGGGGGACAGCTCCCGAGGATAAAGGAGGGGCTGTTGAGACATTTCCTAAGGACAGACCTAAACTTAGATACCCGAGTATATCGGGGAGGGGGTTACACCTGTTCAGGGCAAAAAGCCTATAAATAGTGGGAGAAGGTCACACATATGGTATATTCCCCTCCCCTTTCAGTAGAAACCCTTGCAATATTTATGCTGATGTGGTACGATGGCACAATCGGTCAATCCTCAATCATCTAATCAAACCCAATCTCTCTAAATCTAGTAGTCCCAGAAATACTCAAGACTATAATGGCGTTGTCTATATTCAAGCATTCACGACCACAAACCAGCAACGATGGTGTATCAAACAAGAAGAACAACTAGACCAGACAAGTTTAGGCAAGCACAAGACACAGTGGGGAGGCTCTAGAAACAGCTCCGTTATAGAGACAAAGACGTCGAATATCTGCAACGTTCAAATAGCCGTCATCTAATAGACATCGAAGCAGTAATGCGATGGTAAGTGATAGCTGACGTTGGCAAAATTGATCACTCTCTAGTGAGACACCTTCAGGGTTCGAGTGCGGCCGCTCTAAGTAGGGGAATGGCGACAGGCAACAAGTCACATCACCGCCACTCCCTTTCCTCAAGGACGACAACCGACTCCACGGCATAAAGTATACTGCCACCCGAAAGGACCGGCAGCGCCGCAGTTTAGACCACAAAGTGGATTTGAACCACAGAACCATGGTGGAACACCACTGCCTGGACTCGCTTTCTGGCCATGGCTACCTCAGATGAATCAATTTCGACCAAAATATCCGTTAGGACAAATTTACGGGCCACCTCGGCCCGATAACTCCGACTATCTGCATAACAAACCTATCTATGGCCCCAGACGATCTGTGCCACAAGCCCACTTTTACCTATGGAAAATCGAGGAGAGATCGTACTATAGGCTCAATACTATGGACCACTACCTTTCGGAGGCCCACACAATCAAGCGTGTTCAGGCCCCCTACCCCAGTCGCCACCTTTCCTCTGCGAGCAATAACAGCGAGGCATACCACCTTTTGCTCCTCCAATATAGCTGCTTCACCTACCTGTAGATCAAATGTGAGACAACTCTGCAAACACAATTCAGCAAGACAGTGGTAAAGGAGCTGAGACGCTGGCAAACATGACCCCCAGCTTGGAAGGCACCGCGCTGACGTGATTTTAGACACTCGAAGATAATTCCATCGCGAACTCAGCCCAATTGCAAAACCTGTTTAACAAGAAATATGTCCACAATCCTACCAAACAAAAGATTATCGACTCGCTTTTTAGTATGAGACAAAATCTAGGAGTGACAGTTAGTAGTTTTCTCACTCGATTCAAGGAAGTAGCATTGGCTATTGATAAGTTAGATCACTTGGCCACAGCAGTCCTAGCATTTGCAAACTCCTGCTTACTCGATACGCAAAGTACGTCCCGCAACCATACGCAAGATCTGGCTCCCACGCTGACAACAACAGAGAAACTCACTGAACCTATCGCAGAGAAAAGAGGAGTCACTTCATAATATCTCGCACAGAGATTTTCCAATTTATGAAAATAGACAAGGACTATCACAGCCCCGACCCGGTCAAAGACACACCAGAGTGGCCATTCTGTCCACATCATAACGCACTCTATCACAATATTGAAAATTGTTTTAATTTCAATAACCTCGCCCAAACAATTTTACTCAATACATCAAGAAGGTAACAACAGGGGAGGTCTTGACCAACAACCCCATCCCCAGATATGACCAAGTATTGGAAAATAGGTTAAGTCTTATGAACCTGTAAGTATAGCTTTCCCTTTGATTGAGCAATAGCACGGTATATAGCAGCAACGTTTTCAGCAACAATGAAGAGCAGCAGTAACTCAGTTGCTGTTCTGGTAATGAGTAGCAACAATTATACCGGCAGGAAGTATGAGGTAAACTCCGGTAATAAGGCAATGGATTAACACAAGAATAACATGTAGGTTCAGCAGCAAAAACAGTTGGATTGGTAGCGCAAGTTCAGGCAGCAAGAGCTGTTGGGTAAGGCAGGTTTCGGCTCCGGTAAATAGCAAGTATTTAGCACAAGAATTACAGGCAATCTAATTTGCAGGAAGCAGTCACTATAGTAGTGCAGACGGCAGTTTCAGTAGCACAAGAACTTAGTGAACTCCGGTATTAGACAACAACAATTGCGCAGTTTAAACTTTGGACAAACAGGAGGTAACACCGCAGCAGCGCAGCTTGTATTCCAGGCAAGCAGTAGTAGGAAGAACGGATTGTAGTTTCAGACAGTAGCAAGAAAGAACTAACACCGGTACAGCGCCTACAACAAGAGAGAGAAGTTGCTCGAGGCGTGGGTCGCACTCTCTTTAAAGAGTATTTCGACCTACCTCGGGTAAGGTAATGAAGGTCTGATCTCTTTTCAGGATACAACGAGCGTAACGTATACAGTAGACTTCAGTTATCCCGGAAGTCTACGTAAGAATGAAGTATGCACCACCCTTAGGTAACCGTACAAGAGAGAGAGAGAGAGAGAAGAGTTGTGTTCTGTGTTATGTTTTAGAAAGTGGTGAGGAGTTGTTTTTATAGAGAGAGTTTGCCCAACGGCTCTCTCTCTATTCAAACGTGTGGGACGTGTCCCTGAGGAATAAACCAAGCCCAAGCCCAATGAACTTTTTGTTAAAAAGATTATGGATACCCAAGCCCAAAGGGCCCAAGGCCCCCAAGGCCTCCAGAGCCAGAAGAGCCAATTGCCCAATTCCAATCCCAAGCCGGCCCGGCCTACCGGGCCGCCTGAGAGAGGTCCAAGTGTGTATAGAGTATAAAATCCTCTCACACACTCACACAACTATACACTCTCTCTATGTCACATGTTACACACATGTCACATGGGTACTACCTTATATGTTTAGTTCCTCTATTGTTTATAAACAATGTGGGACTAAACTTTAGGCTATAGTATAGGAGTCACATAAAATAGATGACCAAGAGGTCATGGGTTCAAGGCTCAAAAGAGGTATAAGTTTTGAAAAATTCCAACACCAGGTCACCAGGCTCAAAAGTGTCGACATGATCTTTGAAGATGTACATGCCATTGACACACATGGCGATTAAGACACATCCAAGAGGCAATGCTTGAATTTATCCTAAATTGGACAATTATTGCAGGTCATAGCCTCTACATTCCAGCCTTAGCATAACGCCATCACTTTTTCCAACTCTGATTTGCACTGCCTCGCCAAGCCTTGGTAATTCGAATATCTATTGGCAGCATCAACGTAGGCAGAATGTTGGTCGATTTGGGTACTGGCCCCAACGACTTGTTCTACAACACAATCACTAGGATGAACCTGGGAAATTGCTTAACGAATTGTAACACAACAATCCAAGGGTTCAACGGCCATACCACTGCAGTACTAGGCGAAGTATGCTTGCCAATCATCACCTGGCCATCCGTATTATCCCAGCGGTTTGTCGTTGTCTCAGCAACTAGTACTGTTTACAACAGTACCTTCATCATACCACCAAGTTGTGCATTTCCCCACAAACCAAGGAACATTTGAAAGCAAGGGTTACCAGCGTACGGGGCACGAATGTTACAATACCACCAGGATTGCTATGTCAGAACATGCATAGAGATAACATTGACAGAAGATTAGTAACGCTAGCAGGTTGACTAAGAAATACAAGTGATGGAAAAATAATCTCGATGGCACAATAAGCGCACTCGCACACAAAACCAAAATAATCGAGCCTTACAAAATATGTGGCAGGAACCGCAGATAGAGATAGTCGAGTTCGTAGATATCGACGGGCCTGATCATTCGGTATGATAGTCCAAGGAGAGGAACGTCACAGCTTCATTTAGCTGCTAGTTGTGTACAAAGATGTTTTTACTTGGTCCTTTCTAAAAATGCTAGGAATCGACCCGACCGTAGTATGTCACCATCTGTATATCATAAAAGGCTACAAACCAGTCAAACAGAAACCTAGACAATTATCACCCAAACTGCAACTAGGAGTGAATGAAAAACTATGTCGACTTGTCGAGACATGATTCATTCACAAAGTACAATACCCCAAATGGCTTTCTAATATCATTACGGTCCCGGAGAAGAACGACAAAGTATATGTATGTATCGATTTCACGGATGTCAATAAAGCATGACCATAAGATTACTTTCCCCTTCTTGCAAATAGTCAGGTGGTAGACACAACTTCAGGCCATGAACGCTTGTCCTTCATGGGCGGTTATTCTGGGTATAACAGTGACCCTCATATGAGGTGAGCCCCAATAATAGTGACCCTCATATGAGGTGAGCCCCAATTGCCTTGGTCCTAATAAAGCCAGACCCCAATAATGGGGACCCTCCAATGAGGCGAGCCCTAATTATCTTGGTCTCAATAAAGACCAGGCCCCAATAATAATGACCCTTCAATGAGGTGAGCCTCAATGTTATTGGTCTCAATAAAGACCATGCCCCAATATTGGTGACCCTCTAATGAGGTAAGCCCAATGGCCTCAGTCTAGAAAGAAAATTGATGAAATAAAACGAGTTACAAAACGCTCAACAATCAATAGGGTGTTTATTCAGCTACACAACTGAGAAGATTGTTCATAAATAGAAATTTTATTTATAAAAGCCAAGACCAATGCATTACAAATATTATGGGTCAGTCACACCCCAGACACCCATATTTCTTCTTAAGAGATTTGTAATCCTTCCCAAAATTGTATTCATCATAGAGACCCAGCTGCATCGGCGTCATCATCTGCAGCTCAAATGCACGGTCACATTGAGTCAATATGCGGTCCCAAAATAGCAAATACAGCTCCCAACCATCCTGCGCTTCCCTCCGATTGCCTTTTGGCAAAGACTCCAAGTTATAGTGCAGTCACAGGCAGAGGGTCGATTGATGAGTCTTAAAAATGTACTTGCAAGTGCACGATTCATTTAAAATATGTATATGGCAAACGAGGTCGAACCCACAATGACTTGAATTTTATCGTCTCTTTTAGTTTGATTTTTGCTTACAAAAATGGTGATTAATGAAAATAAAGATAATCTAATTTACGAATATTTAATAACAAAGGTTGATATTAAATAATAAAAAGGACAATTGGGATTTTGGATTACACCACTATTAACATATACTAGCTAATTTAATCAAAAGTTCCCAATTTTAAGAAATAGTATTTTGACGACCTAATCACTGAATAATTACTCTTTTTAATCAAAGAATCGAGATGCACATATTATGTAACTTGGTATGTGATGAAAACACAACTTGTTAAAGCCTTTAGCTAAATACAAGATGTTAATCAAAATTATACGACTCACATAATATATGAAAATCTAATCCTAATGATCAAGTTAAAAACACCTGGAATCTTATAAAACATATATTATTTCTCTCTTTAAAGATAATATAATATATTAATAAAATAAGATGGCGGCTTAGCCGACCATGTTAAATAAAATAAGACACGTAATAGAAATTGAGCATTCCATTGATATTATTAAGAATCTAACACTTACAAATGATGAATACTCCACACTTAAGCTCAAAAGAACTTGTAATAATTAAACTCTAAGTACTTTTGGTTCTCCTCTCAAGGTCTCCTAATGCCCTTCCCTTTATAAGGGGAAAAATGACCTCCAAAGTCAATACATGTATAGATAATAGTTGCAACATTTATTACACCACAACATTCTTCAAATATCACGGCCATCAAAGTCTTCTTTGCATTCATCTCCAATTCAATAAAAATGGCAAATAAATGCGTGTCTTGCTTTATCAATTTATTTCAAATGAAACACATGCCTTCGAAAATCAGATGACCCCACACGTCTTCCAATCACTATTGGCATATTAGCTTAATAACGTTGCTTTTAAGCCATATTTAATTTTAATCATGGCAACCCTGCATTTATTAAATAAAACATTTAGATACTAATAAATAAGTGAAATAATGACATAACCAAATATAAATTCCAGGGTAAAATAGTTAAAATTTATTGCCCATCAAATACCACCAAAGTTATATTTTGCTAGTCCTCGAGCAAAACAAAGATAGGATAGCACTTTCATAGCTTACAATATTGCATTAGCGGATGCAACAAGCCTTTAAACCCCAAGTTCCCTCTAGTGAATGAGTTGAGTCTCGTGAGAGTTTACAGTTAATATACCCATAAATTCTAACTAAGTAAATTCCAGTAAGTTGACAATATATTTTTTCTCAGAAACTTGAATTTTAATAAGACTCAGTAGGAAATTTTCATTAGAAAATATTAAATTCTCATTCCTAATAGTGTTTGACAGATGGCAAGGTAATAATTTTGAAAGTAAAATATACAACTCCAATATTAAAAATAGATCAACTTGTAGATATGAGTGTGTGAAAATATAGTGTCAGTGATGACATGATTGTTTTAATAAGCAAGAATTTAGCTCATTCTTAGAAACACACGATTGAAGCAAAGTCAATTCTGAAGTTCACTTCCTTTTGAAATTATGGATTACAAATTTACAAATATAGGAACTCATATATTTATTAAGCTAATAATACTTCTTTTTTTCTTTCTTTTTCAGTTTTTTTATTTATTTTGATTTTTTAACTCAAATATATAATGATTCCCCAGTATCTATTGGTCGACAATCTTCGCCAATTAGCTAAAGGGTGTCGGGATATGTTGTCCCTTCATGACCTAGACTTCGAGTTCACACCATTTATTTTTCTCTTATTATACTTTTAATCAGGATAGTACTACTACCTCTACTCTTATTTTGCATCTATATATGTAATCCACAATCGAAATGAGATTAACCTAAACAAAGAAATTAATGTGAATAACAAATAATTGGCGGGAGAATTTTCCCTTTTAGAGCTTCAATTGCTCAATAATTTGATTTCGATTGAATTCTTCTCAAAACTCAAGTCTCTTTTACAAAACTTGGATCCTCTCTATTTGCCTAGCATTTTCCTTTTAATGGAGGTTACAAGTTTCTAGGTACAAATTATGACAAAATTGTTCTTAAAACACCTAAAATTATGAAGGAAACACAATAGTCGTTCGAACGAACACATGGGTCGCTCGAACGACTAGCTCAATTAGACCTAGGAATCGAGGCAGTCGTATTTGGTCTTTCTGAAAAGAAGTCATTCAAACAAACCTAAATGTCGTTCGAACGACATGCCAAAATATGCCTAGGAAACGAGGCAGTCACTTTTGGTCTTTTGGGAACCCATTCGTTCGAACGACTCCAAATATCGTTTGAACGACTTGCCAAATTTTGCCAAAAAATAGAGACAGCTAGAATTTGGTGTTCTTTCCTTCAACTCGTTCAAACAGCTCCAAGGCTCGTTTGAATGACATGGCAACTTTTGAAAAGGTTGAATGTCTAGATCCTCATGGATCAATATGTACTCACTACAAGAAAAACTATCTACAATAGCACAAAAATTATAGCATTTTTATCGTATGCTATTATAAACATGCATCAATAGCTTTCCTAAAATAAACGTTATGGTAGCACATATTTTCACAGTCATGTACGCGATATAGTTTTTGTTTAATTTTTTAAAACAAAAATCTAACTCCTTTTCTCCCTCTTTTTTTCAACTTCTCCTTTCTACTTATTTTTTCAACTTCTCCTTTCTCCTTCGAATCAATCAACTGCCCTAGGTACCTTTCTCTCTCTTTTGTAGTTTAGGTTTCGAAGATCGATTTTGATTTGTGGGTTTTTGTTTGAAGTCAAAATCAATCAACTGCTCTAGGGTACCCATCTCTCTCTCTTTTGTAGTTAAGGTTTCAAAGATCGATTTTAAGTTGTGGGTTTTCGCTTGAAGTGAGAATCAATTGTAGAAAAAGGAGGGAAGGGGCTATTGGTGGGGAAAAGTACAGCTACAAACAAGGATAAGATGAAGGCCGTTACCAAGTCTTCGCGCACCGGTTCTAGGTAAGAAAAACCTTAGTCCACACTTTAAAGTTTTTCTGGGATCTTTTGTGATTTTGGATTTTTTGTGTGTTGAGTAAACCTTAATTAGGAGATATGATTAGGTTTTTCTGCAGAGTGGGTTTTTGATGGAGGAATTAAACTTAGAGCTGATAGGTTAACTAAAGTAGGATGGATTTGGTGTTTTAATAGAGAATTAGAAGTAAAGCTTAGATATGCATTTGTGGGTAGGAAGTGTTTGTTGTTATGCCTGAACCATTTATGTTGGTAACTTTTTTTATTGGGGACAAGGGGAGATTTTCTTATGTATAATGAGCATCAGGGAAAAAAACATTATTCATGGCTAAAGGTAGTGTGTTTGCTTGTTCGCCACTTCAATACTTGACCACCAATTTTGGGGGTTGATAGCAGTATATGGTGCGATGTATTATGTTAGCAGGTTGGTTTCTGAAATTGGCTTGAGACATGATGTAGTTAAATTGCCAAGGCCCTTGAATGGTTAAAGATTTTGGAAGGCCAAAACACCCCTCCAGTTAACTAGTTAACTGAGAAGGATTGCAGCACTCCTTATGAGTTCAACTCTGCCTCCAAAAAAAAGAAATTTATGCTTCCAGTTTAGGATACTTATCTAGATCTTGCTTATTAGAGGAGCGCACTCCTTGTTTAATAATTTAAATGCCAACAAAGAAGGTCCTAAGTACTTTAACTGGTAAAGTTTTCCTCTCTGAATTTAAGGATCCTACAAATTGTATCTCTAGTCTCCATTGCTGTAGAACAAGTAAAAAATACATAACTTTTGGCAACATTACTTCTCAACCCTGATTAAAGGTCAAACTTCTCTAATATCTGAATACTCTTATCAGCTACCTCTATTTTATTAGGCTTGAGAAAAAACAGAAGGTTATCTCCAAAAAGGAGATGAGATATGTGCAAATTTTGACAACTTGGAAAAACCTTCAACTCTCCAGCAATAGTAGCTTGGTTAAACATCTGTGATAGAGGTTACATGGCAATTGTAAATAGATATGGTGATAATGTGTCCCCCTGCCTCACACCCCTACAGCTGGAAAAGAATCCCCTAATTGTTCCATTTATATCAATCTTGAATTTTGTTGTGGTGACAGACAACTTGACCCAATCCAAAAATCTTCTAGGAAACCCCATCTTGTCCATCACAGTAAAAAGGTAGTTCTATTTAGCGTTATCAAAAGCTTTGTGGATATCTACTTTAAAAATCATCTTCTTTGGACAAGTTTTTCTCTCAAATCTTCTTGCTAGCTCATGCGTCAAGATGATGTTATCTTGTATGTGTCTGCCCTTAATAATGGCAGATTGACTTGAATCAATAATATTCCCCAAGTAGATCTTCATTCTAAGCGCCATTAGCTTTGTAGCGAAATTATGCAATACAGTGCACAATGAAATGGGCCTGAATTCTGCAAAGCTTGTAGGATTGGGGACTTTAGGGAGAAGTTAAAGGATAGTAATGTTTACCTTTCCCAACATTCTGGATTGCTTGAAGAAGCTTTGAATTTCCTTTGTGACCTTTGCCAACTACTTCCCAACATGTTTTATAGAAGAAAGCGTTAAAACCATCCACACCTGAAGCCTTATCATCCTTTTCATTAAATAACATGAGCCTGATTTCTTCTACAGTAAATTCTTTTATAAGATCATCAGCTTGACTCGTAATCTTCTTTGATGTTTGAAAAGAATCATAAGCATTGTAAGATTCGTTCAGCAGCATTTTGTTGAATACTTTTAGGTGTGCCAGCAATATTGCCATTCTGGCATTGTATATGGTTAATCTGAATTATGATAACCCTCTCTTTCACTGATTGATGGAAATATTTGGAATTTGAGTCACCCAAAGACAACTTGTCTGACCGTGACCTCTGCCTAATTATTATCTCATCCTGATAAAGGAGATTGTTCAGTACACCCCTTTCTAGTCCTTTTTCTGAATAAGCATTTCTTCATTGATAAGCATACAATTCTGAATTTTGTCTTGAATATCTTGGAGATTGGCTCTGGCTTCTTCTATTTTCTTAGTTGTATCTCCATAAACTTTAACCTTCCAGGTCTTTAATGTTTTTCTCAGGATTTTCAGTTTCTGAACAACAACTAACACTGAACACATTTTATAGTCCAATAAAAAACACCATACTATGTTATCATATCTCAATGGACTGTTCTTTACGCTAAACTCAATTTTTCAATGAACTTTTTCGGAACACCTTACTCGGCATTCTTAGTTTTATCATGCTTAATAAACTCAAAGGGTTTTTCCTCTGAATAAAGTCCACTCTGCTCACCCTGTTTTTATGTATCACCCCATAAATTTTGTCCGCAACTGGATGATTTTTTTTTATAAACTGAGTATTTTCCGAGTCTGCCAAGCAGCGAATCATGTCCAACAGCTGTCCTGTTCTGGGGATCTAGGGCTGCATCAATTTCATCAAAATGATAGAAATTAGCAGGATCGCAACGTTGAATCGTGAATATCTATTTGAAAACAAACTTGTTATCCATGATTCCAAATAAAATTAGAATTTTTGTAGTATTTTACAATATCTATTTGACATATCTTATATTTAAAACGTTGTGGCACGCATCTCATAGATTACAATTATGTTTTTTATAATGTATTAAACTAGATTCTTTTGATGTTTAGATATTACTGAAATGAAAAACATTATGATATTTTCATCGTTAAATGAGTAGGATTTATATTCTTTTAGTCTGCCATTCTTTGAAACAAACTAACTTTTTGATACAACAAATTCATAGGTAACAGCGGAAGAGAATTTCAAGCGTTGCAGCACAGCTTATCAGTCTCTATGTGAGAATCTGAAGTAAATGAAACATTCTCCCTAAGCAGCCCGAGAGATACTACTCTGTATGAGCTGAAATTATGTTTCACTACTTGAATATATTATCTTATGCACCGGGTTTAATAAATTATGTTTGGGAAGACATTTTTTTTATCCTGGGATATCTTCCCGTTGTAATATACAATGGCTATAAACACAATAATTTCTAGGCTAAATTTTGAAGTGCTATTGGATTTTTTTCAGACCAAACTCTTTGGTTTTTTCTCCTGTAAAAATTTACACAAATGTTAGCAGGTTGGTCTGATAATGATATTATAGTCATTTTTGTTTCTTCAGACCAAACTCTTTGGTTTTTTCTCCAGTAAAGTTAAAGAGCTTACATGGTCAGCATCAAGTCTAATAGGATTTTGTTCTATTTATTCTTCTGCAGCTGCTATGCCAATGCTATTTTGCAGTGCCTGGCATTTACCCGACCTCTTACTGCTTATCTTCTTCAAGGGCTTCATTCTAAAGCATGCAGGTTTCCTCGCTTGGTCTTATTTCCGGATTCTTAAGTTATTTAGTTTCTTTGATTTATATTGATGAACTCTCTTGGAACCCTTTATTGTTGTTTTAACTTAGGCTCAAAGAAAGATTGGTGTTTCACTTGCGAATTTGAGGGATTAATTCTGAAAGTAAAGGAAGGAATATCTCAACTATCCCCTATTAGAATACTATCTCACCTACAAAGTATTGGGAGTCATCTTGGTAATGGAAGACAAGAAGATGCCCATGAATTTTTGAGGTAATAAACTTTAGCTTTCAGCCAGTACAGAGATATTTAAATGAACTCTTTCTTTTTCTTTTTCTGTTACTGTATGTTCATCTGTAATAATGACGCCTCAGAGCGGAGAATAGAGACTTTAAAAAAATAGTTCTTGATGTTGATAGGTATGTTATTGACACCATGCAATCAGTATGCCTAAGGGAAGCTGGGGTAAATGCAAAAGACCCTTGGGCAGAAGAAACAACTCTTGTAGGCCTGATATTTGGTGGT
Source organism: Kingdonia uniflora (assembly GCA_014058105.1). Taxonomy (NCBI): domain Eukaryota; kingdom Viridiplantae; phylum Streptophyta; class Magnoliopsida; order Ranunculales; family Circaeasteraceae; genus Kingdonia; species Kingdonia uniflora. The sequence goes on from JACGCM010001174.1 coordinate 261,574, forward strand.
TATATCCGCTCTGAGGTACTTAATTTTCTAATAAGATTGTGTCACATTCTTACACATAAGATTATCAGATTCATTACCTATCCAATTTTTCTCTTTTTACTTCCACTAAGTAAGATTTAGTTACCGCCTTACCGATATGTAAATGTATAAGAGTGACGTTTTAAATTGTAGATCAAATGCATGAAGTGCAAGGGAAAATCAGAGAGGCATGAAAGGATGATGGATCTTATTGTTGAGATTCAGGGGGACATTGGAACTCTTGAAGAGGCACTTGGGAGATTTACGGCTACATAAATACTTGACGGGGATAACAAGTACGAATGCAGCAGGTTAGTTAGGTTTACTCGCCATTTTTGATTAGATGGGGACCCCTCTTGCCAATATTCTTTCCTGTTACTTGTGAAGATCTTGCCAATTTCAATTATTCATGTTAAGTAAAGGTCTTCATTAAAATAGATATTAGCTATCTTCTACAAGGTTAAATATTTATATGAATGAGTTGTATTTGTATGTTGATGGATCTATAGCTTAAATCGGTAAGAGCACTCATAGTTTGAGAAGATGATGGTTCGAATCCATCTGGATCCCCTTGATTATTATAGCATAAATACCTGTAAAATGGAAAATATTATAAAAAGGATAGTATTACATATTACGGCATATGAAAAATGTTATTGTAACCTTTCCATAACGCTTTTTAATTTCTATTAAAAAGTTTACAATAGCATTCTTAAAATGCTATGCTTTCATAACATGCGTAAAAACGCTATTGTAAAAAGGATAGCATCACATAACATAGCGGCTGAAAAACGCTATGGTAGGTTATAATAGCGGTTTTCGAATGCTATTATTTAATGGCGTTCGGAAAAACGCTATTGTAGAAAAGATAGCATGGGAGAATATAGAGTTTGAAAAACGTTATGGTAGGTTATAATAGCGGTTTTCGAATGCTATTATATGTAGTCAACTATGGCATTAATCAAATGCTATTATTTTAATGACATTCGGAAAAACACTATGGTAGAAAGAATAGCATGGGAGAATAGAGCGTTCGAAAAATGCTATGGTAGGTAATTAATAGCGGTTTACGAACGTTATTGTAGGTGCTTTTTCTTGTAGTGACTTATGCAATCCATTTTTTTTATACTGTAAGAAGTAAAATTAATCATGTTCTCATCAAATTTGCTAAATTATCGTTTATTAATTCAATAGGTACCATACTTAGCAATTGTGAAGTTCAAATGTTTCATATGCTAACATGTTTTATTCTTTTCTTAACACTGAAGTAGTAGATCAAACTCATAACATTTTAACTTGCCACCTAGTAATAAAATTAAGTTTTAAAGTTTAATTTTTTTGAGAAAATTTTCTCCTAGATTCTAGAAATTAAGTTCAATTCAGTCACGACATAAAGTTCATAGTTCATAGATTATTGGAATTTACCAAGTTATGGTTTTCTCTAAAAACTTTCAAAGGTTTCTCCCACCCCCAAACTTGAAAAAAAAATATAAAAAAATGTCCTCAACGTTTTGAAGACTGAAGTTGTGGAGTATAAAATAGAGAGAATTAGAACATATTACCTTCAACCGGACTGGGTTACCTCCTAGAAAGTGCTAAGTTTAACAACGTTAGCTCGACAAAGTGATGTACCCCCAAACTTGATAACAACAATGTTAGAGTATGTAAATTACTCATGAACGGGTTCTAGAAGTGTTTCTTCAACTGTTGGGTTTAGCAGTTCAAAAGATGGTTTTAAGCGCTGACTGTTTACTTTAAAAATATTTCTTTTTTTGGATCTTGAACTTCAACAGCCCCATGAGGGAAAACTGTTTTGACAATAAAAGCTCCAGACCATCGTAATTGTAATTTTCCAAGAAATAAATACAATTGAGACTTGTAGAGTAAGATTTTCTGAAAATGTAAAAATGTTTTTCAAAGAATATTTTTCCCATGGAAAATTTTCATTTTCTCCTAATAAGTTTTTAAGTCTCATATGCATCATTTTGAAATTCGGCCAATTCATTTAATTGGAGCTTACGATGTGGGCTAGATTTCTTTAAAACATAATTTAGGGCCTTGGTAGCCTAATAAGCCTTATGTTTTATCTCAACTAGTAGATGACATGCTTTTCTGTAGACAAGCCTGTATGGCGACATACCAATAGGCGTATTGTAAGCGGTGTGGTAAGCTAAAGAGAATATGTTAAGCGTAAAAACCAATCTTTCCGGCTTGGGGTTCACTATTTTGTGAAAAATGTTTTTGATTTCCCTATTGGACACATCCACTTGCCCACTAGTTTAAGGATGATAGGGAGTGGCTACCCTATGAGTAATGCCATATTTCTTCCTTAAAGCTTGGAATGGTCTATTGTTGAAATGCTAGCCTCCATCACTGATGATGGCTCTTAGTGTGCCAAAATGAGAGAAGATGTTATTTTTGAAGAATTCAAACACGATCTTGTGATCGCTCATTTTGCACGATATTGCCGTTATCTACTTGAAAACATAGTCAACTCTGACAAGGATATAAAGGTTGCCAAATGAAGAAGGAAATGGGCCCATGAAATCAATACCTCATATACCGAAGTGTTCGATAATAAGGATAGGGTTCATAGGACCCATATTTCGACGAAAGATAGCTCTTAGCTTTTTGCAACGATCACAAGCCTTACAGAAGCTATGAGCATCACAAAAAAGTGTTGGCCAATAAAAACCGCATTGTAAAATCTTTGTCGTGGCCTTCTTCGAACTAAAGTGTTAACCACATACATGTGTATGGCAGAATTTTAGGACTTGGGTATGCTCAGAATCAGAGACACATCTTCTAATAATCTGATCAGTACAATACCGTTGATGAATGTTCCACGGTTAAGCTCAAAAGAACTTGTAACAATTAAACTTTAAGTACGTTTGGTTATCCTTTCAAGCTCTCCTAATGTTCTTCCCTTTATAAGGGAAAGAATGACTTCCAAATTCAATACATGAATAGATCAAATAGTTGCAACATTTATTAACACCACAATATTCTTCAAATATTACGGCCATCAAAGTCTTTTTTGCCTTCATCCCCAATTCAATAAAGGGGGAGAATTAGCCTACACTCCCTTTCTTGCTACACACCCGCTACACTCTCCTCTCACCACTCATCTCTCCAACTCAGCTGCCCACTCAACATCTCTCTCTCTCCCACTCAGCTCTCTATTTGGTGACTAAAAAAAACAAACAAAAAAAAACTTTTTTTCTCCACTCGACTCTCTCTCTCTCCACTCGACTCTCTCTCTCTCAACTTTGTCACTCAACTTTCTCTCTCCACTCGACTCACTCTCTCTCCACTCAAATCTTTTTCTCTCTCTCAACTCTGTCACTCAACTCTCTCTCTTGCATCACTCTGATAACTCGTCGTTCTCTCTCTCGCTCGCTCAATCTCGAACTCAATCATCGTGTCTCGGTCTCCACTGAGCTCAACAACTCACTCTCTCTATCAACTCAGTCTCTTTGTGGATTTTATCCCAAACAACAGAACATATCCGTCATAATCAAGTATAAAATTTCGCCTCATTTACAAGCTTGAAGATGTAAGTTGAAACCTCCGCCATAAATTATCGAATGGTTAGAATTCAACAATTTATTGTCGAATCCTCTAACAATTCGACAAATTGTCGAATTGTTAAAATTTTGACTTGGACAATAAATTTTATTTTTGTCGAATTCTACACTTTCCTTTTTGTTTCCTTAAGTTTCCCTCATATTCAATGTGGGACTAAAAATACTTAGTTCCATCATTCAAACAAAAAGAAAACCAAATACCATTTGTATTTTCCAACAATAAAAACTACTAAATTGTCGAAACATGAACTTCTCGACAATATATTCGACGAAGTTCATGTTTCGACAATATATTCCAACATTTCATGTTTCGACAAATTAATTGTACTTGACACTAGAGAGTGAGGAGAGTTTACTCGACACTAGAGAGAGAGAGAGTGTGTGTGAGTGAGAGGGAGGAGTTGTCGGAGGACTACACGAAGTGAGTGACAGCGAATGAAATCGACAAAGAGAGTAAGTCGACAGAGAGTACGTTGTTGAGCTCCGTGGAGAGAAAGACACGGTGAGTGAGCTCGAGACTCAGTGAGTGAGAGAGAGAGAGAGAGCGGCGAGTTGTCGGAGATGATCGAGTGAGAGAGAAAGAGCGACTAAGTGAGTAAGTTTCGGCGAGTGAGAGAGAGAGAGAGTGAGTTGAGTGGAGAGAGAGAGTGAGTTTTTTTTCTTTTTTGGTCAGTTGAGTGGGAGAGATGGAGAGCTGAGTGGGCAGCTGAGTTGGCAAAATGAGAGGTGGGAAGAGAGTGTAGCGGAGAGTGTAGGCGAATCCTCCCCCTTCAATAAAAATGGCATATAAATATGTGTCTTGCTTTATCAATTTGCTTCCAAATGAACCACATGCCTTTGAAAATTGCATGACCCCCACACGTCTTCCACACTATTGGAAAATTAGCTTAATAACGTTAATTTAAAGCTGTAATGTATTTTAATCATGGTAGCACTGCATTTATTAAATAAAACATTAAGATACTAATAATTAAGTGAAATAATGACTTAACTAAAAATTCAAGGGTAAAATGGTTAATATTTCTTGTCCATCATTGACGTCCAAGCCACGTGCTCCAAATACACAATCCATTTATTGATAATCAGGGCAATCAGAACTTCTATTTCATCGTCACGAAATCAAGAACGCGTTTTTATCTCTGCTCTCCGGAAAAAATACCACAACTCTCAGAGCAATAGAGAAGTGAGAATAATTAAGGGCACAAAAGTTCCCCTTTTTTATAAGGGGAGTGGTTAATGACAACAATTAAGACGGTATAACTGACTTAGCATAATCAAAGACTAAAACCTTAGACTAGGTTTTTTTGACTTGACTAGTCAAACCACGCTCCTTCCCAAAGAAAATTTAATGCGACCACAATCAGCTGGCCAAACCTGCAAGTAGAAACATTGCATATATTTTCCAAGTAAAGGATACGCTTGGGAGTGAGCGATCTCCCAATAGGCGACTCGCCAAACCTGCAAGCTGAAAATTTCTATATATTTTCCAGGTATAAGATACGCTTGGGAACGAGCCGGTCTCCCAATAGGAGACTCTGGAAAACTGCAATCAGAAAAATTCTATATATTTTGCAAGTATAAGACACACTTGGGGGCGAGCCGGTCTCCCAATAGGCGACATGCCAAACCTGCAAGCAGAAACATTCCATATATTTTCCAAGTATAAGATACACTTGGGAGCGAGCCGATCTACCAATAGGGGACTCACCAAACCTACAAACATAAATTTTCTATATATTTTCCAAGTATAGGATACACTTGGGGGCAAGCCGATCTCCCAATATAGGTGACTCGCCCATCCTACAATCAGAAAAATTATATATATTTACCAAGTCATGATACACCAAGACCACTTTACCAATAGTTCCAAAATCAAGTGCATTATACAATAGGATTCAAATTTGTGTTCAACACTAAATGTGTCTATCGACATTGCCCATGCACATCCCAAATAGTTTTCAACATCACCAGGGGTGTTACATCACCACAAAAAAGCATAATGTTAAAAGTACCTCTCATACAAAGGTGGCTTACACCATCAAAAAGATTTAAAATATTCCAGGTCAGCAAGACCTGTAAGAACCCCAACACGCTGGAACTTAACAAAGATCATGCCTAATCGAAGAGTACTTGATTCACCTCACTTACCTTTTCCTTGTTATAACGATGGGGATTCAGCAGAAGGTTCTCCGCTGCATCAGCCAGGCCGCCTTAAGTGACCTCTGGAACATGAGACTGTGCCAAAGTTGCACCAATGCCTGGATCGATGCCGTGCTTCGCCTTCGTAAACTCATCCAGGTACAGCGTCAGATACGGGACATACTCATACTGATCTAGCTTCACCGCCATCTTCAGCATCGCCTCACTGTACACCTTCCCAGCCTTGTCCTCCCCCAACTTATGAGCCACCTTGACAGACTCTTCCAGCTTCTGAATCCGGTCCGCCTGATCACCGACAATTTTGTCAAACTTCATCTTCTCAGTAAAGGCTTCATATTTAGTCTTGTTCTGAGCATCCTCCACCGCATTGGCCAGCTTCTTCCACTTGGAAGCAGAAGACTCGGCAACCTTTAAAGAATTCTCAAGCTCAGCGATCTTGGCCTCGTCAGAAAGGCTTTTACTTTTCATAAAGGTCTGATACAGAATAGCTTGTTCCGCACAAGCAATAATCTTTGGCAAATAAGTTCTAACAATATCATAAAATGACTTTCAAAATAGTTATGAAGTACAAAATGGTGAGTACCTCCTTCATATACAACTCCATGTAATTGGCGCAATGGTTGCGGTACAGTGGGCTGGCCAACATCCTCTCAGTACTTTGGACTGTTTCAGCATTCCCAAGAATAGCAGGATCCAAGCCCAAAAAACCCATAAATCTTGGGACTTTTCAATCCAACAAGCTTGCCATCTACACGAGGCCTCTTAAAAGAACCACGCTTATCCACAGTGACAACCACCTGGTTAGATAGCGGCTTGACTAGTTTATTGCCTCGATGCATAAGAAAGGCCCGTGGGGCAGGCTGGCACGACTCGTAATCGCACTGAGATCAAGGACATTCCGGTTTGCCATCTCTTCTTCAATCGAATCCTCCACAACGTCACTCGCAAATGAGGCCGCTCTTAAATCGCCCTTGAAAAGTTCAACCGAGCCAGCATCTGACCCAATAGTGGAGGGACCTGGATTGACCCATTTTCTTTTCATTTTTTGACTTATAGGTTTTCTTAAGTTCTGCGTTCCTAAAATTTTTAGAATAATTCTTAAGTGCCTTACTTATATTCGTTTCCGGCGCCACCCGTTTCACCCGCGAAAACTTTGGAGGCGAATTAAGATTGAAGCAGTTATAATTCGCCACCAGGTCCCCAGGACCCTTCTAAACCCAATTGTCATGCACTCTGATAGAGTACCTACACCAAGAATTACCGCTGGATGGCAACTTCAAAAACTTGACAACGTGATCCTGCATATCTGGGCCACCTTGCGCTACACTCCTTTTACCAAGATAGTATGAATAACAGTATTCAGGAGGGCAGGGCTGCTTCCTCTTATTCCCCTTTTTCTTTGAGCTGGACCCCACTTTATCTTCCTCTGACTCACTACTCTCAGTAAAGTTCGAGTCATCAATAGCAGTAGTCGCTATCTTTGAACTTGGAATTTTTTTTTTCCTGGTTTTCCTTGGGCAGTGACAGAGAATATAGTGCGTCTTAATGTTGTCTGCAGTTATGCGCTCCGCTTTGGGCAGCATCTCCTTAATTGCATTTATTCGAATCATGAACCGTTAAAAGTTACCGTTCATCTATCCAGGCGCTCCACAAAATATATTTAAGACTTCCTTTGTTAGAGTATGGGGGAGGGGAACCTCATGCCAGCAAACAATTGTCCATGATAAAATATAGCCACGTCATTATGCAAATTTTGCGTCTCAGGATGGATTATCTCGCCAAAATCATAGAGGTCGTCCAGCAGATCCACCTCAATTCACTCGGAAATACCATAATCATGCTTAATATGTATATGCCGCCGTGTTGGGCCACCAATACACATTCTTCTCCTCGGGACGGGTCCAGGGGTACCGACGAGGTCAGGCCGCCTCCCCCTTTAGTTGACTCGGCTTAGGCCATTCATACGAGCTCGACTCTGCTCCGTCGTTGGAACCAGCATTGTCATGACGGCTGAGGTGCGGCATATCATTATCCGCAAAATTAGAGTCGGGGACCCCCACCCCAACTAGGTCGACCGTTTGCATCCCCAAATATTCTACAATAGAAGTACTACAGACAGAATCGTTAATCTCTACTACGCTTACAGGAGTCCCATCCACTGACACACCTATCGATGAACCTGAGCTCTACTACTCGAGGCACTCTCCTGAAAAGGAACATAATTTGGGTTATCCACTAGGTCGTCATTTATACTTGAACTAGTAGATGAAGAGCCAGCATAGTGGGCCTTGATAACTACAGTCCCATGCAACGACACGTCGAACCAAGTGGTAGCACTATGCCAGTACATTTCAGCGGCCTAATCCCTAAGCCTAATCATCAGTTGTGGAGTTAACCTTGTAAGGACCGCCAAATGCCCGCGGGCTGGTAGACTCTTTTCCCTGGCCATCTCAATCTAGTTAGACCTGTACGCACCCTCGTTTAGATGATTTCGCACAAGGGAATTTTTGTTTTCTTCCAAGTATAGTTATCTAGATGACTCGCACATAGCCTAGGTTACCTACAATACTGTCGCCCCGGGCACATACAACTCAGATTTTAAGGATTTTGGATCAAAAGTTTGAATCTTAAGAGTTTTTAAAGTTTCAAGAGGCGGGATTCAAGTTTTATTCAAGAACATATGAAACCCTAGAATTTTTTATCATCACGAATATGCAAAAAAAATTATAGTCAAAATGAGCGCAAGGAAGTGAAAATAACAAATATAAGTTCAGATTGTCAAGAGGAGTACTTGAGTGGCCGAAAAATCGCCGGAAGCACAAGCACAGTACAACAGTGCAGCTTTCTCTCTCCTCCAAAACCAGCAATTGCAAATGAAGAAATGAGAAAAGAGAAAAAGATGGGTTAGTATTTATAGTCCAAGTGACGTCGTCAACAGATCACACCTGTCACGTGCCCTCGAGATTCCACATACGACACAATAATTACACACATTCCCATGTACACATGCAGTAATAATAGCCTCAAAGATCAAGTATGACCAAATACAACAAAATAGCAGGACGGATCCCGAAGCAAACCAAGTCATAAGTGCGACCAGTTTTTTTTTTTGGTAGGAATCCATCAAAATTTCATAAAAATTGAATGTCAGGTTGTTAAGAGTGACCCAGTTTCTCTATTCATAAAAAAGTCATTAGTATTGAATGCCAGGTAGCTAAAAGCGATCCAATTTCTCTTTGGTTGGAATCCATCAAAATTTCATAAGTATTGAGTGTCAGGTCGTTAAGAGTGACCCAGTTTCTCTTAAGGGGGATTAATCCATAAAAAAAATCATAAGTATTGAATGTCAAGTCGCTAAGAGCAACCCAGTTTCTCTTTGGTGAGAATTCGTCAAAATTTCATAAAGTATTGAATGTCAGGTTGCTAAGAACGACCCAATTTTTTCTTTGGTGAAATTCCATTAAAATTTCTAAGTATTGATCTACCAGGTCGCTAAGAGCGGCCCCATTTTACTATAGTAGAAGTCCATCAATTTTTTTTTAATGAAAATTCAATAAATTCCTAACCAATAAAATCTAATAAATTGTTCTCTCATTTTCCCCTCAGACTATCCAATGAGTAATTGAAAGGGGTCGAATGTAGGAACACGGTTCGTCAAGGTTGTGATAAGCGCTACTCTTAGCGAGTCGGTATAAATGGTAGATAAGCAACCTCCATGGGTGGCTCACATTAGGGGGACAACTTCCGAGAATAGAAGAGAAACTGTTGAGACATTTCCTTAGGATAGATCTAAATCTAGGGGGGCTAGAAGCTAGAAAGGGAATAACACCTGTCTAGGGCAGAGGGCCCTAAAACAGGGGGAAGCCTATAAATAGAAGGAGAAGGTCACACATAAGGGAAATCCTCCCCTCTCAAGAAAATTGTTGTAGCAATAACCCTAGCAACTCTTGCGCCGACCTGGTGTGCCACGAAGAGGGCATAGTCCATCAATCCTCAATCATCTTATCAAACCCAATCTCCCCAAATCTAGTAGTCCCAGAAATGCCAGAGACAACAACAAATAAAACACTAGAACATTAGTCTGTAAGTCAAGCATGGAAGCTTAAACTTGGACTACAATAAAGACGGAATAACAATGAACATCATCAAGAAAACGACCTTTCGCCACAAAATATTTCCCAAGCTTTCACCAGCTTTAACAGAATCCTGACGATTCCTCACTACATATAGACATGTACATAAAGAACACGCGCGGATAAGGTCCATCTTTATGTTCATTGATAAGTCTATTTTGGAAATAGTATAAAACGTGACCAAACAGAATAACATCAGCCAATTCCTAGATGTAAATCAAGATATATGGGTCAAGATAGATTTCTTGAACATGCTGGCTTTTGACCTTGACTTCCATTGAAGTTTAGGGAGCAAGCTGAACCACATCACCTCTACTTCTCAAACTCACATTAAAAGTTTTAAGGCTGCTGAGCTCACTAGGACGTTTTATTTCCATCTTAATTATAAAACTACATTCTGAATCTTCCTCCTCCTCTAACTTCTGTTCAGAGAGAAGGTCTTGAAGAAATTTCATCAGTATGGGACTAAAATTTTCTTAAAAAAATGAGGTACGAAAAATGTCTTATCGATAAATGTTGTTCTTATGCTAACTATGCACGTAGATTTTCGTGGTCTAAATCTGTTTCCTATAGCTCTGATGTTTGTTGTGGTATATCAATTTTAGGCTAAGTTATTGGTGGAGGAGTTGAAGCGAATAAACGAAGAGAACCTGAAACTAAGTGAGATGTTTATTCTTGCGCATAAGAGCTACATCACAAAATAGACTTGACGATAAATAAATTTGGTGTAGTAATGCCTATAGTATCGAGAAAGAGGAAGTTGAGGGACGATGATAGTCGTTCGGATAGAGTAGTAAATTCCCATGTTGAAAGCATGTTTGGTCACGATTTGTTTAAGACACTAAGTGTTGAGAATCGAGGTAGCTACTCTCTCTTCCCTTTCAAGAACGATACGCGGAAATCACCAACACAAGAAGTAAATCAACAAATAACAGTAAAGAGCACAAGAAGGTTTCCCAGAGGAGGGAAGTGGAAAACCCTTACGGATGAAAAACTACTCCCCACGAACAATTCACTATGATATCAAATAGGTTACAATGATCTCTCAAGCTTCTCAAGCTTTAATGGAGTCTATCAAACCTTAGCCTCTCTAAGGTTAAACTTACCAAAAGATGGATAAACAAAATAACATAAGTCCTCTTTATATAGTAGAGGACCAAAAATACAAGTAGTACAGATCTCGAGACAAAACTCTAACATCTAAGGTAAACCTACTCAAAGCTCGTTCGAACGACTTTGCGATAGTTGGTCTCCAACCCTAGAAACATAGCATCTCGTTCGAACGACATCCAAGCTCGTTCGAGCGAGATTGACTCTTGGGCCAAAGTTCCAGGGAGTACAAGAGTTCGTTCGAACGACTATAAAGCTCGTTAGAACGACTTCGACAATTTCCTAACTTCGACAATTTCTTCAATTTGAGTTCATACCCAACACTAAGGATAAAGCTTAATAATACCAAGATCTCCACGGTGCATGTATTGACCGATCCCTCGGATTCTTGTTTGGTAGGTACATTTATTTATGATTTCATAAACTTCTATATTTTTGTTGTTGGATTGTTACTTACCATTCAATTTGTTTTACTTTTTCACATTATTTAGGTTATAAAAGATGGATATCAATGGAGAAAATACGGTCAAAAAGTTACCAGAGATAACCCTTGTCCTAGAGCTCACTTCAAGTGTTCTTTTGCACCTGCCTGCCTTGTAAAAAAGAAGGTACAACGAAGCATCAAAGATCGAGTTATCTTGGTTGCAACATACGAAGGTGAACATAACCATCATCATCCATCTGAAGAGTCTTCAATTTCAACTCGAAGCACAAATGTTCATTGTTCAACTTTAATTAGATATACAGATCCCACTGCAACACTTGATCTCACCCAAACCGGATTAGTCCCTGATGACAGAAGTAATGCTCCTAAGATTGAAACCCACGCGATCCACCAACCTTTGGTGAAGTGGATGGCTTTCTATTTACTGAAAGATACTAGTTTCACAGTTGTACTTGCCACATAAATATCTAGAAGATTTTATCCATATCCTAGTACCGGAAAATGCTGAAAACAATTTCATAGACAAGAAGTGTTGCAAACTACATAAGTTATTTTTTTTTATTTTGAAAGTATGTGAATCATTTCGATAAAAGCGACAACTTGTCAAACAAAAGTATAAAATGTAGACCAGCGACTTATTTATAAATTTTCTTTGATCAATCTCAGTTTGTTTGATATCAAAAGTGCTTTTGGCGTCCCTTTACAAGTCCTTGCAAAGACTTGTTTTTCGTAACATTATTTTATAAAACATTGTTACCATTTCTTTAGCGTGGAGAAGAAAATTTCAAATATGGTGATGCACTTTATTGAACAAGGGATGCCAAACAAAATGGAAGTTGGCCGAGCAGAGACGTCATTCAAAGTCTCAATGCTAGAAAAATATATGTTTCAATCACTGTGGGAAGGGAACTGTTTCAAGGCTGAAATGTTTAATATATATAAAATTGAGCCTTTTTCAATTAGAACTAGATGAGAGGGGACTAGAATTGTAGGCCAAATCAACTATTATCTACAGGATCAGAGTCTGCCCTCAGATAACCGATGCAGCCCCTTGGCGGTCATATTTAGTTCAAAAACCAGGAAGTTGTACCAAATAAACTATTGAATGCAGTCGTTTGACATGTGGATATGTTTGGCCTGGTAAGGATACTCCGTAATGGAAAAAAAATTGATCTCTCTAAAGAGATCAAAAATGGATCTCTTCTAATCAAAACTTGCCATGTGGCATGAGAGAGAAACATTCAAAACTAACTTAACTCTACAAGTTAACCCCCGTTTGGGACCCTTTTTTAACTCCTCGTCTATCTTCCTCTCTTTTAAAATTGGTACCATCTTTATGTACACCTTTGTGGAAGAGTATTCTGCACTGTTGCATTGATAGATCTCTTCTCCTCATTTGCATATGATTCCCTGTATTTATCATAAGAGCTCTCCCTTGGAAAAATGTTAAATACCCGAGCTTTTCTATCTGTTGCATCAGGAATTGAGGTAGAATTCACTCTCGATATCTTCTACTGAAGTTATGACTTGAGTTCATGGTAAAGGGGTTGGTTTGTGTTATGAGGTTGAGTAAAGTGCAATGGCATGCGAGTGGATAAGAAAATGCAGAGCTCACAAAAAAGGTAATGGTGAGAGAGGCTCCCTGGTATTCACTGCAGATGGTTTGGTCTCATATGGCATGCCAGTGCTATGGTCGTCCATCTCTCTCTAAACCATGTCTTGCTCTTGTAATAACCATGTAGCACCATCTTTGGAGAAGGTGACAATGATTACCGCATCAATTTGTTTGACAAGACCCATCCTCCTAAACATACTTCTTAAGTCAACTTGGAATGGATATGAATCTAACACATTCCTTATAGGCTTGATGATGCTGGGTGCGGATGCTTGAGAGTTTTACTGCAAGATGCTCTGGGGAATGAGTTTGGTTTTAAGTCTGAAAGGTGTAGCAAGAGACATGCATTGGAGGTGCATAAAAGGATTTTTGGGGTTGTCGTTGTAGCTCTACATATCTTTTCCAACAATAGATCCTGGCTTAAAGTGGTTGCAAATAATGGAGGCATGCAATCGAAGTAGGCTTCTAACTTGAGATATTATTATGAAAACCAATCCAAAGAAAAGCATGTTCCATCTTCTACAAATTGGGTTTGTTGTCTAGTGTGTGCCTCAATTCTCCAAGAAAACCATAACAAAACCGCAAAAACATAAATTATAAGGTACAACAAACAAACAAATCTACATTTCCCTTTATCTTTCAATCTCTATTACTTTCTTCTCACATGGCCAAATCATTCCTCTCCCATGTTTCTTTTTCTCTACTAATGTGCTCACACGAATCGAATTTAGATTGTCATCATTTTCAAAGCCAAATTCTACGGCCAATTTTTCTACATGAGACAATTAGACACCAATGCGGTGTTAAAGAGAGGAAGATAGACCTATGCTTCTTCTCCCATGTTTCTTTTTCTCTACTAGAGAGGAGTTGAAAAAGGAGTTGAAAAAGGGTCTCTAACGGTGATAACTTGTGGAGTTAAGTTATTTTTGAATGTTTCTTTCTCATGCTACATGGCAAGTTTTGATTAGAAGAGATCAATTTTTGATCTCTTTAGAGAGATCAAATTTTTTTCTGGCAAATCTCTTATATGGAGTTGGTGATACATTCTTTAATAAACCAAGTTGGTAAAATTTGGTCTATTATATTCTAAGCTCACGTTACTAAATTGAAGTTTGGTTTACTATAGCGCATCTTCTGTGTGTGATTCATGGCTCCACTACCTTGATGGATAGTGTTATTTAACACCTTGTGATATGTGGTGACAAGGGCACGTGTGTTGCGCCCTAAAAATACATCTTTCTTGGTGATTTCTTTCAATTTCTATCACTTCTTTTGGCGTAAAGTTTGTTATAATCAACTCCATTATCCGAATCTCTCGTTTTACTCCATATGCGGCGATTTTTCTTTTCTTTTCCTTGGGATTTTCTCATATATTTCCCTTTCGGCATTTTTTTATCACTTTCTGATCCAGGAGGATCTAGGATGATTTGAAAATTATCCAAAGTCGTTCGAACGAGGTTGAGAGTCGTTCGAATGACCCAATTCTATATCTCTGGAATTTGGCTCAGGAAACCAAAGTCGTTCGAACGACCTTTTTCATACTCTCTAGAAATTTGGCCTATAGACAAATTTTGTTCGATCGAGCTTGGATGTCGTCCGAACGAGTTGTCAAGTTTCTAGAGTTTTAGACCAATTGGCGTAAAGTCGTTCAAACGACTCCCTATTCGTTCGAACGAGCTTGGCGTTGGTTATATTTCTGAGGCATGTTTTAGCCTCGAGATGCGTTCTATTTGTATTTTTAGTTTCTTAGTATATAAAGAGAACTTAGGTTATTTTTAAAGCGATGTTAGTTTAATAGAAGAGTTCTAAGGAAGAAGATTAGGGTTTAGAGTATTTTCATTGTAATTATTTCGTTTAAACAATTGAATCTCTTATTTTTCCCAACTAATTTGGCGTTCTTCGTACTTTCAGCTAACTAGGGTTTCTCTATCGTATTGTGGATTAGGTGCTATTAGTTTTCCAGTTACTATCTTTGGGGGTTGATTGTGGTTTATGGTCTCTCACGTGACCGTCTCAAGGAAACAATAGAGAACCTAGTGAGTCCGTTGACGATTCATCGTAAACCTAATTCGAAAAAGAAGAGCGATTTAGAGATGGACGATTCTAACGATCGGCTCACGACTTTGGAAACAGCAGTTTCCGACATAACTTCTACTGTAGGGGAGTTAGTTGAACAACTGCGTCTCACGAACCTTGCGAAGGCTTCCGCTTCGGTGACAAGGCGAGGCTGTTCGAGGAAGAAAGGGGTTATGGAGGTGGATAGAGATAGGGATAATGCAGAGATCCATAGTGATTCTAGTGATGCTGAATCCGTCAAGGAGCGCTCGAGTTTTGGTCAGTCAATGAATCATATGCGTAATCTTTGTATTGACTTTAAGATTGAAATTTTGGTATTCGATGGTTCCGTCGATGCCAAGAAGTTGGATAATTGATTAGATAGGTTAAAGACCTATTTTTCCATTTATGAATATTCTAACGCTCAAAATTTGTTTTTCTACATTAAAATTCGTAAGTCATTCACTAACGTGGTGGAAATCCTATCGAAAATACTACGATGTAGGAAGTTTAAGTTGGAAAGAATTCAAGGTTTTGGCGAGGAAGCAATTCTATCCAATTGGGTATGAACAGGAGCGATGGTATAAATGGCACAATTTATGCCAAAGGTTTAGGCAATCTATACAATAATTTGCAACAAAATTTCATAACCAAGTGTTGGTTTTGGATATTGATGTGGATGAGTACGAGGTGTTTATGAAATATACGGGAGGTTTGTCGGAGTCCATTAGATGAGAATTAAAGCTCTTCAATGTGGAAAATATTGAGGGCACTACCGTTAAAGCAATTGCCATTAAAGGCAAGTACTTGAAGAGTGACAAGAAAAATGAGAAGAACGAGTCGTGGTACAAGTCTACTTGAAAGTTCAATCAGAAAAGGGAGTCCAAAGGAGAGGGGTCTTTATTCAAAGGGACTATCTGTAGTCATTATAAGGCTAATGGGCACAATTTAGATAGATGTTGGAAACTTCACCCGGAGCTTCGACCGAAGGAGAAGAAGGGAAAGAAAGAGAAACGTGCACTAGCCGCAACGATTGTGGATCTTCCTAATTTAGATATACCAAATCCTAAGCTTACTCTAATGTTCAAGAAACCTCTAGCTATCGACGAGGCGAGTCGGGAAGAGCTTTTCTATGTTAACATTCAAGTAAAATAGAGCTTAGTCGAGGCCATCATTGATCCAGGTAGTCAGAAGAATTTAATTTCTGAGGTGGTGGTGACGAAGATGGGTTTGGCTACTGTAGCTCATCCTAAGCCGTACAGTTTGGGTTGGATTCATAAAGGCACGAAGTTGAAGATCACTAAGCAGTGTACGTTCAAGTTTATGATTACTGAGAAGTTTATTGATGAAGTGACATGTGAGGTAGTTCCATTGGATATGTATCAAGTCACCTTGGGTAGCCTTTATCTTTGGGACCGAGATGTTATCCTTTATCGTAGATCTTGCAAGTATCGTCTTATGAAGGATGGGACATTTTTTCATATCAATGCGTACAAGGAACATCTCACTACCAAAAATTTAGTCACGACAACTCAGGCAAAGAGGTTGGTTAAGACGAACAACAAATTTGTATTGTTGTTGGTTTGACCAGTTCAAGAGGGTCCGTCGGCTAAGGTGTTATATACTTTGGCAATGTCTCCTAAACAATAAACTGATATGGGGAAGTTGCAAGAGGAGTATGAAGACTTGTTTCTGGGCATAGAAGGGATATCGCGCAAGAGGTATGTAGAGCATGATATCACCTTGGTGAATGGTGAGCTACTACCCAATATTAGGTTATATCAGACTTCTGTTATAGAGCCTGATGAAATCAAGAAATAGGTACATGAACTCCTGGAACAAGGAGTTATTAATCCAAGTTACTCACCTTGTGGTTCACCGGTGTTATTGGTACCGAAGAAGGATGGGTTTTAGATGATGTGTGTAGATTATCGGGCGTTGAACAAGATCACGGTGAATAATTATTATCCGCTTCCACGGATTGATGAACTTTTGGATGAGTTGCAGACGACTCGGCTTCTCATCAAGTTGGATCATAAGTCGGGTTACCATCAAGTTATAATCCAGGAAAAAGATACTTGGAAGACAGTGTTCAAGACCAAACATGGATTATTTGAGTGGTTGGTAATGCCCTTTGGGTTATGCAATACTTCGACAACATTTATGCGGTTAATGAATGGGTACTTCGTGCTTTTATTGATGATTTTGCGATTGTGTATTTGTATGATATCTTAATATATAGTCGTATATGGGAGAAACACTTTGGACATTTACGCAAAGTATTGGGCATTTTGCAATCACAACAACTTTTTTTAAACGGGAAGAAATGCGAGTTTGGGAAGAAGGAGATGGTCTATTTGGGATTTATTGCTGGCGGCGGAAGCTTAAGGTCGATCCTGAGAACGGATCGCTCATTATTAATTGGCCTAAACACCGTATAGTGATGGAAGTGAGGAGTTTTATGGGTTCTTGTCAGTACTTACAGAAATTTATTCGACATTTTTCATAAATAACCACATCGTTACATTCTTTGACAAAGACTGGAGTCTAGTTTGTGTGGGAAGAGCACCATGAGAAGACTTTTCTTTTACTGAAGCGCAGGATTACGGATGTACCAGTGTTTGTATTGCCCAATTTGCAGCGGCATTTTGAGGTAGAGACAAATCTGTCATACTATGTATTGGGAGAAATCCTTTTACAGGATAGGAAGCCAGTTGTTTACCATTCTAAGATTTTTACAGAAGCAGTACGCAACTATCCTACCTACTATAAGGAGTTCTACACGTTATATCAATCAGTGAAGCATTGGCGGAGTTACTTAATGGGGAAGAAGGTTGTGGTACATTTCGATCACAAACCATTATAGTTCTTATCTACGCAGTCCAAACTACATCAAGCTCGCCATATGAAGTGGATGTCGTACCTTCAGCAATTTACCTTATTGATCAAGTATAAAAAAGGAGTGGACAACAAATTGGCTGATATGTTATCTTGACCCCCATTACCAACTATTTCCACTTTGTTGGTACTTATGCAGATACAGCCTATTATTCTTTTTGAGTACGTTTCAGGGTATGACGATGACAAGGAGCTCAGTGTCATTCACGAGAAGTTGCTACAAGGCAAGACATGCGAGTATGCTCTGAAGGATGGCTTAATTTACAAGGGAAGTCTACTATGTATTCCGGAGGGTGGAGACTGTTTACATTGGATTCGAGAGGCACATTGTTCTCGGGTGGCAGGTCATTTTGGGGTTGAGAAGACTCTTTTGAATTTGTGGATTTATGTCTATTGGCCGAAGATGTAGGTAGATGTTGCTCGTGTGGTTCGTGATTGCGTGTTATGCAACACATAGAAGCCTTCTAATAGGAAGATAGGATTGTAGTTACCATTGCCAGTTACTAGTCGACCTTGGGAGAGCATTTTGATAGATTTTATGGGTGGTTTGCCCATGACCAGGTGTAAGAATGACTATTTTTTTATGGTGGTGGATCGATTCAGCAAGATAATTGTTCTTATTCCATGCCAGAAGGCGGTCATAGGGAAGAAGCGGCACGATTGTTTTTCAGAGATGTCTAGAGGTATTTCAGACTCCCTACTTCTATTATTTCTGATAGGAATAGCCACTTTTTGGGGCATTTATAGAGATCGTTATGGGGGATGATGGACACTAAGTTGAAGAGAAGTATCACTTTTCTTCTGCAGACTGACGGGCAAACAGAGATAGTTAATCGTACTTTGGTACATTTATTACAGGGATTCCATTCTAAGCATCCTAAGACTTGGGATGAGAGTTTACCGTATCTTAAGTTTACGTTCAACCGGGCGATTCATGGTTTCACTTTGAAGTCTCTATTTGAAGTTTGATTAGGGTACTTGCCGTAAAGCCCTTTTAATTTGGCGTTTAGTCGCGACAAGACAGTGCTAGGGAAAGAGGAAGAGAAGCGAGTTAAAGCTCAGCATTTCATTGAGAAAATAAGCAAGGTTCATGAGGTGGTTGAAGCTCAGTTGATGAAGACTCAAGCAAAGTATAAGGCTCGCTACGACAAGCATCGGGTTGAGTATACCTTTTAAGAGGGCAACCTAGTTTGGTTGTATTTGGGTAAGAAATGGCTTAAGGGGGAAGGTAAGAAGCTCAAACCTCTCTGTT
This sequence comes from Kingdonia uniflora, assembly GCA_014058105.1. Classification (NCBI taxonomy): domain Eukaryota; kingdom Viridiplantae; phylum Streptophyta; class Magnoliopsida; order Ranunculales; family Circaeasteraceae; genus Kingdonia; species Kingdonia uniflora. The sequence goes on from JACGCM010001174.1 coordinate 280,847, forward strand.
ATAGTCCATTTTTGATACTCAAGAAGATTGGTGATAATGCATTCCAGTTGGATTTGCCACCTTTCATGAAGATGTATTTGGTGATTAATGTCTTGCATTTGAAGCTGTTTGAGCCGTCTTTTTGATGAAGACTCTACAATCGACACTAGCCTACCGTCAGTTGATGACTTATAGATGAAAAGGGAAGATCCGTTACAGGAGGATGGTATTCTAGAGAGGAAAGTTCATACTACAAGACGGGGTAGTATTGAGTCGTTCCGAGTTGGGAAGAAAGGTCAACTACCTAGTAAGTCGAAGTGGTAAAACAGGGAATTGGGCATATCACCGCATTCTCACATCTCAAGTACAAACTTGAGTAGGAGCTCAAGGCTCCTAAAGGGGGGAGCCATGATCTAGGAGGATCTAGGATGATTTGAAAATTAGCCAAAGTCATTCGAACGAGGTTGAGAGTCGTTCGAACGGCCCAATTCCACCTCTCTGGAAGTTGCCCCAGAAAACCAAAGTCGTTCGAACGACTTCAATTTCGTTCAAACGACCTTTTTCATACTCTCTGGAAATTTGGCCCATAACCAAATTTCGTTCGAACGAACTTGGATGCCCTTCGAACGAGTTGTTAAGTTTCTAGGATTTTGAACCAATTGGCGTAAAGTTGTTCGAACGAGCTTGACGTTGGTTGTATTTCTGAAGCGTGCTTTTGCCTCGAGATGCATTCTATTTGTATTTTTAGTTCCCTAGTATATAAAAGGGGACTTAGGTTATTTTCTAGAGCGATGTTAGTTCAATAGAAGAGTTATAAGGAAGAAGCTTAAGGTATAAAGTATTATTATTGTAATTAATTCGTTTAAGCAATTGAATCTCTTATTTTTCCCAACCAATTTGGCGTTCTTCATATTTTCTGCTAACTAGGGTTTCTCTATCGTATTGTGGATTACTTTCTCCAGTGATTACTCTTTCATTGAATATGATTCTTACTTATTCTTTTGATCACAAATGTGGTTTGATTTCTTCTTTTTTTACCTTTCATGAGATGTGATTTTCTCTCTTTGGATTGGATGAAGATGTTACACTACCTTCCACCTCAATCATGAGATTTTTCTTTCTTTCCTCGAGTGATTCTTTTCTTGAGCGATTCTCTTTTTTCTAGTGATTATCTTAGATCTTTCTATTATTTCCTATCACGAGATGCGATTTATTCCTTTGGATCGGGTGAAGATGTTCAATTCCTTCAACCACGATTATGGTTTCTAGTCCTCAAGTAACTTTTATTAGCAAGGCTATTTTATGTTTTTGTAGTCCTGTATTGGTTATTCATAGAAGTAGTTTATATCTCTCTCTTATATATAGAGAGTATGATGTAACCTAAATAATTAATTCAGTAATAATACTTTTCTCTTTCTAATCTATTTCAACATAGTATCGAAACGGGTTACCCTCGTTGATCAAACTCGGTGGTAAGTTTGTTGTAATTTTTTTCTTGTTGGTTTGATTCACGTCGCCGTTTTTTTTTCTCTCTCTCCTATATTTTTGAAAAATGACAATTATCACTGTTTCTCTGGTAATGTTGTTCTAATCGTAACCTAAGCTTCCATAATGTTTTAGTTTTCTGAATCCGATCGCGAGATGCGATAGATGCAGATCTGAATCTCAGATCTGTTTGGTTTATTTGAGGTAATCGATCACAATGGCTATCGGTGATGAGTCGAGTTAGAGTTCGATTGTTTCTTCGATTAGAACGAGTGAAGATGTCCAGTCCTTCAACTCTATTCATGATAATCTAAATCTAAAGATTACCTCACAGCTATTAGATGGCTTAAATTATGTTTGATAGGCACAGTCTGTGAAATTGTTTATTGGTGGCAGTGGAAAGATATGGCTTCTTCTTGGCACCAAAAAGGAACCTGTAAAACCAGATCCAAAGTGATTCTCAGATGATTCGATGGTGAGAACTTGGTTAATTAATTATATGCAGCCGACGACCTCTGTTGGGTACATATTCACAAACAATGCACATCTGATTTGGCAATCACTTCGAAAGGTATATTCTCAGCGAGAGAATAATGCTAGGATCTTTTAACTTTCTAATGAGATTGGAAACTTTAAACAGGGTACTCATACTTAGGGGATGTATTATGCGAGACTTCGATCGAGTTGGGAAGAATTATCTCATTATGATAACTTCATCGAGTGGCCAGCTAGCACAACAAGTGAAAATGTTTATATTCCACCTATGGCAACATAAATTTATGCAATGATTGTGGAAAAGACTCAAGTGTTTCAATTTTTTGCAGGGCTCAATCCCGACTTTAAGTATGCACGAGTTCATCTACTTGACATGACTCATTTCCTAACTCTTGAAGAGGCACACGCATATTGTCTTTCCGATCAGAGTCGTCGGTCACCTATGACTTCTATCTCTGGGATTCCTTCAGAGACATATGTTATGGCTGTTCGTTATGCTTATCCGACAGTACCATTTGTTCCTTCACAAACTTCGCATACATCATCACCTAAATTTTTTTTGTTACCAGTGGCTTCCGGTAACTCTCGCCCCCCGAGGAAGAAGTGTGATTATTGTGGTAAGTGGGGACATCTAAAGACAACTTATCATGTTTTGTACGGTCGTCTTGCTGGTTATCAATCCCGCTCATCTCAATCCAATGTATACTTATCTGCCGACTCTAGTACGCCAGATTCTTCAGCCTTTAGTGCTCTCTCTCAGGATAAAATTAATAGGTTCTGACAACTTTTCTCTATGTCTTCCACATTGGCAGCTTCTCATTCAAGTAACTTCGCATCTGTAAAATAATATTTCTACATATCCAACTTTGGCTTGGATTATTGACTCGGGTGCGACCAATAATATGACTGGTATGTCTTCTCTTTTCTGGTCTTATACTTTAATTTTATAGTGATGAACTGTTCGTCTTGCCAATAGAACTGAGACTCCTATTACAAGGAAGGGATGTATCTCGATTACATATTCCCGTTCTTTACCTAATATCCTTCATGTCCCTCAGTTGGATACTAATCTTTTTTCTATTAGTAAAATTACCATAAATAAAAACTGTAGTATAACCTTCTTTCCTAATTATGTTGTTTTTTAGGATCTGGTATCCCAGAAGATGATTGGCAGTGGACGTGAATAGGGTAGTCTTTATTTCCTGGATGGGCATATCTCTTCCATTTCTCCTCAAGCTCTCTAGTTAAAGTCTATGTCTAGCAGTAAAAATGTAAATCATGTGCTACATTGGCATCACCACTTAGTTCATATTTCCTTTGAGTATCTACATTATTTGTTTTAATTTTTCTTTTTTGAAGTATCCATATCATATTTATCTTGTGAGATGCCTGAACTGGCTGAACATCATTATAGCACGTATTCCTTGAGTATTAATAAAACTTCTTCTTGTTCTGATATTGTGCATTCAGATATTTGGGGTCCTGCCCCCATTACCTCTAGTTTAGGATTTCGTTATTTTGTGTTGTTCATTAAAAAAATTTCAAGGTGTACTTAGGTTTATTTGATGAAATCCAAAGATGAGGTCTCCTCTATTTTCCAGACATTCATCGCAATGGTTCGTACTCAGTTTAGGAAAACTATTAAAGTTTGTCATTCCGATCAGGGTGGGGAATTTATGTTCCAAGGTCTTCGCAAATTCTGTAATGTCAATGGCATTAAGCATCAAACCTCTAATATGAAAACTCCGTAACAAAATGGTAAATTGGAAAGGAAAAATCATCATATTCTGGATCTTGCACATTCTATGTCTATTGGCATGAATGTCTCCTCGCATTTTTGGTCTGAGGCTGTTCTTACGATGGTGTTTTTTTATTAACCGGTCTCCGTCTCGAGTTTTCATTTTTTGCACCCCATATTCTATTATTTATCCTGATTGTTCTGCTTTTCAGATTCCACCTTGTGTTTTTGGGTGTGTATGTTTGGTCCAATTCATTGGGTTAGCCTCTAAACTGGATCTTTGTGCCTTGAAATGTATATTCTTGGGTTACTCTCATGCTTAAAAGGGTTATAGATGCTTTTATCCCTCATCCCGTCATCATTTTACCTCTATGGACGTTACTTTTTTTGAGCATGCTCCGTTCTTTATGGGCAGTGTTCTCTCTCAGGGGGAGTATTTTTCAGTTTGTTCTCTTCCTTTGGAAGATTTATCTTCTCCTTTTTCAGATCAACTTTCGTTGAGTGTTCCGTATGAGTCTCAAATCCCACCTTTAGTTTTACCTTCAGTTTCACATCTTTTACATGTTTATACTCGGCGATATCCAGGATGCCAACCTCTTACACCAAACTGCCAAGCATCCTTTGTAGCTTCAGATTTGCCACCTTCCACCAATTCACATTTTTCAGGTATTTAGCTTTTTCCTACCGCTTCTATATCAGTTAATATTGATAATGATTCACCTGTTTCTTTTAGTGATGATGATAAACCGATTGCTATTTAGAAAGAAAAGCATAATGCAGGGAAACCTGATAGATATCCAGATACATCAATTTATTTTATCATTGATTATACTTCAAGCTATCGTTTATCCCCTACTTACATAGCTTTTATAGCTTCTCTCTCTTTGGTTGATATACCATGTACAGTGGTAAATGCGTTAACCAGGCCTCATTAGAAGACTACAATGTTGAAAGAATTACATGCATTGAAGATCACTAATACCTGGTCATTGGTTTCTCTCCCCCCTGAACGTATATCAGTCGGATGCAAATGAGTATTTATGGTTAAAGAAAATCCAGATAGAACGGAAAACAGGTACAAGGCTCGGTTAGTTTCCAAGGGGTATGTATGCATAGATACATGGTATTGATTATCAGGAGACATTTGCTCTTGTGGCCAAGATGAATACTATTAGAGTCATCTTCCCTATTGCTACATTAAAATCTTGGCCTATTTTCTAGATGGATGTAAAGAATGTATTTCTGAATGGACTATTGCAAGAAGAGGTCTATATGTCTCCACCTTCAAGATTTTGTTCCACTTTTGCTTCCAGCTTGGTATGTAAGTTAAAAAAGTTCATTTATGGGCTTAAGCAGTCTCCTCGTACTTGGGCTGATACATTTGGTACTGCTATGATTAACTTTAGTTATGTTCTGAGTAGTGTTGACCATACCTTATTTCTTCGACATTCTAGAAGGAAGACTGTTGCATTGCTTGTCTATGTTGATGATATTGTTATTACAGGAGATGATATTAAGGGTAATAGTAACCTAAAATCTTATCTCTGTACCAGCTTTCAGGTGAAGGATTTCGGTCTCTTGCGCTATTTCCTTGGGATTGAAGTTGCTCGTTATAGTTCCGATATTTTTATCTCTCAGAGAAAGTACATTATTGATCTTTTCTTTACTTTAGGATAACTTATGTGTCATCCTGCTAATATACCTCTAGAACTGAATCATTACCTGGTCGACTTTTAGTGGTGGGAGTTACTGGGGGACATTGGGCAGTACCGGTAGTTTTTTGGGAAGCTCCTCTATCCTTTCTCTTACCCGTTCTGATATTGCATATGCGGTTGGAGTTCTTAGTCAGTTTATACACAAGCACTACTATAAAATTGTCCAACAACCACGGTCTATATTAGTTTTAGCCACGGTGACAGTCGTTGCTAAATCCTACAAAACTAACCGTGGCCAAACCACAATATTCATGGCTAAAGACATATACTTATTTGTTTTTGGTGCCACTAATTTTGAACCGTAGCCAAATTGTGGCAAATGTTATTCAAAACGCGAGATCCCAAATTATAAGTTTTATTTCCCTCCCTCTCTTCCAGTTTACAGTTCATAGTTCAAATTACCAGTTCCCAGTTCCCAGTATGAATTCTAGGGCTTTGTCAACGAGATCTTCGACCATATCTCTCTTTCTCTGAATCTCAAATCTCACAGAGGTAATTAAGTTTCAATTTCTGATTGATTGATGAGAGCCATAAGCTCTCAAAGCATATATAAGTCTGTTTCTCTAAATCGATTTGCTCGGGTAAACTCACAGGGTTTATTGAAGCCTGGAATTTGCAAACCATAATTGAATCCTTCAAGTTCTAGGTATTTATTATTTGGGTATTTATTAGTGATTCGGGTTTTTGTCAAATTTACTATGGTTATATGATTTTTCTTTGGACGTTCCTTAATTCTATATCATGTTTCTCTAAAATTATTCATGATCATGTACTTGATATGGATTTTCAATTGGTGGCTATAGTTAGGGATTTTATGATTTTTCTTTGGATGTTCTTTGATCTTTGATTTTCATTTGGTGGTTATAGTTAGGGATTTCCCATTATGGGTGTGTTATTAAGAGTGGGTTTTTGCCTACTCTGGTTGTGTAGACTTCCTTGTTGGATATGTATGGCAAATATGGGGTTGTTGATCAGTGGTCAAGGATTTTGTTTGATAAAATTCTTGAGAGAAATGGGGTATTGTGGAATGCGATGATTGCGCTTATGTGAGTAATGGGGTAGAGTGGGGTGTGGTGGAGTTGTTTTATCGGATGAAGTGTAGTGAGTTTTGGGTGCCTGATGACTCTTGTGCTAGTATTTTGGCAGGTTGCGCGGAGATTAGTGATTTGAAGATGGGTATGCAGGTGCATGGGTATCTTGCGGTTGTTGGGTTGGAGAATGAATGTTCTTCGGGTATCTGTAATATGCATTTTCTATGTAGGAGAATGAATGTGCTTCGGGTTGAAGACTTTTATGCTTATGAACTTGTATGCTTATTTGTTTTGAGAACTAACTTATGTTTCACTGTATAATATATGATTTAGATAAAACCTTTTTAACTTTGTCAATGGCAAACTTAAGCTTTACATTGCCAGTCCCAAGCCCGGATAAAGGAGGAGGGAGAAGGTTATATTCTCTTATAAGTTTTTTTAGATTCCCAATATCCGATCCAGGTATATCTCATTTTCCACATAACTTATATTATTATTGAAATTATATTCTCTTTATATCCTGATCCATCTGATGTTGATTCTAAATTAATGCGAGATAGCTTGCTCTGGGGAATATTGGATATAGAGCAACCTGACACTCAAACTATAAGCAAAATTGTCGTACCATTAGTGGAGCTCATTTATAGAAGATTTCAATTTCGGAAATTTTAGGAACATAATGGTTTAAAAAAGGATACAGACCACCTGACTTTGAAAATGAGGAAAATGTAAACCTTGATGACGTTAATGCTGTAACATAAAAGTAAATGTATCTTCTAAGTTTGTTTTTATCCTTGTAGGAACATCTTGTAACATAAAAGAAAGAAAAGCCAGTATCAATGAATGCATTTGGGCTTATTTCAAGATCTCAGGGTTTCAATCTAGAAAATCTATTCGTGATGCAAGCGGTGGGTCTTTAAGTACTAGCTTCATTTTGAATACATTATATGCTAAGCAGCTATCAATAAGATTCCTGTAGTTATTATATTTTGTCATAAGTTATCCAGGATCTTTATATAACAGTTTATTTTTATCTTTCCAAACTATAGAGTATTGTGAAACGGGAAACACAATTTACATCTCAGCATTCCGCAAACGAGATAGTATTGAAAATTGAGGAAGTTGCTAAACCTCTTGGTTTTAAAGTACAAAAACAAAATTATAAGGTAAAGTTTGCAGTCTCCAAATGTTTCATATATCTATCATCTATAATTATAGTTATCTTGATAGCAATCTGGCAGATATAATTATACCATTATCTTCTGCTAAAAAATCTTTTTTTACATACAAACTCGTTACAGATGAAGTTGCAAGGTGATAAAACTGGGAGGAAGGGATATCTTTCGGTAGCTACAGAGGTATAGCATTTCTCATGGTTTAGACTGTTAAGTAAGTGCCTTAGAAAGTAGCAAATGACATTCTTTACCAACTGGGAAACATTATAACCATATGTATGTTTACTAAGTAGCATAATCTAAGATTTATTTATTTTTATTTTATTTTATTTTATTTTCAATTTTGACGTACAATATGCTATTCAATTTAGACATTTAGTACTTGATCCCCCTAAGTATGCAAAGTTTTAACTTACCTCTTATTCTAACCCTGAATGTTAACGAATTTGTTGGTATTAGTATAATTCTCCAACAAACTCTAGGACAAGTCAAACTATAAACGTAGGCGACATCTAGCTAAGTATAATTTCAATCACATAATGGAGATCAAAGTGATCATGTCCCTAACTTTTAAGCTTGGATTATGTCAATTGTAGTTTCGGGTTTATGCCGATAGTCCTCATGAAGCTGTACACAAGTGTCCCCACGTGGAATAATCCTCGTGAAGCTGTAAATGATTCATTATCCCCTGGACTCGTACAACTGCATTAGGACCACTCTGTGATTCTCATACAAGTCGCACTCCAAAAAGACTAATCCAATAAAAACTTTGCTAAATTTGTGCAGGTCTTCGAGGTGGCTCCTTCTTTGCACGTCGTAGAACTCCGCAAAACTGGAGGTGACACATTGGAGTTTAACAATGTATGATGATGTTTGAACCCCCCTTCTTAACCTTTCCTTTTTATGAGAAAATGTTACTTTCTCTCAAGATCTTAGAAAACAAAATTGCTTATAAAATCTTTATATCTTTGACTAAATTACAGTTTTACAAAAGCTTTTCATCAGAATTGAAAGATATCGTCTGGAAATCTGAAGGAAACTCAAAAGAAATGAGGTGATTGTTTTCTTCGAATAACTAAGTATATAAATAGTTAATACAACCGGAAACCACTCATTTCCTTACATTGATCTTTTCCTCCTATACGCAGGTCATAGTTTTTAGTTGCTGCTTTTGGTCTCTAGTGACCACCGGGATTGTAAAGGGAAGAGTGACTCATTGGTTTGTCTAAAATTACATCCCACAAGAGAAAATGATCCTTCATTTTGATTTTTCAATTATGAGATGTGATTACAAAGTTCACCATCTCTTGAAATCATAAAATGTAATTACATGTAAAGGTTCTTTTAATTGGTAAGATCCTTTTTAAATATACCATATTTAATTTTGTTTGTTAAAAACCACTTTGCAGCTTGTAGCGATCCTTCCATTGGCTATTGTACACACCATGGGTAACCTTTTCACCAATATAAGTCTTGGGAAAGTTGTTGTTTCATTCACACATACAATTAAAGCTATGAAATCTTTTTTCTCGATTCTTCTCTCTGCCATGTTCCTTGGGGATGTAAGATCTTTTTTCTTCCTTTTTATTTCCATTACTTACATCAGTTGTGGCATTGCCATTTAAGCACTTTATTTCTAAGTTTAACATTCTGCATATAGATGTTAGCTTTCTGGATAGTTTCATGCCTTGTACCAATTGTTGGTGGTTTGGCATTGGCATCAATTTTTGAAGCCTCTTTTAATTGGTAAGCAAAGCTTTAATACTTTTTTAAGAAAGTTAGAAAGTGTATCGTTTTGGTATCTGATCCCCACTCCCCACCCTTTTGTTATCTTCTTCTACTTTCAGGATTGGATTTTGGAGTCCAATGGCATCTAACGTGACATTCCAATCTCGTAATGTACTCAACAAAAAATTCATGGTCAACAAAAAGGTACGATGAATATATAAATTTTGGTGAATCTACCCGATATACTAAACTCATATATCTATGTCAGTTATAGATGCATGTAGCTACTTTCTCACAGATTTCTAACGATTCCTTTCTTCTTAATAGAAATTTATGGACAATATAACTCTGTTCTCATTAATAACAATCATGTCATTATTCCTCTTAACCCCTGTGGCTTTATTTATGGAGGATGTCAAGTTTACCCCCACCTCCCTGCAAGCTGCTGCAAGTACATGATTAATTTTTTTTACCTGATTAATCTGAAGCCATCACATAAAATAGTTGATTGAGTCTCACTTTATTCTATATAGGGCTTGAATGCTAAAGACGTATGCATCAAGGCTCTTGTTGCTGGGATATGTTTTCATCATGCTTATTAGCAGGTGAGGCATTCTTCTGGATATTGCATATATTTGTATTTTACAAGTGATTAGACTTAATAAGAAGAAATGCCTTGCATTCATGACTGTAATCTGCTAAAATACAAAAAAATGTAGAAAAGAAGGCCAAACATGCCTCAGAGCTCGAAACTAAAATAGATAAGGCGGTATGAGCATATAAACGAGGGTAGTATAAAAACAACGCGTAAGGGATTTTAGATTCCTGTATATATCATTGCACTGACCCCTAGCTAATAATCTGCTGCATAATGTCCAGGTCAAATTTGGACATCATTGGACCTCATCTGCTTGTCCAAAAAATGCTTCTCACATTCCCCATGATCTTCATAAGACCAAAACTTGGCACCACAAATCCTTCAGAAAACTATGACAACCTTTTCTTTGTTTTTTTACTTATCTTCAGTGGTTAGGCATAATGAGTAACTCTTCCAGTGAAGGCTGGTAGTCTAAGGTGAATGCTAACTTTCCAAACCCATTCAGACCAACCAAGGGACCTTAGCTCTAGGTCTTAATTTTTGAAAAACCGACTTAATATTAAAGGCATCCTTGTACATGATCTTATATACATAGCGATTGATTCTATATACATAGCGATTGAAAAGTTGATACTAAATCTTAGCATATACCAAGCCAAAAATGTCCAGAAAAAATGTTCTTAGATAAATTTTATAATATAAATAGCGATTGATTCTGTGGCGCTCGTACATGATCCTATATACATTGCTAGGATTTCATTCTACATTCATCCCTAGTTGTAAGAGTACACACATCAGCTATGAGAAGTAAAGATCTTTACCTTTCTTATTGGTGGACTAGCCTTTTTGTTTAAATGTTTAATAGTTCTTGTATGGTTGTTTTGTTTTGTTAGAAATATTTATAAACAGTAAAGATTGTAGTCCGATTATGCTGATCAGTCCTAATACATCTCTCCTTTCGGAAAAGTTGCCACTAAAGAGTGTTAGTATTATGTGTTGTCAAGTTAGCTATGACTTACACTTCATTGTGTTCATTCATAGCAGGCCCATTACCATTTGTTAGGCATTTCTCATACGCGGAGATAAAGAAAGCAATTGGTGGATTCAACAGTATTATCGCTTCACATTCTGATGGTTCTATTTACAAAGCTCAGTTCCGAGGTGGTTTTGTTGCTGTTGTGAAGGAAGTAAGAATCTTTAATGAAGCAAAGGATGCCTTTAATAAGAAAGTGTAGCTTTTGATGCGGTTGCATCATCAACTCTTGTAGCACAGAGTATGTGGTACCCTCTCTACCATCCCTTTGTACATGAGAAATAATTTGCCAAGAGCATTTATTTTTTTACGCAGTTACACGACGTAATTTTGATATACTAATTTTTGTAATTTATCTTTCTTAGGAAATCATGTAATCGTGGCTTCGGCCATTTACAATGGTGAAATATATATATATATATATATATAAATGACTTTAGCCAGAGCTAGTTTTGTAGTTAATAGAAAGTATTAGCCACAGATGAAGCAATGGTAATTAACAAGCATTTGCCACAAATATTATGGTGGTGATTAACAGGTATTAGCCACGGGACATTTTGTGGGAAAGTTTGTAGCCAATGGAGCCATTTGCCACGATTTATAATATATCCAATGTGCATTAATAGCCACGAAATAGCCACGGTACTACCCGTGGCTATATCTGATTCATTGGCCACGGTCAAGTTCGCGCTTGAGTATTAACCACACCACCAGTTGACACAACCCTGGGCATGGGTATACCCGTGGCGAAAGGTATTAGCCACGGCCAGGGCAGTGGCCATTGACGTTGATTCTAGTAGTGAAGCCACGTCTTTCCCATCTCCAAGCAACTAATCATGTTCTTCGGTATCTCAAGGGGTGTCCTGGTCGTGACATCTTATTTCGAGATCATGGTCATTCTCGAGTCGAGGCTTGGAATGATGCTGACTATGCAGATTCATTATCCAATCGTCGTTCAACTTCTGGGTATTGTACAACTATTGGTAGTAATTTGGTTACATAGCGAAGTAAAAAATAAGATGTTGTTTTTAGGTCCAGTGCAGAACCTGAGTACAGGGATATGACTCAAGGTGTTTGTGAGTTAATATGGCTTAAGTGTCTTCTTTAAGAGCTTCGAATATCAGTCTCTCTTCCTATGCCGCTCTATTGTGACAACAAATCTTCTATTAGAATTTTGGCTAATTCGGTGCAGCATGATCGTACCAGACACATTGAGGTTGATCGATACTTCCTGTATGAGAAGCTTAAATCTGGACGGATTTAGACTTTCTATGTTTTTACTTCGCAATAGCTTGTAAATTTTCTTATGAAGGTTGTTAGTAGCATATTATTATTAGATGTTTTGTCCAAGCTGGGCATACGCGATATTCGTGTTCAAACTTGAGGAGAATATTAGTAAGACTATTTTATGTTCTTTTAGTCCTACATTAATTATTCATAGAAGTAGTTTAATATTTCTCTCATATTTAAATAGAGTATGATGTAACCTAAATAATTAATTCAATAATATATTTTTTTCTCTCTAATCTATTTCTACAACTTTCTCTTCCTCAGGTGAACTTCTTTCTATCCTCGAGAGATTACCACTTCCTTAAGTAATTTTGTATTCTCTCTTCCTTGAGTGATTTGCTTTTTCCTCTCCCAAGTAATTATCTCCCCTCCATATTACCTCGAGTGATCATCTTCCTCGACTGATTCTCTTACCCATATGTCTATTCAAGATATCTACATTACCCTCGAGTGAGAAAATATGGCAAGTCAATTGGTGCCACCGATTTCACAAGTACGTATGGGGGAAATGGCAATTCGGAATGCCCCCAATTTTATAAGGGATATGTGAAGTTTTGAAGTGTTCTACTGCTGTAAAAGAATGGTGTGGCATTTATCAGCTTTAGTGGGAGCTTTATTTCTTTATCAGTGAGGGAATGATTATATTTTTATGAGAGGCTATTTATTTCTTTTCTATTTTATTATCCACCTTGACACGAACATTATATGTCTGTATTTACGTGAGGGGGAGTGTTGGAGTATATGTCATCATATACTCTATTAGTCCCACATCAGGTACTAAAAGGGCTAGACTTATGTTCCCTACCTATATAATGATGATGGGTTGTAATATAATTAAATCAATTCAAAAGTGAATAATATTTCTCCTGTTATTTATTTTTGCAGGTGTACCATGCTTTATTACCCACAAAAAACCCTTACCAAAATACATGTTTAGGGCTTTATTTCACTTCTTATGTACATATTGTATGATATTGGCATCAAGTTCTTACATTCTAATTTGAAAATGTATGCAGGATCTACGTTACATGTCATTTCTCTATGCGTGGGGAGGGCCATATATTGTTATTCTTCATGATAAGAGATACTGCAAAGATATTCGTGTTGGTTCTTTTGAAATCACCTACAACAATGTGCATAACATGTATAAAATAAGTTTTACGCTCGATAGCAGACCATCTTCCAAACAATTGTTAGGTTTTTTTATGGAAATTCTAATATACTTATGATATGTAAAAATTACTACGTATTCTAATGGTTGTGATTATCAATCTTTTGTAAAAAATTTATTTGATTTGTTTAGGGTTTAAGAGTTGTTTGATTGATATTACAGATCGACTCAAGTAGAGGTGAGTAGAGGGTTTAACGTTCATATGGCTTGGGCATTGTTGTTGCAGGTTTGGGCAGTGTTGTTGTACTTTTGGTTCCTAACCACTATTATCTAATTGATTTAGGGATGTAATTTTAAATGAGTTTGGAGATGAGTTACAATCTGATGTTTCGGAGGTGCATTTTTTTGAACTGATTCTTGGGATTATGTGACCTTAATTTAGATGATTTTATTGTCTTTCATATTCTCTTTTATTTTAGTTTCTCTGATATGGTTTCTCTGCTTCATGAGTTTTTATTCTAATCAATATGTAATATATTTATGAAACCCTTTTCAACTAGTAGCACTTAATATGAAGAGCGATGCATGTCTCCTTGATCAATGATTTCATAGCCTCCTTCTAAGAACCAAATAATTTTTAAGTGAGTGTATGTACTTTTGAATGAAACTGTCCCTTGATGCAATACATGTTCGGGTCTTCCAGCGAAATATTTGTACTTTGTAACTCTGGGTGGAATTGCATTATGCCAATTCATGTCCATTCTGTGTATGTGAGGATTGGGAGACATCCATAACTCTGAAGAAGATATGATGGAGAAATAACTATAACTTAATGGATCCCATAAAGAAGAATCTTGGTTCTCGCAAAGAGTCTTTTGGGAAAGTTGTCCTTCTAATGGTCAGGTGTACTACGTTGTAATTTTTGCCAATGCCAATTATTATTATCAGTGATAATTTCATTAACTTGGAAAGATTAAGTGCAATTGAGCTTGCAAACATTAAACTTGATATGTCTTTTAATTTAAATATTTTATTTCTTCAGTGTATTAAATTTAATAATAATGGTATGGTTGTGTGATTTATACAGCAAACCTACTGCCATGAATTTCTCCGATACATCCAAAAAACTAAAAGATGTTGTGTCAAATGCCCTGTAACTTCAGAAGCAAGACATGATTTTGAGGTAGTGATTTATACCAATTAGCTCTTTTTTGTCCTTTCACTTAGTAAGAAAAAGGTGATGATAACAATGCCCATTAAACAAATAACAATCAAGTTCCTTTTATACATGCAAATACCAATCTAAGTGATTATAAGATTATATACACATAAAATTTTAAACCAGTTCAGTGAACTACATTATAATATTACAAAACACATAGAGAATATGAGAATACAATCCTTGAGCAAAGTCCACAAAGACAAATACTTGCAAAGTCCATCAAAATTTCTTTCTATTAATTTGTTCTTATACAAACTGGAACACCAAACTAAAAAAAGTATATCTTCAGGTTCTTCAAAAGAAAGGTTATAGATTTTTTTTATGTTCTACATCAATAAATGAGCAAGCATTGTCAAAAATAACAAATACCATTCCTCGAAAATAATTTAAGAAACCCAAAATGCATCAACCTTTAGGTGATAAACTGATATATTATGCCTTTGCCTAATAGATCCATTTTTGTTTCTAATATAAGATATCACAAGAATGGAAACAATCATTACAAAACTCAATAATATTCAAACATAAAACCAACAACATATCATTACATTTAAAATTAAGTAATTTATCAAATAATTACACTTAGACCTCAACTTTAATCTCAAAAATAATTTGCTTGTACGCGCTAGCGTGTGCATAATTGCCCACACAGATTTGAAGATGGGTATCCTGAATGGCTTTCGCAGAGATCATGTCTGCACTAACTCTACCGTGATGGTTGACTATATTAGAGATGGCAAGGTTCCTTCTTGGACATGCTATATCATGATACAAGAGATTAGAAACTTCATAATCCAACTTAGGGAATTTATCATTTTTCATCATTTTAGAGAGGTTAATAGGGCGCCTAACTACTTATCCTCATTTTGCACTATATTAGATGACTTATGTGTACATTTTCTTAACAATGCTCCTACTGACATACGTGTCATTATAGAGGAAGATGCCAGAGGAACAAGTACATTAGGATGTAACACTTTTTTTCTCTTCTTTTGTAAAGGTTGACATATGGGGTGTCATTAAACCCCAGCTTGCCTAGTAAAAAAAATAAAATGCCTAGGGTTCTAAGGGATTCAGTTGGGGCTTATAAGCTTCAGTACAACGAGATGTTCCTTCTTATGTCTGTCATCTACCATTAAATTGAAGATATATACAGGGGCTTGCTTATAGTTCTTCATATCCAAAATGGTGTTACAAATGGGTGGGTATAGACTACAACTACGGTGTCCATTTTGTGAGGCTACCCTATTTTCTGCTTGAATAGACTTTGAGTCCGTTCGAACAGACATTGACATCGGGAAAAGTTATTTTTGAGTTTCTTTTGAAGCCTTTAGTTTGTCTCGATATTTGATTGATTGCATTTGGCTCTCTCAAGTATATAAAGAAGAGTTACGTTTTTTAGAAGCCACCTTTGGAAAGATTTTTTTTTGTGAGAAACTCTTGAGAGAGAAACCTAAATTATTTGTAAATATTATAACCTTGGTCTTGGAATAAACACTCTTTTTCTCTCTCTCTTTGTGTGTGGAGTAAGGCAATTGCCTAGCCACCTTAAATCTTAATTATTGGTTGTTGATTGGGTATTCTTTTAGCTTGTTCATAATTAATCGGATCGAATTGCTGGTCGGCTTCCGCGGCACAGCTCAACAATTGGTATTAGAGCGAGGTTATTTCCTCGGTGGTACACAAAATTAAGGTAACATCGACGTATCTCAATTTTAATTTGGCCTTTCGATTCGGTGAGTATATGAAAATTAGGGGAACCATGGTAGAAGGAGATGAACCTAGTTCCTCGACCACTAAACTAAATACAATGGTAATGTTTAATAATGCAAATATATAAGTTGAGAAATTTAGCGACACCAATAACTTTGGCATGTGGCAACACGAGATTATTGATGCGCTAAGTTAACAAGAATTAGATGAGGTGTTGAAGGACAAACTGGAGGATATTGAGGAGAGTGTTTGGAAGAAGATGAATAAGAGGGATTATTATCAAATCTGCTCATATTTTGTGCAAGATATAAAATACATTGTAATGAACGAAACCTCGACAAAGGAAATTTGGAGGATTATAAAGGAGAAGTATTTAGTAAAAAGTATCCAAAATTAACTCTATTTGAAGATGAAGCTTTACCGCTTCACAATGAGACAAAAGATTTCTATGTCGGAGCACTTGAATGATTTTACCAAGTTATTAGCCGACTTGGCAAACCTAGAGGAGATTGTTGGCGATAAAGATAAAACACTTTTGTTCTTGAATTCACTTCTCGAAGAGTTTGAACATCTTGTTACTACGATAACGTATGCGAAAAGTTCATTGCAATATTCGGATGTAACTATGGCGGTGGTGAACCATGAGTACCGAAGGAAGGAAAATAGTGAGTCTGATAAGTTGATATCTGAGGCATTGACAGTTAGTGAAAGGTCTTCAGACAAAAGGAAGTCAGATGGTAATAACTCTCGATCAAAATCGGGAGGTCGAGGCGAAAATCGAAATAACTTGGGAAAATACCAATATGCATATTGTAAAGAGATGGGTCATTGGAAAAATAAATCTCCCGTGCTTCTTAAGAAGAAGAAAGGTAGGAAATCGAGCTCTTCGGTAAATGTGGCTCAAGACACGGCAAATCGAGGTAATGATTCTTACTTCTCTTTGACTATATCATCCAGTACATATGTTGTTGATTCAAAAGAGTGGATCTTGGATTCAGGTACTACTTATCATATTTGTCCCGAAAGGGGTTGTTTTTCTAGTTTAAAAATGTTAGAAGGTGGGGCGGTGTTGATGGGAAATGATGATTTTTGTCACATTATGAGGATATGTACCATTCGTTTAAAGTTGTACAATGGGTTAGTTAAAGAGATTAAGGAGGTTTCGTATATTCTGACGATAAAGAAGAACATTATCTCAACGGGTTTAGTTAAAGTGAAAGGCTACACGGTTGTGTCTGAGAATGGGGTAAAGAAGGTTCTTAAGGGAGCTATGGTTGTGTTGAAGGGCCAAAGAAGAAGTAACAACTTGTACTACTTAGATGGTACGAATGTTCTTGGTGAGGTTGCTACTACGGGAAGTGAGGATATCACTTCCTGAGATACCACTCGACTATGGCATATGCGCTTGCTACATGCGAGGGAAAAGTCCTTGAGAGTTTTCATGAACCAAAGGCTATTGAAAGGTACTAGGGTGCGCAAATTAAACTTCTGTGAATATTGTATTCTGGGCAAGCAGACACGGGTAAAGTTTGGTACTGCTATTCATCGTACTCGTGGAACCCATGACTATGTTCACTCAGATGTTTAGGGACCCACTAGGAATGCATCATTTGGGGGTAAACATTACTTTGTATATTTTGTGGATGACTTTTCTAAGCGTGAATGGGTATATTCCATGAGGAGGAATGATGAAGTACTAGAAATTTTGATGAGGTGGAAGAAATTGATAGAGACTCAAACTGGCAGAAAGATCAAGTTATACCGTTCGGATAATGGTGGGGAGTACACTAGTAATCCATTCTTGTAAGTTTGTCAAGATGAGGGGATCGTTCGACATTTCACCGTTAGAGAGACACTGTAATAAAATGGGGTAGTGGAGCGCATGAATCGTACTTTGCTTGAGAAGGTGCGATGTATGTTGTTCAATTCTAGGTTAGGCAAAACATTTTAAGCTGATGTTTTAACATATGCATGCTTCATTAATAGGTTGCCTTCAGCAACAATTGAGGGTAAAATACCAATTGAAGCTTGGTCGGGAGAACCTGCTACAGATTATGATACTCTTCATATTTTTAGGTGTCCGACATACTATTATGTTAAAGATGGTAAGTTGGATCCTCAAGCAAGGAAGGTCATTTTTTAGGGTAAGAAGAATGGTGTGAAAGGCTACAAGTTATGGGATACGAGAGACCAGAAGATCATTATGATCAAAGATGTCACTTTTGATGAGGTTTTTATGATGAAGTCACATGTCTTTGAGCACATAAAGAAGACGACAAGTGAGGTTTTGCAGCGGGTGGAGATTGATACATCTTTACATAGTTTTTATTAAAGACGGGCCAGAGAGTTCTATACTAAAGGGGGTGTCATCTCCGGTGTGACAGTAGGTGATGAGCCACTAGTTCATGTTTCAAATGATGATGACACAAACGAAGGTGGAGCATTTGGTAGTACGGATGAGGAGACTTCGGTGGTGGAGTTAATTGCAATGTCGGTCGTTGAAGAGAGTGCTCCTTCCACTTATAAGGGAGCTATTTACAATTCCGAGGCTAAACATTAAGAGGGAACGATAAAAGAAGAAATATATTCTTTTTTCAAGAATGAAACTTGGGAACTTTTGAAGTTGCCTAATGAAAAGAAGGCAATCGGTTGTAAATGGGTATACATAAAGAAACAAGGATCTCTTGATGATGATATACGCTTCAAGGAAAAACTTGTAGCCAAAGGCTATGCTCAAAGGGAGGGGATTGATTACAATGAAGTTTTTTTTTGTGGTGAAACACTCTTCCATTCGTATCATTTTGGCCTTGGTAGCGCAATTTTATTTGGAGTTACAATAACTCGATGTTAAGATGGTGTTCTTACATGGAAATTTGAAGGAAGAGGTCTATATGACTCAGCCAAGTGGGTTTACAGTTCCAGGAAAGGAAGATTATGTGTGCAAGCTAAATAGATCGTTGTACAGTATGAAGCAGTCTCCAAGATAATGGTACAAACAGTTTGATCAGTTTTTGGTTGGGCAGAAGTAAAAATAGAGTCATTATGACCACTATGCCTACTTACGCAAGCTACGTGACGGGTTCTTCATTTACTTTCTTTTGTATGTGGATGATATGCTTATTGCGTGTAAGCACAAAAATGAGATTGACAAGTTGAAGAAGCAAATAGGTCAAGAATTTGAAATGAAGGATCTTAGTGAAGTGAAGAAGATTCTTGGTATGAAGATTCATTGAGATAAATAGAAGGGAATGGTGCGTCTCTCTTAGACGACGTACATGAGGAAGATACTTCAAAAATTTAGTATTGATGGGAACACAAAATCTGTAAGTACGCCCCTTACTCCTTATTTTAAGCTTAAGGCTTCTTTGTCTCCAAAAACTGATGAGGAACGTGATTATGTGACTTAAGTTCCTTAAACTAGTGATGTTGGTAGCTTGATGTATGTTATGGTTTGTACTCGGCCAAATATTTCACAGGCGGTTGGTATGGTTAACGAATATATGCATGATTCAGGTAAAGATCATTGACGAGCTATGAAATAGATTCTATGGTATATCAAAGGTACTGAGGATATTGGTTTGGAATTTCGCAAGAAAAATTTAATTGATCATTTTTGTGTGGGTTATGTGGATTCTGACTATATGAGTAATTTGGATAAATGTCGGTCTACTATCGGGTATATTTTTGTATTGGGTGGAGGACCAGTTAGTTGAAAATTTATACTACAGTCAACGGTGGCCATATCTTTTGCTAAAGCAGAGTATATGGTGATTATTGAGGCGATCAAAGAATCTATTTGGATGAAGGATCTTCAGCACGATTTGGCATTAAAATGGATTGTCTTGATTCTTTCTGTGATAGTCAGAGCGTTATCTTCTTGGACAAAGATCAAGTTCATCATCAACACACGAAGCATATTGATGTGCGTTATCACTTTGTCAGAGAAGTCCTGAAAGAAGGTGAGATTTTGTTAAGAAGATTCACACCGAAGATAACCCGACGGATATGTATATGAAAGTTGTTTCGGGAATTAAGTTTAATCATTGTTTGGACTTGATTCAAATTCTTCATTTTGATTGATTCAATTTTGGTCATTCGGGGCGTTGGGTTGTTTGGGTTTCTTGGGACGCTTGTTTGCTTGGGTCCTTGGAGACATTTGGTGAGAGAGGGTTTTGTTTCGGGTCGTTTGGATGGTGGTTATGTTAGGCTCAGATTTTGGTTCGTTTCGTTATAAAAATCTTCACCGAGGTGGAGAATTATGAGGCTGCCCTATTTTATATTTGAATAGACTTTGAGTCTGTTCGAACAGACCTTGTTTTGTTTGAACAGACTCAGAGTCTTAGATGACCCTGTTGTTCGAATACACTTTTGATGTTTGTTCGAATACACATTGTCTGTTCGAACAGACATCGAGAAAAGTCATTTTTGAGTTTTGTTAGAAGCCTTTGGTTTACCTCGAGATTTGAGTGATTGTATTTGGCTCTCCCAAGTATATAAGGGAGAGTTAGGTTTTTTAGAAGCCACCTTTGATAAAATCTTTTGTGGAAGGAACTCTTGAAAGAGAAACCTAAATTGTTTGTAAAGATTGTAATCTTGGTCTTGGAATAAACTCTCTCTCTATTTGTGTGTGGAGTAAGGCAATTGCCTAACCACCTTAAATTATTGTTATTGGTTGTTGATTGGGTATTCTTTTAGCTTGTTCATAATTAATCGAATCAAATCGGTGGCTGGCTTTCGCGACGCGGATGAACATATGTTTTCTGGAAGTTGTGCTCCCTATAGTCCTCTATGGAAGTGGATTCTCACTGTGAAAGACATTCAAAAGATCATTGCAACTGGGAGGAGTTAAAAATCTGCCACGTCTTCAGAAACCAATAGACGTGACTTTCTTTGTACTTTCTCTGTAATTTTTGGTGAAATTATACTTTCCCTTAGCTCCTATCTGTTCAGCCGTGTGTATAAGTATAGTAGATGTAGATATATGCATTTCTTATTTTCAATAAAGATGGTCCATCGGTTCATGCATTAGTCATTGGCGTGTTAACCACATAACCTTAAGTCATCATTTGTTTTTTTAATGTAGAGGTGTCTTATGTATTTTCTTATTCAAACAACATCATTTTGTACCTAATAAGTTGTGCCCGTTTTATATAAGGATCCGCTTGATAAACCCAAATTGTTTGTTATAAAAAAAACGTTTCCACTGTTAAAACCTCTACTTGATATTGATAAACCCAATTTTTTTAACCAATTGTTAAAGCTTGTGAAGAAGTGAAAAATATTCTACTTTTTCTTCTTGTTTTGTTTTAGGGGATTTGTTACAAAATACTAGTACCAGTTTGGTTGGCGTATCAAACTTGCTTGTGGACCGGGGCCTCAACATAGAGATACACATCATTTCCCAAGACTTCTCCCCCTGACAGAATCAATGCCACGACTCTCTCTCTCTCTAACTATCAACAATCAAACAACTACAACTCAATCGTCAACTCTCGAATTCAAGGTTTGATCTCTTAACCCTTACTTCAATTCGATTTGATTGTCCCTTTTCATGTGTTTAGATGTTGCTATGTTTGCCCACTTTTTATTGATATCTCCAATCAGTTTTGACTTTGAATTTGAGGTTTGTATGAAACCCTAGATTCATCGATTATGGTCGATATAGTTATCATCAGTAAGATTGAATTGTATTGGTTTTCTAGAATTTCGATCGGTATGAAATGTTTAGTCTAATGTGTGTTGCAAAATTATCTATGTTTATGGAAGAGATTTGGGGTTTTGTTAGTCATTGGGTTTGGATTTTAAGTTATGAAATGGGGTCAAATTTGTTGATTAATTAGATAATAGTTAGATTGGTTTGATGTAGAAATGGGATTAGTATACTGTAATATTTATTAGTACTGAAGTGTAGTTATGAAATGGGGTATTATCAATTTTAGTTCAGATAATAGTATGTAATAAGAAGATTTGGCTCGCGTTTTATTGGAGAAATGGGGTTGAAGAGCTTATTCTGTGTCGGATTATTATTACAGTTTGTATTGGGGACTAAATGCTTAGATAGACACTTCAAACAAAACTAATTACAATATTGGTAGTTGACGAGAGAGTAGAAGTAATGAAGTATTTTGCGTAGACACTTGAAAGGGGATGTGTAGTTGACGATATTTTGGCTATAGATAGTTCTTCCCACGACAGTTGTATATCTACGCTAGTCAGCATTCTCTCATTTTTCAGATGGCTGTGAAACTGTGGAGCAGTCTCTATAGCTTCTTTTTTCTCCTTATCGCTATTTCCTCACCTCCTCTCCGTTTCTCTTAGAAAACCACTAAAAAAACCAATATCTCCCCGTTCCTTCTCAATTGACTGCAAGCTGAGAACTCTGGTCATTCCTCCACGCTGTCAGTGTAAAGTCATGGTAAGTTCTGTTTGTGACGGATGTGTCATCTTGTAGGAGTTTGTACTTAATTCTATGTTCATAACATAATCTTGCGATGTCTCTTTCTTTCCCAGGTTCACATAGGTTGAAAAACGTATATTCTGAACTTACTCTTAAGCCTTTTACTGCTGCAGACTATATAATACGCTCATCCTGCCCCCTAAATATTTCCACGTGGTAGGAAATTAGTCAAAAAACATACAAGCATTATCTGCACTTTATACATTTTGGTAAACTTTGTTTTGAATAGGTTTACATTTTTTATATCACCCCTAAATAAGATTAAGTTATGGTTGTTCTTAAAAGAACTCTAATTTTGTACTAAACGTCTTAATTGCAGCGTGTTTAATGTTGCAGCCATGAGGTCGTGTGTCATGAGTTGAAGTTGACAAGGTAGAAGAGAAAGAGGCATGCGATGTTAGTGAGAATGTAAAGTGCGTCAACTTCTTGAAAAACAAACTTCTATTTATTTCAATCCATTATGGCGTCAAAAAACTATTTTGGAAAGGAGCCCCGTTGTCATTCATCAAATATGGAACATCTTCAGTTGACAACCAATTGGGAAGATGTGATATGTCCCATCTGTTTGGATTTCCCTCACAATGGGGTCCTTCTCCAATGCTCATCATATGATAAAGGATGTAGGCCATTCATGTGTGACACCGACCACACACATTCAAACTGTCTTGATCGTTTCAAAAGGGCATATGGCATGCCTTCAGAAGTTAAGGATCCATCAACTGCAAATACTTCTACAGAAACCAACATGCCCTTGGATCTGAATGGAAGTGATTGTCCTACTTGCCCATTATGTAGAGGGGAGGTTACGGGTTGGGTTGCTCTTGATGAAGCTCGCACACATTTGAACAAAAAGAAGCGATGTTGTGAAGAGGAGCGATGTATATATATCGGCAACTATTTGGAGCTTAAGAATCATGCTATGCTTAAACATCCTCATGCTCGTCCATCAAAAATAGACCCTGCTCGCCAACTCGATTGGGATAATTTTCAGCAGTCCTCTGAGATTATTGATGTTTTGAGCACTATTCATTCAGAAGTACCACATGGGGTAGTGTTGGGCGATTATATTATAGAGTATGGGGAAGATGAGGCCCAAGATGACTACGAGGATTTTCCCGGGGATGATGGTAACTGGTGGACATCGTGTATTTTGTATTTTGATAATTTTAGGGCATCTAGAAACCGGAGAAGGTCAAGAGTAAGTGAAACGAGAAGAGGTCAACGGCGCTCAAGTTACGAAGGTTCGAATTCAGATGAAGGCTCGGTGACATCTGTAGATATTGTGGAGTATAGAGTTGATGAAACTGATGACGAGTTCGTGAGTGTAAGCATTCCCTCCAGGGCAAGCTCAAGTCACCGCAGGTCAGTTAAACATTATTTTTTTATTCTGCATCATTATTCGTCTAAGTACTCTAATACAATATCATAAACTCCAAATCAACATTGAGACAATTTCTGCCCTATAAGCCCCGTCTCCTGAGATATGAAATCTGAATGGTGCGTCTCAGATCCTCTGTAGGTGAGACCTGAGATGGATATGCTGTCAAAGCACATGCCATGTTACTGTTTCTCTCTCAAACATAAAATTTTGTATTCTATATTGCTAATAATAATAGATCTTTTGTTCTCTCATCATTTTTCACAAATATGAGCCTAATGTAATTTTGTTTGTTTGTTACAGTTACAGGAGACGTCGTTCCCGCTTCAATGATCATTAGGTACTGAATCAAATTACAATTATATCTTATTTTGTTGCTATTAACATATTTGTTCCCATGTAGATTGTCAGCAACTTCGTTATAACTATCAAACTCTCAAGAATGAGTGTTTAAGTAACTAACTTAAGTTACATTTGCATCATTTCTTCTAATGTCATTTTTTGATTTAACTTATTAATCACGCTTATGCTATCTATATCTCAAAAATCAGCTTCGTATTTTCTTGTAGTAGAAACTTGAATAACATTATATATCAACAAAGCCTCCATGTTTAGAACCCTTAATGTAGTGACTAAAGGACTTCTGTTTTCATATTAAAGACTAGTACTATCCGTGCCCGTGGCTCGCCACGGTGAATTTGTCGACGCGCCAAAGGCGCTACAAAATTGTCCAGAATGCACCTTCGGCGCTACCCATTACCCAGTCACGGCAAGAACGTCAACATGCCTTCGGCGCTATCTATATTGCAGAGCACGTGCCTTTGGCACTACAACGATACAAAGGTAGGGTTCGAGAATTCGCTCCATGCGCCTTACATTTATAGACGTTTCACTCTACGTCTTACCACCCAACATGCACTCTCGAAATACCCTTGCCTCTTGCACTGATAAGATGTAATGTTGGTTAAACACTACATGCTTGTCCTTATAAGCAGTCAAATCAACTTAACGCCACCAGTTTCAAGTTTCATCCAGTAGACTATAAATAATTGAAAAAAAATTATTTATTCTCATTGACATTTAATTTTCACATCCAACATATAATCCCAAGAAAAGATGTTGCTCACAACTAACTTGTTACATCAAAGGAAAACGGTGCACACTTTTTTAGGGCAAGGTCATCTAACAAAGAAAGAAGCATGTGCCTTTGATATTTAACTTTGTATAGGCCCTTTATAATACACTCCTCAGTAACAGCTTCTTAGCCCCCGCAAAACTTAAGAACTGGAGAGATACTCCAAAGCAAAAACATCAAAGCATCTGCAAAAAGAATTGAAATAGTCAGATGTCACATAATAGTCATGGCGAGAAAAAAAAATACAACTATATACTTGATACACAGAAAGAAAATTAACCCAACATCTGAAGATTTTATTTGCTTCTTAATTGGCCGTGAAGATTTCCTCCCTTCAACCTACTCAAATGCATTCACAAATATATACACCACAACATCTGAATATGACAAAGAACTCTAATACCACAAACTGCAGTAATCAATACATAGAAAAAATGAGAGAGATTCGAGATAAATATCCCGAAGTCTAGGCATACCAATATCACACTATCATCCAAGCTGGAATCACAGTGAGAGAGACTAAAAGAGAGAAATGGGTATTACTAAAACCATTGATAAACTCCCAAATACATTTCACCCAATCAAAATACAATTAAGTGATCAAACAGAGACAAAATTTAGAAAACCTCTAGGGGTTGGATAACTTCAATTGACCAGTACCATCATTACTCTAACCTTAGCTATGAAAATGCAAATGTTTAAGAAAAAAAAAGAACACTATATACAATGTCTTCTTCAATCAGTTTTCTCGGTCAGGATTGCAACAAGTTTGTAAGGTGATGTCGTAAGGCGCTGAAGCTGAAACACCATAACATTACTGTAACCTTACCCAGTTCGCTTATATACAACGCCTTCTTCAATAAGTTGTTTCAATCTTATGTTGGTTGCTTTCAATCTGGTCAATATTGTAGCAAGTAGTTTTGGTGTGACTATTTAATGCCTTCTTCAATCAGAGTGCAAACAATGCCTTCTTCAATAAGTTTCAGCAAGATCAAAAACTCTAAGTACACTACCCGTGTCTAACCTAGAAATCAAAACCCTTGGTGATCGTGAAACACAATACTTGAGTGAGAGCAAGATAGAGAAGTACCTCTAGAGAGAGACCCTGCTTCACAGATGGATAGATGCGAGAGACGGCTTCAAGAAAGAGAGAGACGTGATGAGAAAGAAAGTCGGGATGAAAGGGTTGTTTATTTGTTAAAACTAAACTACCCGTAAGTATGTGTAGTCAAAAGTACCCGTAAGTTTGCTTAGTCCTACCAAGAGTTAAATACATCTCGGTCGTCCATCTCGCTCTTTTACCCAATCTCTACAAAATAACATTAAATCCCACCTCTCTTTGTCTTAAGACAAGGACAATCTTGTCTATATGAAAACACCGTTCTTGGATAATATTAAAGATGTTGGACCCCTTACAGACAATACTTACTTTCCCACTACTGCTACTCATGTAGGAACAAGAATCATAATTTTAAATAATCTAAATATCAACTTGAATTCTACTCATTCCGAATTAGTCTTAGCTCAGACTAAGTTGACTGACGGAGTAGTCTTCGATGGTCTTACTTGCGTTGTAGGTGTAACATGTGTGAGACTAGTGCAGTAGTTCTTAAGAATAGGCGATACGAAAGGATTGAATGGTAAAATTTTTGGCATGCAACTATCGTCTACTATAAAGTGACCTAGCAACAGACAAGCCAAGTAGGCAAACTTGGAAGCTCAAGAAATAGGTGATGAATTCTTGCATCAATCTTTCTATTGTCTGCAGAGATGATAAGCACCTCCCCAATTTCTTATTCTTTCCAAAAGCTACCCATTCTGTTATGGTATGGAGTAGGCTAGTTGAAACTGTCATGGCTATGGCTTGGTATGCAATTTAACTGTTGGGGCAACCCAAGGTGCACCTTGTTTAATATTATTAACACAAAAGTCCTTTAGCAAAGGAGGGAAGAAAGGGTTGAAAGCAACCGCGCAGTTGAAAACAAAAGCACTACACCGAAAAGCCAGATCCAACATGAGGCCCAAAAGTCTGATTCGATATTAAACGTTAGAAAGCAAACACTTTCATAAATGATCTGAAAGATCCGAAGATCATGCTACTCAACCAAAAACAACTTAGATGCTATAAACTGTCAATCTGAATAACATATGCTAACAAAGCCCGGTCCTTCACATGCAAAATAGATTCTACCCAACTTGACATAATCGGCTCCAATGCAATCAACTAGAAAACACAAGCATAGATGCGACCACCAGCCATATGCCAAAACGGGTGTGATACTCCACAAATGCAAAAATACTCCACAAATGCGAACTGCCAAATTCAAAATATATGCAAACTAATCACCAAAGTTTAACAATATGCTAACTCGCTGCAGATCCTAGCTAAATGCCAGCTAACTGCAATATCCTAAAAAGATGCAAACTAACGCTAGATTCTAACAACATGTGAACCAGCGCCAGATCCTAACCGGATGTGAATTCACTGCTATATCCTCCAAATCAAAATTGAGTCCAAAACTAATATACTCAACGCAAAGCCCAAATGAGAATATGAGAGAAATTGAAGTTGATTTTCGGTAGTTAGGAGTTGAGCAACCGAGAGATTGAATCTTTCATTCTCCCATAGGACTTCAAAATAAATCAAGCAAAACAAATCTCCATCTTTTGTATTACTTCCAAACACCAACATTAGGCAACTGAAGAAAAATTGCAATTCAACAGATATATGAAATCCTAACAAATTTCTCTTCATGATTCACACCAAACCAAGGTATTATTAGATGTTACTTAATTCAAACCTAGAATATTAGGTGTTTTATAGCAACAAGGCCACAACAAACAAATTAATTAAAACCCTAATAAAGTCTATCGCAATCGCACAGAAATTTAGGACTGATTTGAGTATCCAAATCAGTATGAATTAGTAGTAAGAACACGCCAGAAAAGTTATTCCCAACACCACATAAATTAATAATCAGCACCCTGAAATCAGTTCCTAGTACCCATAAATCATTTATCAACCACCTAAAAATTAGTTGCAACACTACCAAAAACTTTAGTAACACCTTATGATTAGTTACAACCCCTTAATTTAGGAAACAAGACCCCATTATTTGTGAACAACACCTTAAAATCTATAATAAGACTCCCAAAGTATGTTACATCTATCTTGAATATGTAGCAAACCCCAAAATTTTGTAGTATTAACCCAAAATTTGTAACATAAGCCTAGATTTTTTGTAGCAATATGCTATAAATTCTGCTTACCTAATCAGCACTGATTTTAATCAATTCTATATCAAAGCCCAATCCTCTCCACTAGCACGAAACCAAACTACAAAACTGAGGAGGCCCCTTTCAAAATCAAGCAACCCAAAACTAGAAAAATTAAATTGAATGTTTCAATCACGAATTTAAAACCATGAATATGACCCTCGATATAAAAGCAAAATAAGCATCAAATAATGAGATTTTATCCATGTATCTTCAAAAATCGAAAACCTTAATCAAACTTGTGAAAAAGCAACAAAGATTTCAAAATCTAACCAGGATGCGAAATCAGAAAACTCTAAATTGTAGTACAAATAAGAACTCAAATTTTTCAACTTTAATAATTAACGGGAATCAACGCAAATTTAGTTATCATCACAATCGCAGTAGCCGAAACCCATGAATCGATTTGAGCTAGATTTTAATTCGGCTTTAATACCATACTAGATAATCTTAAATTAAAGGAGAAGGGGAGGCAAACAAATTGCATTGTATTAAATTAGTAAAGATACAAACTAAAAAACTTGCCTATAAATTCCTGCATAAAATGTAAAAGAAGAACTGCTCTTAGGCTACTGTAGTAATTCTTAATCATGGGTGCCGAGAAGGGGTTGAATAGGGAAATTTCTGGCCAGCAACTATTATTTACCCCAACAATTGCCTTGCAATACGCAAACCGAGTAGACAGATTCAGAAAATCAAGAAAGAGGTGATGGCTTCTTCCACACACCCTTTCTATGCTTTGGAGAGACAATAAGTACTGTTCAATTTCAGGTTCTACCCATGTACTACCAGTTTTGTTTGCTTCAGTAGGTTGGCTAGTTACAGTTTCGCAAGGATTGGTGTTAAATTCATTCATTGAAGTAGTCATCAGTGCTTTTCGTTCAATTTTGTTAAAACAAAAGTCCTTTACCAAAGGAGAGAAGAAAGCGTTGATAGGAAATATTAAAGGTCACAATGCTCAATAATTTGTGCAATGAGTTTGCAACAAAGAGGACCAACATCGCCAATTTGTCGTAAATGAAGGATGTGAATATCTCCTCTCCTTCAACACTTTGAAAAGCCGATCAACATTGCTTGATCTCCGAGTCAATTCGTGGCGGCAGGAGCCCGTCAGCCCCGGAAAGGAAAGGCTCCATCTATTAGTTGCCATGGGTTTAAACTGGGAGTGGGGGCCCATCATAGTGTATGGTGGTAATGTTGTAGGTACATGCACTATACACTCTAAGAGTCTTCACATTTGAGTGTGCAATGCATGCGCCTACATCATTATCACAACACTAAGATGGGGCTCCCAGCGCTGCCTTGGGATATATTTGGGTTAGGATTCACCATCGATCATTCAATATTTGGAACCAACTATTTGATGTTATCACCATTTATAATTCTGATACACATTCATTGAGCAAAAAGAGAAATGCTTTAGCCATGACAATAAGAAAAAATCAGTTATATGACTACTATTCAAATAAGAGAAGATTTAAGGCTTAGTAGATGAAAAAGTCTTGGGTGTTGAATATATACTGGTGGTAAAGAAGAGAGCAACTATATCTCAAATGTTTGCATTTACACTCTCCATTACAACTTTGAAAGGTCCACCAAAGAAAGAAATGTTATCTTGTAACAAAAACTAAAATATGTATGAACATTTATGATATTGAAACTCTGATTAGCAGATACTTATTTTCACCATAGCAACGAGATTTGGGTTTTTAGGGGCACTGTAGAATGGAGTAGAACTGTAGAAGTGTATGTGGTGGTGGTGGTGGTGGTGGTGGTTGTGGGGTTCCTATACCCTTTGTCTAGAGTAATACAAACCCACTAGTATTGTGAGTTGAAGTGTGAAAACTTCTATGATATTTTTTACGCAACGGTATCATTATTTATAGTGGAAATGTATTGGGTTTTCTGTAACAGTGAAATAACATAATTTAGAAAGATATTTGAAGAAAACCCTTATATCCTTAAGTCTATTTCATTTTTTATGCAATCTATGTCTCCCACGAAGAGGCTTTTGGGTGTACAATATTCACAAGTTCGATTGTAGAAAAGGCACAGATTAACTGTAACCATAAAAACAAATAGGGGTCTTTTTCTAAATGTCGTTCTGACTGTAAAAAAATGTCTCTTACAATAGACCCCACTGTAGATCAATCACAAAGACAGTTCATTTCTTTTGAAACCCCATATTGTAGTTAGAGAGATCACGATAAGCTGATACCTCTTTCACCCTCTCATCTTCTTGAAGCTGAACTTAGCTGTTTTTTATTTTCTTTCTTTGCAATTTATTTTCCTGTGTAATAATGCATCTTATTGTCCATCAGAAATGTACTAGGTAAAGCTCACGACCGCAATTTCTTGTCAGCCAAACTGTCAAGGCTCTTCCCTTTATTCTGAACATTTCTCTTTAATTTTGTTTATCATCAGACTGCTTTCCATTTGCTAGTGTTGGTGGAATAGAGAATATGAGGTATTTGAGTATCCATTTTGATTTCTGTCAGTCTGTTTTAGCCAGGTCTAACAAAGATGATCAGAGCAAGAAAAACGAATTAGGTATTTGGGAAGAAAGCAAGAAAAGTGAAGGTACGAGACTCTGGACAGTCAAAGACACTAGGATGGTTTCTGGTTTTCTTCGTTGACACGTCTCCTTCTCAACTTCAAACATATGTTAAAGATGTAAGAAACAGCTTTGGGATGTTTGTCTTGGACATGTATTTCCAAAATTACCTTAAGAATGGTACGTTCCAATTGAACTTGTAAGATCTGTTGCTGAAAACAATCTCTTCATGTATACTGAAAAAACTGAAAGATAGATTTTCTGTGTATATTGCAAACTTACTGGTACTTGCTTTAGCTTGTTTGCAACTGCTATATGTTGACACCTGCTTACTTTGTACGAGTTTACCAGCTCTCGTTGTCAAGTGCAATTCTCTCCTTGAATCCTTGTAAAACTAGTCCAGGCATATTCGTTGCGCATGCAACACCTCCATATAGTAAAGATCTGAAGATTAAACATGACTTATTAAGTTGGATCTGTTGAAGCTTCCTAGTATAGTGTATGGAAGTTCTTTATTATTCTTGTGGTTGTAACTGGTCAAATGTTGGCATATTTTTTCCAAAACTACTTATAAAGTAATGTGAATTCTGACAATGAAAAAGAACAGGACCAGTCTGGATTTTTTTGCCCTTGATATTTGCTAGCTCCTAAAAGGGTGGAAGTTGTAGTGGGATTTTTAGACTTCCTAATGGTACTCCTCTTGTGGCTTACACAAAAAAAAAGCCAAAGATTTTTGAAACATCTGAACCTTTTTATCAAGCAATTTTAGAAGGTCTGGAATTGGCTTTCAAAGTGGGATGGCAAGAGCTGGAGCCTGGATGTTTACGCTGCGACTCAGTTTTGTTCAAGAACTTAACAAGGGATGGGTTTCAAACTAGAGAGAATTAAAGACATGGGATGATAAACAAAGGGAGGAAAGGCTGATGAAAGTTTCCTTCAATTATAGAAAAAAAAAACTCAACAAATCTGCAAGATATTCGCTTTATATATGTAGGAGATTAGAGATAGTAGCGTCAATGCTTTATTGGGGTTGATCAAGGATAGAATATAATTGAACAAGAAACTAAAGTTGTAATTTGAAGTAATAAAGTAATAATAAGATTTACAAATAAAACATTGTCAAAGGGAGTCTAAATTCGATATATTATTCATCCCTTGATTATATAAACGTAGTGCGTCCATAGCCTGTCAAGTTGAGTAGTGCATATTCGTCTGAAAAATATAACCATTGCTATTATTCATATCAAAATGCTCGAATCCTGACAGACAATGCATGTTGTTTACGACTAGTACTATTCATGTAGGAACAATACTCATAATCCTAAAATGCAAACTATTTGCATTGCATCCAATTTGTATTGAACCAAACATAGCCTTAATAGTCTTTAGCAAATCCCAATTTGACGAGTAAAACTTCTAGGGTTCTTATTGCTTTGTAGTACTGCAGTACTTCTTAACCATGGGAGGGAAGTAAGGATTCAATAGGAATATCTTAGGCCAACAACTATCCTTTAATTCAACAATGGCCTTACAGCACACTGGCCCAACTAAACGAACTTGGAAGCTCAAGAAAGAGGTAATGACCTCCTGAACGCACCCTTCTACGCTTTGAAGAGATGATAAGCATTGTTGAACTTGAATCTCTGGTACAGATCCAACCGCAGCTAGTTCTGCTTCAGAAGTGGGTTGGCTGATTGAAGGTTCGAAGGGCTTAGTGTTAGATTCAACAGTTGGGGTAGCTGTAGGTGCACCTCGTCCAATATTTATAACACAAAAGTTCGTAAGCAAATGAGGGAAGAAAGGGTTGAAAGGAAATATTTTAGGCCAGCATTTCTCACTAACTTGTGTTATGGCTTTGCAACAAACCGGGCGAATAGTACCAACTTTGCCATGAATGAAAGACAAAAATATCTCCTCAACACAACCTTCCACACTCTGTAGGGACGACCAACATCGCTTGATTTCCTTGTCCATTCCTGGCAGCCTAACCCCAGTGTAAGGAGGGTTTCCGTCTTTTGATTGCGCTTGGGCTATACGTGAGAAAAACAGCACATGCAAAGAGCCAAAAGAGCACAGCCTTCAGCATGATCACAAGAAATCTGGGAACTATTTTCTTGTTGTATGACTAATATTCGAGTTAGAGGAGACTGAAACAAGGCTTGGAGGATGAAGAGGTCTTTGGTGTTGAATTTATAGTGGTGATCAGGTGATGAAGTTGAAAGTAATTGAACATCGAAACGTTTGCTTTCACTCTCTCTTATACAATTACTGAATCTTGAAACTGTTACTAAATACTTAAGGTACAACTACAACCCTAAATGTTTTTGTAACATATGAATGTAGTAATGGGTTATATGAGGTTTCACAAATCACAACATACATGACTAGCCAAAAAAGTAATGGCTTATGAGGTTTCACAACAACACACAAAAAAAGCTTGCTTACCCACTCCAGTTGTTACATTGAGAGGCGAAAACTGCTTTAAGGTCAGATTTCTTGGACTTTCTGCAAGGGAAAAGGATTTAGACACTCACAAACCAAACACTCAGTCTCACTCAATACGAACCACTCATCTCTATTAGATGAGTGGCTATTAAAATTGGTGATTTGCTATATAGGAAATGAGGTAGAAAACTTATTGGATCTAGCTGGCTCTTTCTCTCTCTTCCCCCTAGGTGGCAAACACGTTGTATTTCTCTCTCTCTTATACAAAATTCAAATCACTCACATATCACTCGTCTTGTTGTCTCTCCCTCTCTCTCTCTCTCTGTTACATTCACCATTAGAGTGGTTTTCAAATTCCCTAAATTTCCTCCCTTAAATCTCTCTCTCTCTCGAACAGTTTCTCTCTCCATTTCAAAGCTTAACCAATATTCGCACTGTGATTAGAAATTAAATTGGGGTTTGAGTACTCTCTAATTGGTTGTTGATTGATTGGAGAAGTGTAATGGATATTATTTGGTTGGGGTTTTTAGAGACAATGTTCTTTTAATTTGGGGGTTTTAGAGAATAATTTAGGGTTTGATGTTGAATATTGGAGAACAGTTTGTTGGTAGAGATTGTTGTCTATTTGAAGGTATTGAAAATGGGATCCCATTGAGAATAATTATAGTTCATTTAATGGTTGTCTCACCCTTTGTGTAATGCATTTTACAATCCAAATTCTAATTTATTTCCCCTAATTCATGTCCCTTCTGTGTAATGCATGGTTAGAAGTCAAAATTGTCGAATTCGACAATCTGGCAGTGGAAATGGAGTTATAGAAATCTAATATTATCGAATTCGACAATTTAGCAAGTGTAATTGGAGTTATGAAAATCTAATATTGTCAAATTCGACAATTTAGCAAAAGTAATTGGAGTTATACATATAAAATATTGTCGAAATCGATAATATTGATAATATACATAAAAACTTGTAATATATAATATTGTCGAGCTCAACAATTATGATAATGTACATGAAGCATTGCATATATAATATTGCCAACTTCGACAATTACCAAGTGTAATTGGAGTTATGTATATATAATACTGTCGAAATCGATAATATTGCACTGAAACTTTGACTAATAAAATTGTGTACAGGTACACAATGAAAGAGGGTCCCATAAAAGAGAAACTGCCTCTTACAACTTCTAATAGAAGAAAAAAAGAGTTAGACAGAGCAGACCCAGAACACCCAGACTTTGAATATCCAAAAACATATAAGTGAAAGTGAAAGACTGTTGAAAAGAGAATAGTGGCCCCTTCAAACACTTTTAAACAATTAGGAAACTTTGAAACTACAAATGAGGATGTTCGTCAACACACTGGACCTGATACAATGGATCATATTGAAGATGGTGATGAGGCTTGGGTAACTGTAGGTTCTAAAATTCAAATTTAGTCTGCCTAAGCTGCTTTGGGAGCTCAACCAACGTTCGGTGAATGTCGTAGCAAAACTGATTCTGAGGTCAATATTCCTAGTGCTGGGGGTAATTATGAACGTAGTGTTGGGGGTAATTGTGAAGGCGAGAGGGCTACAAACAACGAAGATATAGGCCTTATTGATAATAGTTTGCTCAGGAGTTTCAAGTTCCATAGAGCGAGGTCCAACGCGCTAGGGCAGGTATACTATTTAATTATTATTTGCTATTCCCATTACTGTTGTTACAATTTAGAAATTTAAATAGTTACATTTTATTTGGTAATCTCATTTTCTAGACATAACCGATGTTATTGTTCAGGAAAAGCTGTGCCTTCGTGTTCACCATCACTCGTCAACGTGGAATCTTACAAGGGAACCACAAATGGTCCAGGAATTGGTTAAGTTGAAGGGTTTAGATAAAATTGGGGCCATATCGTATGACTATTATAACTCTGGGCTTATTTTTGCTTTTGCCGAACGTTGGCAACCGGAAACTAATTGTTTCCATTTTAAATGGGGAGAGATGACTCCAACTTTGGATGATGTGAAGCAATTGATTGTCTTTGGTACAAATGGTGATTCCACGGTAATTGGCGGTACTTGGGGATTCCCCGCGCTTCTCAATGTTTTCCAGAAAATTCTTTTGCTAGATTTTACTGGATTTAAACTTTGAAAGCTGGTAGTAAAAGGAATTCTTTGTCACTGTCTAAACTAAGAGAACATTATGCATATAAATTAGAGAAGATTATCAGTGATGGTACTACTGCTACAACCAAGAAGAAGGGGTTAACAGCCAGGTCTGTTGCTCGTGCGCACATGTTAGATGTCCTTGGTTCATTTTTATTTCCCATGAAAAAGGGTATTGATGTCAGCGCACGGTATCTTGACTTGTTTGCGAAGGACAAAACGGCAAAGAAGTGGTCATGGGGATCAACACTTCTTGTGCACATGTATCACAATCTCGGTACAGCATCTCGAGATGATGAGAGGCAATTTGTATGTTGTACCACGCTACTCGAGGTGATTCCAGTACTCATTTACTACTGTTGTATACATGTAGTACTTATTCCCATAGTTTCCAGATATCAACTGCCACAATGATAACTAAGTTCCAATTATGAACTGGCTCTTCGATAAGCAGTTCTTGATTGAATGTATGAGATGGTACTATTTATGGGATCTTAGTCTACACTGGTGTTCACATATGCATGAACTTGTTTACTAATTTGATTTTGTTTATCTATATACATATTGACATGGATCTTTGTACATTTCCCAAAGCTTCCTGGGATACCGAAGGAGCTAGATTCTGATAACTACGAGCATTGTACTTGTTGGAAATGGGGTGGATCTGTTACGGATAGAAATGGTAGTCCGGCTTTACTAAAGTTTAGGAAAGCATTGGACAATTACAAAGTCGAGGATGTAAGTTGATTAGATGTCTTATCCATCTTTATTCGGTGTTTACACAGTTTCTTCTTTAAATGTCTTTCCCATCTATTTTGATATTCTTAACATAATATATTTGACTAATTTTTTACATAGGTTGTATAGGACCCATATAGAGATAAAAGAGATTTTGCACATGTATTCAAGGAGATCACCTATTTCTATGATGTATTAGAAAGTTCAGACTATGTTCAGCCCTACTACCCAAATAGAGTTGTGCGGCAGTTCTCTCGGGAATAAGGCATCCCTACAAAGCCATGATGTCCAGAGGTGCCCAACCTATGGATCTCAGAAGAGCTGAGAAACTACAACCCTAAGTATGAGTGGGTTGATAGCTTCTCTGCAAAAAAGTGGAAGGATTGGGTATTGAAGAAGGCTGAAAGGAGACGGAGGGTATGAGAGGGGCCTCCAGTATATACGAAGGGATACTCGAAGTGGTTTACCACGATCTCGTGGACGATGATTTATCCCATTACTGTTGACTTGGCTGCAGATGATGATGTTGGGTTATTTGGAATTCATCGAATGAAGGAAGCCTATGTCAATGAGGATGGTGACACCCCCGTGGACCAATGTGAAGATGTTTGTGAACAATATGATGCATCGATTAATACATCATACGATAAATTTGATTAACTTCCCTTATATTCTATACACTTCACAAAATGTATTCCCTAATATTTATTCTCTAATATTTTATTCAGTTCACAAACCACTTTTGTAGCTCAATGAGCATGCCACTCTGTCTCCAAATGCCTATGATACCATATGCCAACATGGGCTAAATCTGGCGGGCAGGATCAGCAAATCACAGCATTAAATGATGAGCTTCATAAGCTTAAGGAAGATAAAGATAAAAAGTCTGAAACCAGTATAAATCTAGTAGAGGCCCTGAAAGAGAAGGTCAGTTATACCTGCAACAATGCTTATTGTTCACTATCTACATGCAACTTAATGTTAGTATTTATATGAAGTTATCCTTATATCATATTATCGAGTTCGACAATTATGATAGTGTATGTGAAGTTATGCATATACAATGTTGTCGAGTTCGACAATTATGGCAGTCTATGTGAAGTCATATATATGTAATATTATCGATATCGATGTAATGGCGTATTTTCCAGGAGGAAAACCTTTACCAATACTTTTTCGTAAGGTTTATGCAATAAAGAAGTATCAACCAAGATTTTACGTGGAAAACATAACAAAAATTGAGAAAAACCACGACCTCGAGGCGGATTTCGTATAAAAATCTAGTAGATGCTAGTTATTACAAGTTTCTGAGTGTTGCGTATGTTTAGGATAGTGTGATGTCCAATGTGTGGTCCCTTAAAACATATTCTCTGCATGTATTTATAGCATATACAAGTAATTTACAAAAAAAAAAGTCCTATTCCGGAGGTAGTAGGCAAATTTTACGGATCTTTAACAGTTCCTTCTTGACCGGGCTACAACGGTTATTTTTGATAAGTCGAGGAATTATGGAATCTTCTAGAATGTTAAGTTATCTTCGATTACAGAGTGTTGAGCTATCTTCGACTACAGAGTGCTGGCCTATCTTCGACTACAGAGTGTTGGCCTTATCGAATTTGGGGACTATGATACTACAATCGCCCCATTCTCGATAGAAGTACTTGTAGTTATGTCGAGAAGAAAAACTGGAATATGAAGAGGTTGCCAAATTTTGCATAAGTCAATAAATGTCATTACCGAGGTCAAGGTAAGTTGTATCTGGTCATGCTGGCTTCGAGGCAGAATTAATGTGTACAGTAAATATAATTTAAGGATGCTGGGTATAAATAGGGGTTTATTTGAAGGTGGATAATGGTGTTTGGGCAATGAGGTCTCCCCAAGTATGGTTAATTATTAAGTTTGGCGTGAAAGACAGTGATTTGTCGGATGAAATTTGTCGTAGATTGAGAGATAAAAATGGGTTATGTGATCGGAGTAGAACAGCGAGGTGGGAGCAAAGAAAAAATAGAAACAACGTGCTTCAGTTGGAAATAGTAGGAGCATCATGCGTATGTGAAGGTAATGTTTGGAGTCAGTTGGGGGTTGAAGGGGTAACTGTTTTTACTGGTGATGAAGATACGAAGTTTGGATGGGTGTCCAAGGATCTTGCCAAATGCGTGGGTGTGCTTACAATTTTTTGTTGTCTTTTCCTGCTGAAGCGTTTCGTAGAAGTTCAGTGACTTGAGATTCATTGAGCTTCGATGACTAAAAAGAGGCTTTAATGTCCGATTCTGGTGAAAAACAGACAAAGAAAATAGTGACATGTCGAGGAAGTTAGCAATAGCAGTTAAATTGTAATGGAAGACAATATTATGTATTATAAGTGAATGTACTCGAAAGAGATAGATGTCAAATGTATGAAATGAGTATGTAATCGAATGTGAGAGATATCGAATGTAAGAAATGAGTTGAAATAAATAAATATGTATTGGTGAATTGAATTGTTTCTGTGTTTGCTATCGAGTATCCAATATGATTACAAAATGTGTGATAGAATTTGGTCGGATATTGGCAAGTGTACAAAGTTGAACATGTATTGTTATGTCGAACATGTGATGTAGCTGTCAACTGTAGGGAAATAAAAATATGTTTAAACGAAGTGTAAGTAAACAAAATGTAATCAACTGATGTTGAAAATGATCCCTTAAATATAAGTATTTGCTTAAAATAGGATAAAAGAAGGGAATGTATATGCGAAATGAATATGGCAAGATGTTTTCCATTAGGTGATGCTATGAAGTATAAAGAAAATGATGTATATTGGTTATTGGAAAAGATGAAGCTTACACTGACAGAGATGAATGTGGCTGTAGATATTCTTCGAGAGTTAGAAGGTCTGAAGGGCAAATGTAAAAATTTATTAAAGGGTAGGAGATTAAGAGCCAAAGATGTCGAGAAAAAATGTATGAGGCATTGTATTCGACGAACTGGACCGCCGCCAAGTGGTATGACAGACAGTCACGTGAGGGCTATAAATATGTCAGAGGTAGGCGACTATTCATATCACTTGCAAATTGAAAAAAAAATTGAGGGAGGGAACTGTTATTGCTCATTGCCGCAGTTGTTAGATACGATTGTGAAGGAGGAAATTTGCGTGTGGATTGAAAGGGCAAAGCGAGCGAAGGAGAGGGATACTGAAGCTGCATTGCAACAAGGTTATAAAAAATTTTGTTTGTACAATTTGCTTCGTAAGTAGATTTATTTGTTAAAGTTTGATCAATAACGACTAATGAAGTGAAAATAAAGGGGAGACGTCCATGGAGGGGAAGGATTAATAGCGACAGATGTAATTTTGTTAATGTGAAATTTTAATTTCTTTGTGGCGGTGATTATGAGTTTGCATAAAAATAAGAGGGAAGGGAAGTAATAGGGATTTGGAAGGGCCCTGCAAGTACGGCGCTGTGGGAGGAGATGATTTTGAGGGAGCGAGATATGCAGAGAGGTTTTGGATTGTGCGGTTGATTGCCGAATTTCACGTCGGAGAATGAGAATTCGTATAAATGGAAATAACTAGTTTTGGTGGGAAAAGCGATAACGTCTTCGAGAAGCCATTCAACTTTCTATTATTTCGATAAGAAAATAGTAATGAACGAGTTTATCGAGGTTACTGAATTAAATGAGATGAAACATTGAGAACTTATGAAATTGTGTATGGATGATAAAAAATCTAAGTGAAAAAATCTGATATGGATTAGATCTAGAACTATGTAAAAATATAAATGTTAATGATTGTAACAGATGGGAAAGTGAATGAGGTATTGGAAAGTGACCTCAACACGAGATCTATTATGAATATGTTAACATAAGAATATGTATATATGTATCACATATGTAAAATTCTAACTGTGTTGAAAATATGAAATCTGATTTACAGGTTCTTAAATGGTTAAACCCAATTTAAATGATGATAAAGATATATTTGAGAGTTTTGAAGATGTAGTGCCTTTGACGATCGACGTGAGAACGTGTGTGCAACAGTTGGGGGGGGAGATACAGGGTAGGTTCGAGCAGTGCAGACACAAGGGATGGGGAAGAGTTTAGGGTAGTCCCCTAGTGTGCATGAGGCACCTGAGAAAGAGGTGAGTGAGACTGGTGTAGATCATGAGCCTCAAGCGAGTGATCGAGAAGGGAGTGGGAATGGGAAAGAAGATATTGAAAAGGATGAAGAAGCCTATTATGGATAGGGTTTAGAAACAAAGGAAATTGTAAGATTTAAAAAGAAATATGGTATCCCTGATGATGTTAGATTAGAGAAGTATTAATAAGAAATGATCGACCAGGATATACCTCTTGATGGTATTCTTGTTCATCGAGAACAGATAAAGAAAGGACTAAAGTTACCCCTCAGGGCGGATCAGAAAAAGTTAATGAATTTCTTCGATGTAGCCCCAGGTCAATTCAATTCGAATGTATATGACCTGTTTAGGGTATGTGGTATGATAAATGGCAGACTAAAAGCTAGAGAGGAAGAGGTAATAACGGTAGATGATTTGTGTGTATACTACACGATGAAAATGAACCCAAAGTTATAAGGGTATCGCTATTTGGCGAGGTTTTTGAAGAGATCGATGTTTTACGATATGGTATCCACTGGAGGTCCATATACCGAAGACTAATTACTAGTATCTGGAAATTAAGAGTTTGATCCTAAAGATCCAGGGGAGCCGCTTAAAAGAAAAATGTTTCATCTAGGTCTGTGGTTAGGTAACTTAAATGTTTAAGCTTGATGAATTTTCAGGTTATATGGATTTGTGTAAAGATTTTTATCCGTTTTGTGTTTGCAGTATTGAAGGAGATCGGGAAGACAACTATTGTAAATGAGAAGTTGTATAAGATAAGGAAAGGATTTTTTGGCAGGATCGATAATTTAGTGACAAATCAAGATCAGTTCAGTGAGATTTTTCAAGAGGTCGAGAACCAAAGGTGCTGAAGTATCAATTATCGGAGAAAAGATGTCAGCGAAGAATAAAAGAGCTACAGATGCAATTTTACCTTTAAATAACCCGTCGTTAACAGGTTATAACACAGATACTGAGATTGATGCGATGCTGGGGGAGTCTCTAGGAAAAAACAAGAGGAAAAGGAAGGTAAATGTGGAAAAACTTTCATTGCTGAATCCAAAGAGAATTAATCGACAATCATCATCTGAAGGTGTCGAAGTTGCTGATAAACCTGCTGTGGGGAGTGGGTTACCTCCACGAAGTTCAAGCAGTGTCATTCCCAAGAAGACTACTGCTGGAACTGCGAAGAAGGGGTTAGGGGGGGAGTTTGAAAAGGAGATGGCAGAGACGATGGAAACTTTTTCTTGGGGGGCTGAGACGTTGAAGAAAGAGATGGAGGACTGTATGGTGGGTATTAACAGTTTGGATACCTTTTTAGGCGAAGCACAGGGTAACTTGTCGAAGGTGAGAAATTTTAAAGCTTATGCTCGAATAAAAAATTTGGTAAATCAAGCAAATAATCATTATATGACTTTCATGCAGATTAAAATAGTGATGAGTCAAGCAATGGGATGGGTGGAGGGTAGTGGTGATCTGGCCAACCAGTTTGTTGGGTACATAAATATTTAGGAGTTGACTGCGGAGAATACCAAGCTGAATACGACGCTGAATAGGTATAAATTAGAAGCAAATAAAGTGAAGGATGCAGCATTGGCGGAGGCAAAAAAAGTGCTAGAGAAGGAAAAGGAGGTTTTGGCTTTGCAGAAAATGGAGTTTGAGAAAAAGATTGACGATGTTCGAAAAGCAATGGAGTTGGAGCAGAAGAAAATGCTCGATGAATTAAAAAATCGAATGAATGAAGAAAAGCTGTAAAAATGCCAAGAAGTGAGAATGCACTTTAAGGAGCAGTTTGATGAGTCTGAAGAGAGAAAGAAATATTGCAAAGGAGTTGTAAAGGCTGGTGGGCTGCCATGTGATGATAGTTCTGACGATGAATTACCACAGACTCCGGATGTGCATGGAGGAACTAAAGTTGTTGATGACGTGAAGATTATGGAGGTCGAAGGATAGTTTGTGAGGGACGTAGCAGATGTGCAGGTGCCCGAAGGTCTTGTGAATGAAAATAAATCTCTTTCGGAAATGTTAATTGTGGAGTAATGAACATTATTTTTTAAAGTTGTAACAAATGGTCAGTGGGACCGAAAACAGTTTGAATTTTATGTGTGAATAATGTGTTTGTTTGTTTTAACGTAGTGATGACTATCTATTTTATTTTGAAAATAAGTTGTAGTAGATGTGATAGAAGTAGAGAGATCTATTGTCAGATAAATACTTGTAAAGTATATATCGAAGACAAGTCGAAGTAGTAAAGAGACTGTCAGATAAATACTTGTAAAGTAATATCGAAGACAAGTCGAAGTAGTAAAGAGATCTTTATCAGATAAATACTTGTAAAGTATATATCAAAGACAAGTCAAAGTAGTAAAGAGATCTTTGTCAGATAAATACTTGTAAAGTATATATCAAAGACAAGTCGAAGTAGTAAAGAGATCTTTGTCAGATAAATATTTGTAAAGTATATATCGAAGACAAGTCGAAGTAGTAAAAGATCTTTGTCCGATAAATACTTGTAAAGTATATATCGAAGGCAAGTCGAAGTTGTAAAAAGATCTTTGTCAGATAAATACTTGTAAAGTATATATCGAAGACAAGTCGAAGTAGTAAAGAAACTTTGTCAGATAAATACTTGTAAAGTATATATCAAAGACAAGTCTAAGTAGTAAAAAGACTTTGTCAGGGAAATACTTGTAAAGTATATATCGAAGACAAGTCGAAGTAGTAAAAAGATCTTTATCAGATAAATACTTATAAAGTATATATCGAAGACAAGTCGTAGTAGTAAAG
This sequence comes from Kingdonia uniflora, assembly GCA_014058105.1. Taxonomy (NCBI): domain Eukaryota; kingdom Viridiplantae; phylum Streptophyta; class Magnoliopsida; order Ranunculales; family Circaeasteraceae; genus Kingdonia; species Kingdonia uniflora. Next base: position 324,178 of record JACGCM010001174.1, read on the forward strand.
AGGCTATCAGATAAATACTTGTAAAGTATATATCAAAGACAAGTCAAAGTAGTAAAGAGACTTTATCAGAGAAATACTTGTAAAGTATATATCGAAGACAAGTCGAAGTAGTAAAAAGACTTTGTCAGATAAATACTTGTAAAGTATATATCAAAGAAAAGTCGAAGTAGTAAAGAGACTTTATCAAATAAATACTTGTAAAGTATATATCTAAGACAAGTCGAAGTAGTAAAGAGTTTGTGTATAACAAAGTGTCTATTTGATTCGAAGTAAACGATTACAATATATCATCTGTAAAACAGTTTAAGTTGAGCAGTGTTCCATGGGTACTCAAGCTGAACTTCGTCTTCAGTCATAAGCTAATAAGTTCCACTATCTATTTTATTGCACACAATGTACGGTATTTCCCAGTTTTCTGATAATTTTCCAGAGTTTTTAGGTCGGGTATGGTCTTGTATCCTTCGTAGGACAAGGTCTTCGATACCAAATTTTTGTTCTCTAACTCTCTTGTTGTATGAATTTTTCAATGTATCATGGTAACAACCCAAATTGGCAATGACCTTGTCTCTGGTTTCCTCGATCCAATTAAGGTTGCAAAGGAGTCTGAGTTTATTATCTTCATCAGTAATTTTGTGTTGAGCACTGGGTAGATCGAGATCTGAGGGTATGACTGCTTCAGTACCAAAAACCATCATAAAAGGCATACATCTGGTGGATACTCAAGGAGTGGTATGGTAAGCCCATAATACATTGAGGAGTTCGTCGACCCATCTTCCTTTCTTGTCATCAAGGTGCTTGCGTAAGCCAGACTTGATCTTTTTTTAATGGCTTCAGCTTGCCCATTTCCTTGAGGGTAATATGGTGTGGAAGTCGTCAACTGAATCTTGTATTTATGAAGGAAAGCAAATACTTTTGTGCTGATGAATTGATTACCATTATCAGAACGTATCATCTGTGGACAACCAAACCGGGTAATGATGTGCTTCCAAAGGATTTTGATAACCTCATTCTCATCAGTATGGCATAAGGGAACTACTTCGACCCACTTGGTGAAGTAATCAATAGCAACCAAGACGAATCTTCTGTTTCCCGAGGCTGAATAGAAAGGACCAATGATGTCGATTTCCCATCGTTTAAATGGTCAAAGGACATTACTGACATGTAAATCGAGGGCGGGGAACTTGATGTCCAGAGCATGAATTTGGCATTTGTAGCATTTCCAAATAAAGTCTTCGCAGTCTTCTCTCATTTTGAACCAATAGAATCCCTGTGTGAATGCACGTTGAGCTAGTGATCGACCCGAAACATGTGCACCACAAATACCTTTGTGAAGCTCTCTGATTTTTATTTGAGCTTGTTTATGTGATATACATTTGATATTGGCCCTCCTCCAGTGAGTGGATATAATATACCATTTTGAACTGTGAATCTGGGGCACTTGGCTAACAGGGATCGAGCTTCTTCTTTGTTACTGGAGAGTATGTTAGAGTTGAGGTATGCAGAAAATGGTTTTCTCCAATCTTCAAGGTCGTCATCTCCAGTAACCGTCAAGTGAAGTGTGGATAAGATATCGAGGCTAGAGTGTTCAAGGATCTCGATGTCTAAAGATATTTTCTCACTGTCTCCCAGCATGGCAACAATGTAAGTTAAGGCATCGGCATGACAATTTTCTTGCCGAGGTAAATATAAAATGGTGGCATGCTTGAATTTCTTCATTTTGTCTTCGACTAGTGCAGCATAATCAACCATCTTGCATGTTTTTCAGAAAGTTTTGTTGTAATGATTGGCGACGAGTAAGAAGTCGACTTAAACTGCTAATTCTTCAGCTCCAAGAGTAAGTGTGAGATCAAGGTCGTACAAAATGCCTTCATACTCTGTTTCATTATTGGTGGCATAAAATTTTAGTTTAAGAGCTTTTTCTATGCGATGATTGGAAGGTGTGACGAGTACGATTCCAATTCGACAATTTAGTCGTCAGTAAAGATTTCTTTGAGTTCTTCCCAATTGGGGTCTCCAACTGGGAAATCTGCCAAAAAGTTGGCTACAGCTTGCCCCTTGATTAATATTTGAGGTTCAAAAGAAATGTCATACTCACAAGGGAAACATACCACTATTGAACTCGTCGAGATTTTTCTTTTTGAAGAGTACGAGTTTGAGAGGGTATTCTGTAATAATTTTGATGGGGTGAGCTTGGAAGTATAAACGGAGTTTTTGAGAGCTGTAAACCAAGGCGATCAATTATTTTTCTGTGGTAGTATACCATTTTTCAGCAGACATGAGAGTTTTACTGATAAAGTAAATTGGTTTTTCGATTCCTGCATCTTCTCGGATAAGAATAGAGCTGATGGAATCATCAGTTGTAGATAAGTACATGGTAAGTAATTCACCATCAATGGGAGTACTCATTATAGGAGAATATCCTAAGTATCTTTTAAGATCGTGAAATGCCAGTTCACAATCAGGAGTCCATAGAACTTCTTTTTGCTGTTTGTTCGAAAGAGTTGTGGGGTTTCCACGAAGAAGAAGGTAAAGAAGTTTGTATCGATCAGATGACTTTGAGATGAATCTGTGAAGAGCGGCTATCTTGCCGGCGAATTTTTGAACATCTTTTTTTGTTCAAGGAGATGGCATTGCCATTAGGGCTTTGATTTGAGCTGGATCGATTTTAATTCCTTGTTTGCTGACCAGATGGCCTAGGAATTTCTGGAACCAACGCCGAATTGACATTTCTCTGGGTTGAGCTTCATCTGGTATTGTCGAAGGATATCGAAGATAGTTTGGAGGTGTTAGAAATTATCTGCTCTTTTCAAGATTTTGCAAATCATATCATCGATATATACTTCCATAATGTAGCCGAGCTATTCTTTGAACATTTGAGTGACCAATCGTTGGTAAGTAGCGCCAGTATTTTTTAACCCAAATGGCATCACTGTGAAATAGTAAAGTCCTTTTTCAGTTATAAAAGTAGTTTTTTCCTGATCTTCTTCGGCGAGTGGAACTTGGTTGTATCCTGAGGCGGCATCCATCATAAAAGATGTTTGTATCTTGCGACTGAGTCGAGAAGTTGTGGAATCAAAGGTAGTGGAAAACAGTCTTTCGGTATAAATTTGTTAGGTTCAGTGAAATCAACACAAATCTATATTTTACCACTTTTCTTTGGCATGGCGACGATATTGGAGACCCATTTCGGATATTTAGCTTCCCGAATAAAGCCGACACGAAAGAGTTTATCAATTTCTTTATTAACTGCTTCTCAAAGTCTGGGAGCCAAGTTTTGTCATTTTTGTATGACTGCCTTGCTGTCTGGAAAGAGGTTGAGGTGGTGGCAAGCGATAGAAGGATCGATTCTGGGCATTTCTTGAAAAGTCCAGGCAAAAATGTCGATGTTTTTCTTTAGGAGCTGTATCATGGCTTCTTTTTCATCGAGTGACTGCTTAGATCCAATGAAAGTTGTGTGCCCGGGGCCATCGAGTTCAACAGTGTCAACCACTTCAACATCATGTTGTTCAAATATGGGTGGTGTAGTAGACTGTAGTTGCTATGCCTTGGGGAATTTTGTTGTATGGGGGTTGACGGTGGTATTTTCACGCATGCGTACGACTGCTTGGCTACCCTTGATTTCATGGACTCCGTGTTCCGTAGGAAAACGTAGTGCTAGATGGTAGATCGATGGTATTGCTTTGATCGAATGTAACCAGCTACGTCCCAGAATGCCTAAATATTTGGACTCTGCATCAATTACAAGAAATTTGATGAATGTGGTTTCTGAACCTGCTTGAACGTGGAGAGTGATTTCTCTTGTGGTTGATTCTTTGGAACCATTGAGGCCTGTGATTATTGTTGTCGAAGCTTTGATGGAGTCTGTAAGTCCTAACACTTTGATTGCTCTTTGGAATAAGACATCTGCGGCAATACCGGTATCAATGAGAAGTCTATGTAGGTAATCCTGCCCAACTTTAAGCATAATAACAAGTGGGTCATCATGTGGGTATTGTACATGGCTAGTGTCATAGTCCTCGAATGTTATCTGGTAAGGACGTTTGGATTTGCTGGTGCTGGGAAGAAGTTTTGCTGATTTATCTGAGGAAGTCATTTTGCAGCAAGACGTAATAGGATCATCTTGTTTTCTTTTCTTCCCTTTTTCAATCTCGATCATGTATTAATGTCGAGTTGGGCCCTGGATATGATTATGTTCGACTTTAATAGTTTTTGCTTGTTTATCGAGAAATTTCTGAATGTCGACAGCATAATTATGGAGTCTTCCAGCCAAGAGGATACGGTAAAAGATACGAATGAGGGAGTAGTAGCTATCAGTCTCATGACTATACACATTATGATATTGACATAAGGGTTTGTTCGGAAGATCTGCAATAACCTGTGGTGCACGATAACACTCGTCTCCCTTTATTGCTGTTAAGATAGCGGAGAAAGTTGTTATCATGAGTGGTAGAATTAGGACAGGCCTATCTGATTTACCCTCTCTTCTTTGAATGTTATCAGTATTTTTGGCAGGAGGCTTCGATGTTGTTGTGGCAACTACTCTTTGAGACGGGGTCGAAGATACTTTTCGAGAATGTATGACAAAAAAGCTTTTTATTTTATCTTTCTTCGAGCGCCCCAGCTCGATGTAATTATTAACCACGTCAATCATTTCAGTGACTGTACATGGTTTGTGTAGAGTAAGTTCTTCGCGAACTTTCGAGTCGATGTGCAGGGCGGAAGTAAACGCTGGAACCACGATTTTGGGGTCTGAATTTCCAATCCTCTGTGTTTCTTGTAGAAAACGTTTATAAAAACTTGTCAAGGTTTCTTTTGCGCCTTGCTCTAAGTAAAATAAAAAGTCAACTATGATTTCACGTTCCCTAGCATGAGCGTAGTTGGACTCGAATAGATTTTGTAATTGGATGGAAAGAGGTAATGGAAGCTTCTTGTATAGTATGGAACCATCGGAGTGGTTCTTCCTTTAAGCTCATGTTAAACAGTCGACAAAGCATGTGGTCGAGTTTGGAGTACAACCCAACAGCAGCTTTGAAATGTCGAACATGTATAAGTAGATCGGTGAGGCTTGCATACTGGATGAATTTGGGCATATGGAAGTTGTCTGGAATAAACATAATTTTTAGATATGGAGAGATGGGGTTTGTTTCGATCCCGTCGAGCTTAGATCGTCGGCCAGGTATATCATAGTTGATAGCTTAAATTTTGTTGTTAAGGTCATCCAGAGTGAGGAATTTCTACGGGGGGAAGAGGCAAGGCTGTAACCTGAGGAACAAAATTACCCTGTCCCTCTGGTCCCAATCAATCTCTGATGGGTCTCCTTTCTGTCGGTGAGTCTGGTGTTGTGTACGTCGACTTCCTTGGGTTGTCGAGGCCGAAGAAGTTAAACCAAAATGTCAAGTGACTTTATTAGGATTTTCAGATCTGGATCGAGACATTCGTTGGTCGTCTTGTCTAGGCTGATCATCACGTTGGATTGCTATCGATCGATGCTCACTTTGAGCCAGTGGTGGCGAAGCTTGGAGAGTTGTTATTCGATGTTGTGTTCTTCGCAATCTTTCCATTTCCTTTTGATGGGTTTAAATCTGCTGATCTAGGGATTTCCTGCATTCGTCTCTCTCCATTTGCAGAGCTTGAGCGTGAACCCGCTGATCTTCCAGTCTCTAATTTTTCTCTGAAGCCATTTGTTTTTGAAGTTCAAGAACCGCACCGTGCAGATCAAGAGCTCCTGGAATGTCCTGATCTCTTATGGTACTAGAATGGCTTCTTAAGTTCACGTTGGTCATTGGACGATGCTCAGGTTTGGAAATGGTAAAAAAAGGTGTGGGTTTCCCACAGACAATACCAATTATAATGACATGTTTTCTGGGAGGAAAAGTTTTGCCAATACATGTTCGTAAGGTTTATGCAATAAAGAAGTATCAACCAAGATTTTACGTGGAAAACTCAGAAGAAACTGAGAAAAACCACGACCTCGAGAAGGATTTTGAATTAAAATCTAATAGATGTTAGTTATTACAAGTTTCTGAGTGTTGCGTATGTTTAGGATAGTGTGATGTCCAATATGTGGTCCCTTAGAACCTATTCTCTGCCTGTATTTATAGTATATACGGGTTGTTTTCAAAAAGAAAGAAAGAGTCTCTTATTCTGGATGCAGTGGGCGAACTTTGCAGATCACTAACAATTCCTTCTTGACCGGGCTACAACGGTTATTTTTGGTAAGTCGAGGAATCATGGAATCTTCTAGAATGTTAAGCTATCTTCGATTACAGAGTGCTGAGCTATCTTCGACTACAGAGTGTTGGCCTTATCAAATTTGGGGAATATGATACTACAATCGGCAATAACATAGTAAGACATACTAGAAAATTGTTGAACTCCCAGTGGGTCGATAATTTAGAGGTTGCGTTGGATTGAAGTTCATATGTGCAGTTTTAATTGGGTTATAAAATAATTGCTTCATCTCATTTTAACCTCAGACGAGTGAATGTAATTTGCTGAGAGAAACCATTGATCAAATAAAGGAGGACATGCAATTGAACCGTGTACTTGATGAGCAATGTGTACTAGCGTATACAGATCTACCGGGGTAGTTAGATGCGAAGGTAAGGTCTCAGGCATATATCATTATCCCCTCCATTGATTATTTTATTTCAAACCCTGATATTCATAATAATTTTTTTGTTTGTAGATATTGGAGTGCAAAAATTAACAAGAAAAAAATGCAACTTTGGAGGCAGAGCTAAGGCAAAAATTTGGCCTTGAAGACTATAATGAGAGTTTATCCATTAAGTTGAATAAGAAGGTAATGTGGTGTGTAGATGTTAATAACCCCTAATTACTTATTGGTCTATTAATCATTCATGTATGTGGCATAATTATTTTGAAAATGTGTACAGTCTAAAGAAAATGAGTCACTAAAAGCAGTCAATGCCCTTTTGATAAAGCAATTAGACTTGCAACTTTTACCAGCTATACCTATCAGTTTACCCACACTTCTATTGGTTTATGGCTGCATTATTTGTAACTCTGGTAACATTGTTCTTGTGCTGCGTGTTTTGAACAGCTAGCTATCCTCCAATCACATCACCCTATGACAAACCTAAGCTTAGCAAAGAAGTATGATGACTTATTGTCTGCGCATGAGAAAGTTAAGAAGAAGTTGACTGCGAAAGAAGATTTTGTAAGTTATTCAAAATGAATAAAATTAGTTTTAGTTAATGAATTTGAGTTTATGTTTGATTATCGAAAAATGAAATATCTTTTGGCTGGGTTTGATAGTAGTGACTTTATTTAAGTTTAATTTTGTATAGGAGTTTATTTTGTTTGTAAATCAGATGTTGTATTCAATTTGGATTCTTGGTCAATATCAGAATGGTTATGGTGGCACTGATGTGTTAATATTTGTGGCTAACCCATATATCGACAATAACAACTGAAGTAATTGTAGATTTAGTACCCTCTTGACAATTAGTGTTTGTTTAGACAGCATAGTATTGTCGATGCATGCATTAATTGACAATAATTCACTGTCATATCACCATTAACTAAACTGAGTATATATAGCTCATCTCCTTTATGTCTTTGGAAAGAAAGAAGCTGCGAGATATACAGAGGAAACTAACGATCTCGTAATCCCTCCCCCTCCCCCCTCCCCCTCACCCTCCCCCTTCCCTCTTCATATTTATTTCATGGAATGCTCATTTCGCTGTTTATCCTAATGTTGGAGTCTTTTTCATTGTAAGAAGTTGGTTAATGCTGAAGAGATGAAGAAGACTTTGGAAGTAGATAACAATATGACCTATTCTTAACTCTTATACCTATGCCACCTCATGTCATTATTGATAAACTTTGGTGATGAACTTATTAGTATCTGCTCTAATATCTAGTTGTTGTTGTTGCAGGAGGTTTGGGGTCAATCATTGAAGAAGGCACTCGCGGGTGAAGGGATAGGAGACATGGAGGACCCAACCTTTGAAGAACTTTTTAACTAGAACGAAAGATTATTCGCAATAGCACAGCAAGGACCCAAGGGAGATTATCAAGAAGATTTGGTTTCCACGGGGTTAACTCTTGAAAATGTCATCATTACTAGGAAGGAGAATATGGCTAAAGAGAAGAAGTTTTATTCCAACCGTGGGCGAAGTATCTTCTAGATGTTCATGGCGCCGACGTGGCTGATAATAATTCTGCTTTTAGGGATTCGTCGACATGGCTAGAAAAATACTACGTCGAATGAGGAGAGGTTCCAGAACCTTCTTATGGATACTAGTAAGTACGGGTGGTTTGGTTTGGAGGCAGGCAAACACTACGTTCGTTTGTTTCCAAGGTTTGATACACCAATGCTTCAAGTTTCTACTATTTTCTTCGGTCATGCAAGACTGGAAATTCCACTGGGGTTTATGAAAGAACAGTTGATGAGGTATCTTGATGTGAGGATCAGGACCTTTAAGGTATTACTGAGAAAATACAAAGTAAAGAGGTATCAATTGAATGACATAATCGGTATTAGTTTGTGACAGAACTCTTATCATTTTATTTTTGGATAACCATTATATTCCCCTTTATGTATAGGGTTGTCGACAAGTGTTTGTATATCCCATTTTATGTCAGGTGCCCCTTGTTGATTCATTTTATTATCGACAAGTGTTTGTATATTCCATTTTTTGTAGTATACACAGGTCTATTGGCTCACTGTTATATATGAATCTCAATTCTGACTGTTGAAAGTAAGTACATATTGGTTGTGAATAATATTTTAGCAATGCATTTGGAGTTATACAGATTATTGTCGAAATCGACAATATTGGTAGTGTACATGGAAACTTGCGATATATAATATTGTCCAGTTCGACAATTATGGCAGTGTAATTGGAGTTATGCATATATAATATTGTCTAGCTCGACAATTACCAAGTATAATTGGAGCTATGCATATATAATATTGTCGAAATTGGCAATATAGTTAAATTATTGTCGATCTATTGGATAAACTGACAATTTAATACTGCATATTCTATAATTTACCTGCATAATGAAATACTGCATATGTACCACTGTCAGTTGCGTTGAAGAATCTACAAATTCATATAGGGTACATAAGGCACAACAATCCCTAAATTCAAAATAGTGCATCGCTATTATCCTAAATTCCAAATACAAAGCAAATTGAATGTTGAATCAACACAGCAATCCCTCGTCAACAATAATAATCAAATACATATTTATTAATTAAAGAATCAAATACAGATCGGTGCCATACAACTTCTTCTATTTTCCTAGATGTCTTGGTTATCGAGATTCTCCTGTAATGACTGAACAGAATCCCCATTACTGCCTCCTACATGAAATTTATTTTGATTGTAAATATGGGATAAATACATGGGAAACACATTTAGAGAAATCACAAAGAATATGGCGTTTATGCATAGTGTCAAATATGTACTTACTTGATTTTACTATCTTCGTTTTGAGAAGTGGGCATGTCCGTCTGTCATGGTTGTCGAGTACTCCATAACTTTTGCATGTTATCTTCTTCTTTATATCAACCTCTTCCATCTCCCATCCCCCTTCCATCTTGTCCATTTCTTGCGATTAGTCTTCGCTTGTCCTTTTGTTTGAACAACGAGAAGGTTTAAAATGATAATTCCAGACATCATAGAATCTGCTAAAGAAGTTGAGGTCTTTGGTTACAATGCATCTGTCTGTGTTAAAGACTTATCGTAGAGATCAAGGTAAGACTCAATCTTGTCTAGCTTCAAAACCACGAATTTAAAACTTTATTTGATCTTCGAGACCCTTTTGAATAAGTTTAATGCACGAAGGGATAGGTGGCTATGGCATAAAGGATGTCGTAAGTTATCTCCTATCAAGTGACTTTCATCATACGACCTTGAAACCTTGTTTACACCAATCGTTCACCTTGTCATAATAAAAGCCTCAGGAATTTTGAGAATGTCGTATTTTGAGAAAACCTTCAGGAGGTGACAACATAGGAGTGCAACATACTTAAACAACTTGCATCCACAATTACCAGTTAGCTTCTCTAAGTCTATATTTAGCTTAAATGACTTGGTACGACCACTATAGGACTTCACCATAAGTTATCGAAGGTTGCCTTCTACGTTTCTTTCTATTGCAACGAAGCGGACAACCTGGTCAAACTGATCTTGAAGTTTGTGGAACATTGTTCTTGTGTAAATCTTTAGAGCATCTTGAGTAGAACTTGATGAGGACCAACTTGACGATATATGTGTTCTGATGCAAAGTCTTATCCACTTTCTCGGTCTTATACATCTAAAAGGGCAACCTCGTACTTGGTCACAAAACTGTACAATCCAGTTGTTATTGGCAACCAACCATTAAAGAAGTTATTTGTAGACTCATTCTGTCATGTACTGCTCATGCCTGCAAAGAAGGCTGACCTATTCCATAACGGTAACCATCTATGTCTAATATTGAAGATGCATTGCATCCAAAGATTATCATCAAATTTATGTTTATTCATTAGGTCCGTCCACCTGGTTTCAAACTCTACGGCCTCATATGTGTTGTGCATTATCGAATCGATATCTTCTTTGAATGTAGATGGTTCCCGATAAACATGGCCAATTTTCTCAAAAAATTTATTTGTGATGTGCAATGGACACAATCGATGTCTGGTGTTGGGGAAGACCATGAAATAAACCAGAACTTAGAATGAATGACAAACTGAATAATATATGATATTGTCGATCAGAAGCCGATGTCGACAATAAAATATCGATACCTGCTCCTACTCAACAATATACTGTCAATCTATATGTTAAATTGACAATATACCTAACATGTCCAATTTGAACTACTTCTTTACCTTGGGAATAACGACGTTTGGGAAATTTTGGCCATAGTTGCATCTTGATCAATGATAATTGAAACAGGGTGTTTGTAGTTCATTGCCTTCAGCCAAGTATGGAACAACCATACAAATATGTTTTCTTGCTCATTTCTTAGTAGAGCACATCCGTATTGAATTGTTTGGTAGTGGTTGTTGATCCCTGCAAACGGAGCAATGAGCATCTTGTAGACATTAGTCCGGTACGTAGCATCGAAGGTGACGACATCTCCAAATGCCTCGTATGCGCACCTTGAACATACATCGATAAATAAAAATTAGTGTTAGGTCCTCCTTATCTAATTCTATATCGAAATAAAATATCAGATCTTCATTTTGTTTCTTCCAAAACTACTCCAACGCGGCTTGTGCATCTTCTCTGACTACTCGTTCCTTATTTACTTTGGCGTTGTGGTTGTAACAATCCTATTTGTTGAAGGTTTTATCTAGGAATAATGTCGGGACCTTGCTCACCAGAATATTGGGGAACTCAAATGTCGTTGTAAGGTTTTTTGTTATTTTTGGAAAGAATCTGCTAACCTTCATATGATGATGATTCTGTGGAGATACGAGTTTATGGTTATGGATATCTGTGAAACTTGTGACAACATATTTGCCTATTTTGGTGTTCTAATTAATTTTTATCATTGCTTTACACCCATACTTATCAGATAATCTTTTGTTGCCATCTCTGCCGCTAGTCTCTAGATCTATCCCAAGGTTTTTCTTTTAAAAACTATTGCTGATACAATAGAAATGGGATCTGCCTATATCCTTTGATCTTGAACGTTTAGTAGAATTGCGTATCTTGGTGGAGAAACCCTGCCCTCTACCATATCGTTCGTACCACAGATGTTCATCCTCAACGGTATCAAAATGTTGACCCTCATATGGGGCTTCCTCCAACAACGTCTACAATACGTTCATTTTTAGACCTTTCTAGTGACTCATCATGAATAACTTTCGTCCAATCTTCATCTATGAAGTCTTCTATTGTCGATCTCATTGACAAGTTGACCCGCAAAAGAAGCGATTGTGAGTTGCAAGTAATTCAACAAAATATCACAAACCAAACACAATTCAAGACCAACGTATATTTATTTCATTTCAAAAGCCTTCATTACATCACATACTACAAAAGATGGAATACAAAATGTAAATAATCACCCCACAAAAACTCGTTGTACAACACAAACTTTTAACACATTAATTGTCCTATCCGAAAATTTAGTTGCATTCACATTCTTCCCAGCTATATTGACCCATTTGCTACCCATCAGAAGAATCGTCAGAATAATCATAATCATGCTTGTTATGCAATGAATTAAAATATGCCAAATCTTGCTCTGCCTAGAACTCATTTTCTAGTCATCCAAATTCTAATTGCCACTCAATTTTAGCTTGCCTCGTTCTTCTGCTTTAAATTCTTGCAGTGCTGGATAAATTTTTTTTATGAGTTGGCAAAGAAACTAGGATGTGAACATGTTCATAACTCTCTGCCTTGTCCCTGGTAAAACACGCACAAATTAATTTATGGACCCAGTTCAAAAAACTAAACCCCATTGTCAGGTCTCTAAAATAACAGAAGTAAAATCCTATAAAATTGTCATGCTTTAACAAAACATGCTTACAACGTATGTGGTAACCTAAAACAAGCTGACAACAAAAGTAATATTGTCGAGTTCGGCAATATGCTTGTTTATGTGAAGACTTGCATATATACTATTGTCGAGTTCAACAATATAGTTAGTGTGTGTGTGAAGACTTCTATATGTAATATTGTCGAGATCGACAATTACGATAGTGCATGTGAGGAATTGCACAACTAATATTGTCGAGTTCGACGATTATGTTAGTGTATGCTGAGACTTACGCATATAACATTGTCGAATGACGCATTACCGACAATTTATACACTCTCATAACCTATCTGTAGCTAATCAATTAAAGAGAAATTGCCTGACCAAAATTGGATTACGCATGGGATTACTCAACGTAGCTGTATAGCCTACAATTATCCGTTATGTCCCAAATTCTAGAGTTTCCTAACCCTAACAATTTCACAACATTCCATACAAAAAAGGAAAACTGTCTCTAACTTTGAGAAAGATAAGGGTGATAAAATAACTGTAGATAAGAGTATTCTGCTACTTTCTTCTAACACTGTGGGTGTCGCAGTTCTCTGGAGAGAACAATTTCACCTTTAATGGCAGAAATCGCAAGAAAGAGAGAGAGAATGGTATGGGGGAGAGAGAGAGGGAGTGATATGAGACGGGGATAGTGATATGATTTGAACAAATTTGTTCAAATTTGAAAATTAGGGGAGGAGAGAGGGAATTAGAGTTCCACGTGTCTACTACCTAGAGGGAGGAGAGAGGAAGAGTGCCAGCTAGTCCCAATAAGTTTTCCACCTCATTTCCTATATAGCAAATCACTAATTTTAAGAGCCACTCATCTAATCATCTAATAGAGATGAGTGGTTCGTATTAAGTGAGACTTGAGTGTTTGGTTTGTGAGTGTGTCTAAATCCTGAAGTTGAACATATGCAGTCATACTCATATTAAGTAAACTTGGCAGTTTTACTAAGTATACATTCTAAGATGATTTCATTTGTGTACTAAACACTTGTTAGTCTTTATTTGATGACTATCTAATTTTTACAAGTTATGCATAACGGATTTTTATAGCGTGTTAAAAGGTAAAATTGCAACTCACCATCTAGTTTACTCATTGCTCAGTAGGAGGAAAAATAGTACGGGGAAGCAATGCAGGCATGTGAGGCACAATGACTAGGCATGCATTCGAGATGAATCAATCAATCTGATGCTCAGATATGGCGAGACATGGATCCATCAATCCTTCATTCTGTCCATCTAGAGATGGTTTGTTACTTTGAGATATAGTAATGAAAGAGACAGGATTTGATCTTCAGCCTTACTGATTCAAACGGTGATCTTTAGGTACTACGCCTCCAAAAGAGAATGTTACATATATCTCTGCCAGTAAATGCAAATGCACCACAATACCTTTTACAAAGTAAGTGTAGCTTGTTAAAAAACAGCAATATCAGGAACTTTACACCCGGAAACTCAAGGTCAATGAAAAACTCCATACAATCACGTTCTTCCAGGAATCAGTCTGGTCTGTTTGATCTTATATTACAGTCCCAAACAGCAATAAGCTTGCCATTAATTATTAAACGAAAGAGACCAAACTACAGCTGAACCAAAAATATTTGAAATTCCGTAAATTCAAGAACCTGCAGATACAAAAATCGTCTAAGAAAATTATAACAGTTTCAATCCTGATGCCAAGGGAAGAGAATCCGAAACAGGTTTTTGAGAGGAGCTTTGGCACCTTTTACCTAGACACATACATGCAGAAGTTCTAAAATGAAAAGTTATGCAAAAAGATCTTTGAGAACATCCAGATCATCACAAACCCTGGAATTTGTTCATTCCATACATAATTGTCATCAAAAGAACTTGTTCATTCAACACATGGCCATCTTAGAAGATCAAGAGATATCCAACCAAGGCAAAGGAACAACATAAACACCATTCTAGGGAAGAGTATGAATATGACAGTGCAGACATGAAGATATGTACATTGACTTATCCGCCTCAATTCATAGAGTTTAAGAGAACAGTTCCATCAGTCACCTCCCACTTGCCTCTTCCAAGAGTCTTCCACAATCAGCTCATCAACTCCCCAATCTTCGTGACTGTTAGATTCCAGTAACCATGTTACAAAAGATATTTACACCAACATCACTTGATATTCTATTAATCAAAACTGGGTAATTTGAACTGATAATCTCACCTCCCATCAGGCAAGAATCGACGAATGGTGAATGGTATCTTACGCTCCCTCAGCTCCTTCATTGCAATCTGAAGCAAATGAGGCATAAAATTTACTAAATTTTCATCAAGCAGACTATATAGTCCACAAGCTTACAGAGGTATTTATATCAACAAAATAGGTACAATTGCTAGGGTAGATGAAGAGGAATTATGCAGTGAAAGGTAGTCAAGAGACAAGGGTGTCATGGCCCATATGATGCACGATATAATTCTGGACTTTGGAGTTAGTACTGCAGAGCTTTAAAAGGTCCCTTTTACATTAAGTGGTATAATCTTTCGAAGAAGTTTGCTATAAGGATGCGTTGACTTGCCAAGCCTTGTTTTGTTCTTTTACTTTACTCTTATTACTTTCTATTGCCCTTTGTTAATACTTAATATGCTATAATTTATCAATATTTAATGTGCTCTACGTTGATCAAATATGGCGTGTCATCTACAAACTTTGCTCTAACTTCATAGAAATATTATTTCTGTGTTCTTTTGTTAATAAGCAAATTAGTTGAAGCAGGTAGTGCTGCCAAATCTCAATGGAGGAATTTCCAAAATATATTCAAGAATTAAGCTACAGTTGGAAGGTGCGAAATGGTTAAATTCTGGGAGGATGTTGACACCAGCATCATAGCCTAATGGAGGATTTCCTAGTTTATATTTGTTGCCACTAAAGAAAAAGGTCCCCATGGAGAATTTGCTGCGACATGTGAAGGAGGGTTGTTGGACATCTGGTTTATGGAGATTTTGCTTTATTATAACTTTTCCAACTTCATGTCGACTATGATTTCAGTTTCTTATTGAAGAATGGCCGGTTTTCAGTTACGCCCTTTCACTGTCAGTTTTAGCATTTATCCTCACTTTCTTTCCAATACCAGTGGTATGATCCAAGAATATCCCAATCGCTACATTCATCCTCCTCCTACTCAAGTTCATTAGCATTTATCCTCACTTTCTTACCATTGTCGTTGAAGAGTCTTCCGGCCAGCTGAAGGTAGATAATTTTGGAGGCTCATTCATATTTCCTGCTTTGAAAATTTTGGATTGAGAAATAAGAGATTTTCCCTGTTTATAATCTTGCTTACAATTCCGTACCTTTTAGGTAAAAGTTCCTGTATTTCAATGGGGTGAGATCTGGATGATTGGATCAGGTGTGAAGATGGCCTTTAGTGGAGTTCTTAGTGGCTGGCTGTGTTTTTCTTCTTTCTTTTATGATTTTTGTCCTTGATGGATCATTACGCTCTTTTCTGCTTCAAGGCCGCGTGTTTTGTTTTACAGTCATTCACTTCTATTTCCAATTTCAGTTTTTGTCTTTGCCTTAAGGCCGCGTGTATATATTAAGAAGAGTGATTATCGGCAAGAAGTAGGATTCTAAGGAAGTTACTTCTTACGTATCATACGCGGGCAACTGGCTAGAGAGGGGAAGAAGGCTATTGCAGAAGTAGAGGGGAACAAGCCCCAGGTGGCCCTCGGGGTAAAAGGTCGTGGAGGGTAGAAGCCGTCATGTCTCACTGAGGATACATTGGAGGAGCTTACAGGGATCAAGGTCGTGTGACATGATTTCCGAGTAGGTGGGAAATCAATGACAGAACAGTGTAGCATTTTTAGGTGCCTTGTAGCTGGATTTAATTTGTGTGTTCTTTTTTTCCTTCCATAAATGCTTTTTGATCCCCTATATAGGATGTCTTCTTATGATTTCTCTACATTTATTTTAACAAACAAATCCTCCCCTTTATACCAATACCAGCCCCTGAAGCAAATATACAAGCACATTGCACTGAAGCATAAGGGTATGTTCTAAAACATCACAACTCGTGCATTAAATAAAGAGCAGCTATGTGAACCAAAAAACTGAACATGAGTCAACTTTAGTTAGTGTTTTTTCAAACTTCAGGCATCAAAGGGTACCAAACAAAGTTAAAGATATCATGGCCTAATTAGAGGCAAATCAGAACAGCCGTTAATTATACTTCTGAGATATAATAAGTTGAACGAAAGGAGCACATATTGGCTTACCTCGAGCGGATCAGTCTCACCCTCCAACTCAACCATCACCGGGGCATTCATACTGTTTAACCAATGCAAACTACAATGATCAAAAACTGCAACAAACCCCATAACCAAGTGAAAGAAGAAATAAACTACAAAAACCTGATTTGAAGAGCCCGGGTCCCCAGAATTCTTGCACGCTCATACTTAGTCATATACTTGGAAGTTTTTCGATCTTTTCTTTCACCTGTTACGGTCTGACCCCCCTTATCTTCCCCTTCACCCACGACCTGATCTGGAATATCTTCAGCATCGTTGTTTTCCGGCTCCTCCTCCATTCCTTCCTACCAATCAATACCATAATATGGGATAAAAATTGCAGTCCCATTTAAAATATCGGCAAAAACAAACAAACGATACCCAATGTTTACCTCAATCTCAGGTTCTGCTGGCTCATCCTCGTACGTTCCCATGTCCATGTCATTGTAATCGTCGTCCGCCATGTTCAATTGATAGAGTATTAAGACGAAAAACCCTACAAGTTCAATTGATAGAGATAAATAATTAGGGTTTTATTTGATTTTATAAGGTTGGTTTTGTTGATTTGTTCGTGAATTAGGGTTTGATTAAGAAGATTGTGAACAATTTGGGGATTGGTTAAACCTAAACAATTTAGGAAAATATTAGGGTTTTATTAGAGGAGTGAGACTTACGAGGGATTGAATCGCTTGCAGACGAGAGAGAACCCTCGAGCTTCTTTTAACAGGTTAATAATGTGTGGTAAAGGGTGGTCCCTTTTTATCAAATCAAAGGTTGAAATTTTCGAATTTTCCGTTCTGAACCTCTAAGAATATCTCCACCAGTGTTCAATACTAAAGCTCAAGTTCTAGGATGCTCGCGCTTTTCATACTTGAGTTTCAAAACCATGTTCTGATACGAAGCTCATGTCTTAACCGATAAAACACATAATGGTAATGTGTTCCAACCATAGATGAAAATATTGAAACCAAGATCCCTCACCATTATGATTTTATCATGGTATTTTGATTTTATCACAATATTTTCGTCACCCAATATTTTAATCCTAAAAGGAAAGAACCGGTTTATACCAAAAAATATGTAGAAAAACGGTTTATACCAAAATACCAAAAATATCAATACATATTTTTTGTATTTTGATGTTTAACACAATAAATTGTAATGATGGTTAAAAAGAGTGGAGATGTGAAGGAAATATAATAAAGTATTTAGAAAAATGTTCAAGAAAGAGTGTAGGAGTCTCAAAAAATATGTGAGCTTGGAAAAAAATAATAAAAATAAAATGTAAAGGAATATGAGATAATCATTATTTATTGAGATAACAATTATTTATTACAACTTGGTATGAGCAATTCAGTTACAAATTTCAACTTGAAGTTTAAGAATTGTCTCATAAAGTTAACGATAAGCTAATGCATATACGAGTGACGACTCCTCAAATTCATAATTTTTTTACTGTTGATTGATGTTATAAACATTCTAGCAATACTCCTCCCACGTCAAATACTTAAAATAGAGATCCTAATTTCTTATGTGGTTTTCGAACTCTTGTTGTAGCAAGTACAACATAATACCTAGGGGCAACCACTTATATCGATTACTCCAACTCTTCTTCTTTGTGTGCAATTTAGTCTCGAAAATTGGGATGACTCTTTAGGAACATACCCATACCCAGAGGATAGGTCAACGTATAGATGTTCGTTACCAAAGAAACCTCCAAACGAACTGATTTGCTGAGCAATTATCTTTAAATGGGTGGCCATACCTCTTTATTATAAAATAAATCTCACTCTTTGGGTTTTGAGAATGTTAAAAGTTAACACCAATTATCTCTTAATACCATCAAATTATCGTGATATTTTGGTGATAAATTGATAAAATCATGATACATTTACGGTTTTATACCACAAAACTAGACATTGGTGAACCACTGATAATATCACAAAAATATCAAACCAAAAAAAGAAAAAGATATTTATCTAGATATAATTAATTTATCATAGATATTTTGATCTATGGTCCCACCCGAACTGGGTTTGGGGTGACCCGCCAACTCCTAACCCTATAGAGTTTTTAGAGGCTTCTATATATCTCCTTATAATGGTTATGTTTTGTAACCTAATAAGTTCATTAATAAAAGCTTATCTTCTCTCTATATCTATGTGTTTATGTGTGTACATGGTTAGATAGCTAGAGTATTTTTTGTTCTCAACACGTTATCAGCGCGACTCACACGAAGCTTTTGGATTATTAATTGGATATCTCTACCTTATTAAAGATTAATTTGCCTTGCGGAGAGGTATAATTAATTTTTTTTATTGATTATAGTGTTCTATGCATAATTACATGAATAGTTCTATATGTATGTGATTGTTTAGATCTAATTCGGGAAAAATCAATCATTTTTAGGCATTTTTCACAATTTTACCTACTTTTTACCCTTTCCAAGACTATTTTCAAAGTTATTTTACTATTGTTTTTCGATATAATTAGACTGTGAGTGATTTTTTTTTGCGTAGCCCACGTTTCAACGATTATAGGCGTATATTATGCTCCTTCTAGAAGTGTACAGATCGTTGGGAAATTGGTCACGAAAACGATAAAAAATTACGACGAAACTATCAGAGATTTTAACGGCGGTTGACCTAGGGATGACGTCAGCCTAGGGTTTTAGGCTTACTGACGTCATCAACCCTACTGTGGTAGGACCCAAAGTGTTGATGTATCACTCCAGAATAGGCTGAGATGGTGGTCCCCAAGTGCTAATGTGGCAGGACTTTACTAGCTGACGGAGAGTGGGAGGGTCCCACAGTGCTGACGTGTCAACACGTGACATTGATGACATGGTCCCACAGTGCTTACTAATGTGTCACTACCATGTAGCACTTTGATGTAGCACCGAGGGTCCTATAGTTGATGTGGCATGCCACGTATCATCGAAGATGTGGCACCGGGGGTCCCATGTGCTAACGTAGCATTGCACGTGCCATGATGACGTGGTACCGGGGGTTCTACCTGATGACGTGTCACTAGGGGTCCCACCTTGTTGACGTACCTGTTATATGTTGTACTGCCATGGCACAAGGTCTACAAAGCAGACGTGTCAAGCTCACCTGCTATCATGTGTCTTGATACAGACCTATCACGTGTCTCAAAGACACGGTGAACCGTCACCTGGTCTAAAAATTGGCCCAGCTCCAGACCGACCCAAAACCCGATTCAATTAAACCTAACCGGTCTAGGCTAGGTTTGAGCCAGTCTGACTTAGTCTGAATTCTAAACCCAGTTTAGACCTAGTTTTGGTTCTGAACTCGATTTAGACCGATCCAAACCAATTTAGACCTCATATTTTTTTTGAAAATTTTATTTTTATGTTTTTCTATTCCTGCTTTGACCACTAGGAGAACCCTATTTATTTATTTGAAAAATAACAATATAGGGTAAGTATATAATAGTTTTTAATTACGACATTTTCTTTTTATATAGGATATAAATAGACGTGTTTTAATCTACCTAGTCTCTTACGAGAGCCAGTAGAGTTTGAAAACATTGTATGCCCCTAGATACTATTTATTCTAATCTATAGTCAGCGCACCTTGTCATAGAATGATTGATGTCACATAGTAGTTTTTTTGCTTGGTTATTAGTACTAGTAGATTTGCTTTGTTAATACTTTATCTAGATAATGTTTGAAACATAGTAGTTGGTTTAGTTTAATAAGTGCCATGACATACATTCAATATCATCATCAATGAGATCTTTATTTATAATTACTATATGTTAAAAATTTGCTTAGCATGGTAGTTAATTCTGTTGTATGATAGTTAATCTGCTATATACAGGTTGCCCATATGGATATTTCTGCTCATCGAGCATTTTTTGATAATTGGATAAGTAACGACAACTATATGGTAAATAGTGAGACCACGCACCCGATTATACGAGATAAGAAATATTTCTCATCTTTGACCCCGTGTATCGTAGATATCACAACTATCACTAGCTCAGCCAACATGATAGAAGGCATTGGTAGCACCACATTATTACTGTATAAGGGTATGATACTAATTATCCAGTCTGCTTTATACACGAGTAATTCCACCAGGAATCTACTCAACTTTCGAGGCATCCATAACAATGGATATCAAGTAGAAGCTAGGGGAGAAGGACAAAACCAGGTTTTGTGTATCACTTCGACCACTCCCCAAGGTCAGAAAACAGTATTGGAATGACGTCCAATGTAGCCCCTCATGGCTATATTTCACAAACATTCAATATTTTGAGACCTACGCTATAACAAATTATTCTTCCTTACAAGAGAAAACATTCAAACTATGGCACGATCGTCTGGGACATCCAAGTTCTCAGATGATGAAGAAGATTATCGACAGTAGCTCTGGACATTCTTTGAAAGTAGAAAAGATCCGTGCACTGTGAAGCTGCCATTGCAATGCCTGCTCTCAGGGTAAGTTGATTATCCGATCTAGCATGACCAAGGTGGAGTCGGAGTCTCCAACTTTTTTTTAGTGCATCCATGGAGATATATGTGGACCTATCCATCTACATAGTGTCTCATTTAGGTATTTTATGTTCATTATTGACGCATCTTTGCGATGGTCATACGTTTGCCTATTGTCTACTAGGATCATGGCATTTGTAAGACTTCTTGTATAAATTATTCAGTTACAGGCTCATTTCTCGAAATACCCGATCATCTCGATCTGACTTGACGACGCATGTGAGTTTACGAGCACATTCAATGATTATTGTATCGCTAATGAGATCGATAGATATGGACCATTCAGTACTCCATGTCTATATCCAGAATGCTAAGACGGAGAACCTAATCAAGCGATTGCAAAAAATTGCTAGGATACTATTATTACGATATCAGCTTTCAGCCACTACTTGGGGTCATGCAATCTTGCATACCGGAGCATTGATTAGAGTTAGTCCGAGCGGAGACCATTAGCTTTCCTCAAATCAACTAGTCACTGGGTTATAACCCAATGCCGCCCATTTGTGCACCTTCACATGTGCCGTGCGGGTGCCGATCGTACCTCCACAACATACAAAAATAGGTCCCCAATACCACCTTCTACGTGGGTTATGATTCACCATCTATCATTCGATACTTTGAACCTAGTACAGGCGACGTCTTTACTGCGAAATTCGCAGACTGTTACTTTGATGAAATAATTTTCCCAGCATTTGGGGGAGATATAACAGATAATACCGCAAAAGTTTCAGAGTTAACTTGGTAAACACCATCATTATCTCATCTGGATTGCGTTACTAAACAGAGTAACAACGAAGTCCACAACGAAGTCCAACGGATACTTACTTACAAATATGTCGCTAATAAAATGACAGATGCATTCAACGATACTGCTCATGTAACTAAGGGGCATGCACCTGCAAGTAATACTCCTGCACGGTTGAAGGTTCTAAAAGAAACTATCGTACCTCCCGCAAATAAATCAAACGTCAAAAGACTTCGTAGACGTCCTCCTAAGGACAATGAACCAGCTTCGGGGAGTGGCAAAAATTGGGGCCATAAATGACTAATGGTGTAGTGATGGGTATGTAAAAATACCCATTTTACCCTACTTATTTAAGGGTCCTAGACTTCATTTTATTGTTAAAAAATACTAATTATTGATTTATTAGTATTTCAGGTTATGTTAGATAAGAGTGTACAAAAAGCTAAATTTAAGAGCTAAAGTTGTAACTGTTAGAGAAGACCACCTAGCTAAGCTGCAACTCAGAGCATCTCCAATAGAAAACAAATTTCAAGAACAAATCAAGAAAATATTTGACATATTGAAGATATTTTATTATGAATAGGAAGATTTTATTAAGTATAATAAATATTTCACTGAGAATAAAATCTTCAAGAAAATAGCAGTTGTGGAGATGTGATAAGCAGACAGGTTTATATTCGCCCAAAAATTCTAAACTCTCCAAGATGTGAATATATTTTATGGATTTTTTTTTCAGATTTTTATACTCAGTATATATTTCTGAATAAATTCTACAAATTCGATTATATTTGATTTGCTAAAATAATCTCTTACAAAACATGTAACCCTCTCCTTTATTTATAAAAGGAGATATCTTGACCATGAATAATAATCTAATTTTGAGAGCTTAAGAGCATTGTAAGAGAGAGATTGAAGTTCTTGGAGTAATTGACATTTTATAAGTTTTTGCTTAATAATAAAAGTGTTTTTTTATTTCTTTCATCCTTCTTATTTTATCATGTTTTCTCTTTTATTTAATTGTTATAGTTTTTCTTTAATATCTAGCTAAATTCTTAAACTAGGGTAGGGATGTAGCTATTTGATTTAATATTCAAGTAGTAGTAGTATTCTCCTAAATCTTGTGCTTTAATATTGATAAACTATTTATGTTTTTATTAACATGTTTTATATTTCTATGATTATCTTTAATGAAAATATAGGAGAGTTTTATATGTTAATTTGCCCATATGTTTTATTAGTAAAGAAAATTTACTACACAAATTATCGTTTGTAATCACTTTCATAATTTGTAGTTGTAGAACCTAACTAATATTACATGTTGGGAAACGTTTTCTTTAAAAGAGAAAATAAATAGTATTTGATTTTGAGATCATTTTTACAATTATTTAGATAGAGAATAATATTATATTTTAAAAGTTCATGATAATAGTGAAACCCTGAACGCTCGTTATTTTTATTAATTGGTTACAACTATTGTTAGTTTTGTTCGTACAAAGTCGAATTGAAAACATTGTTTTGCGGTTACTTGGCTTAGTGAACGACAACTCCTATAATTATTCTACACACCCTATTTGATATGGTTCTATCAAATGGCACCGCTGGCCATTGTCAAATTACAATCGTTATTTTTCTCGTTTTCATTTTGATTTTCGTTAGTATTTGTTCTATAGTTTGCCGTTATTAGTATTCTATTCTTTTTGTTCCTTTTCTTTTTCCACTTGAGGCGTTCTTTCCTTTGAGTGTTTATAGGGCCTGGAGGACTCGAGCACAGTGTGGTATTGGATTGGCTTGGCTTGCTGAGGAAAGTGTAAACTGCGGAGTCTATTTTTGTTGTGACAAAACTTTATCAACCAATCAAAGTTTTGGTGGGTCGTGAAACAACAATTGGAACAATTTAATATTGTATGTTATTGAGGCCAGAGGTTATAATAATTGTTTAATGACCAAAACATATGGCCAGTTAATGCTTCAAACTTTGGAAAAAAGTAGTTGTTTACATCATCGTAACATCATCATAAAGTTCAAGTGTAGACCAACAATAACTTAACTTTGGGTTTAAACTTTCAGCATTGGTGGATATTTCAAGGTGCCGCCCTTTCTTCATTAATTCTGTAGTATTGTAGCCAACCAAAATTAAATTAAATTTGAGTAGTACATTTTTATTTATTTTTATCTCTCCCCTCTTTGAGTGACTTTTAGCGAGGATAAATCGATGTAATCTTGAGGGAAGAAGGTGTAATTAAGGTGAGGACATACTTATAATTTTTTTGCAGGGACTATATTGGAACCCACATCTAGGGAGGACCTCTCTACAACGCCTACTTGAGCTAGAGAGCCCGGGTGTGCTATCTCAACAGTTTCACCGGGGTAAATAACGAGCCCCTAAATAGGCTGCCCTGCAGTTACCCTTTTCCACTGCACTTTCATGCCAAGCGGCCAATTTTTGTTCATGTGCTTGATGTTTGTACAATTTAAAATTCAACATTAGATAAAGGGTAAACAAAAAACAGGATTTCATCACCCGAGTGTGGTACCACATACTAAGACCCCGGGAGGTCACGATCCGGTTTAACATTTTTTGAACGTGACATTGACTAAAAGAAACCAAGATAAAGCCATAAAATAGATAGTTAATTAAAGGTTTATCGAGCTCAAACCTGGAGTACAGGAACACGCTCATTAAGACCCCTGATAGTGGCTATGTTTGTTTGGAGGAAGTACGTTCCCTAGCATAACTTGTGTGGAAAGGTGATTATAAATGGTTTGCCCCACCTTCCAGCACAGGTGCTTCTAGGTGACTAGAATTGCACGCAAGTTAATGCTAAAGCAATAAAAAACAACTCAACGTGCGAACTGATCTACTATCAGGAATAGGAGCAACCGAACCCTGAGACCGGGTTTACAACTTGATCTTAACTAAGGCCCAACTAAAAAGATCAAAGTGAGGGATTACCTCACATAATTGACACCTGATTGACATGGTGTTCTACAATCAGAACCCTCTAATTCCTAGGTGAGGTTGTTTACTAAATGGAGGAAGTACCCGACCTTTGGTTGACGGTTGCGGTATATATTTTTATACAACTCATTCTTGCCTGATCATTATTGTGCGTACTTCTAGTAGTTTATGAAAGAATGGTTTCGAGTGCCTGGGCGTTATTTTGAGAGGCTTCAAGAATCTAACCTGATTAATATTCTGATCCACTTTGAGTTAGGTAAGTTGCCCATCAAGAGATTCTAATCTCCATTGATACTAGAGATCATACAAACCAGACTCGTAGAGAACTCTGTCCTGTTTAGAGTGAGTTAGAAATCTTTGCATTCCTCATATCTCCATTGAGACTCGATCTGAGTCCAACTTTTTTGCTCAGTCCGCCTAATTTTCTACCCTAATTAGTTGAGATGCGAGATGTCAATAATAATGGGAATGCTCCAGAACCTGTGTGAATCCCACTCAAGGATTATATGTTTCCTAAAATGATAAATCGTGCTTCATGCATTATTTTACCTCCTACCACTGGGCAATTTGAACTCAGAAATACGCTTCTCAATTCATTGCTAAAATTCTCGGGAGGGGAGGATGAGAACCCATATGCCCATGTACGAGATTTTGACGATTTAATGTTCCTTCAAAAGTATTGGAGCGACAACGAAATAGAGGCCATAAAACTTATTTTATTTTCCTTTTCTTTACTAGGAAAGGCTAAGAGCTGGCTTCAAGCTCTATGGCCTAAATCAATCCATCACGAGTTTGGAGATTCTTACAAAAGATTTTTACAATAAGTTTTTCTCTCTTAAGAAAACTGAGAACCTCCGTAGGGCCATTCTTAGGATTACCCAACTTCATGGAGATAGCTTAAAGGATTATTTAGATAAATATAAGGGGCTGATCCTACAGTACCCTCATCATGATATCGACTCAAGGGTCCTAACTAGAAATCTTTATGATATATTAGATGTTGAAGCCAAGAAAAGTGTAGAATCCTTTTGCTAAGAGAAATTCACTGATAAGGATGATATAGAGGGCTTGGACTATTTAGAATAGATGGCTAAAAAATTGCAACATGAGAGAAAAAGATATACAAGAAAAGAAAGGGAATGCCTTTGGAGTTGGATCTGACTCCCAGTCGGACCCTACATTAATGACAATCATGTGAAAACTGAAATCTTTATAAATAACAATAACAAGATGTTTGTTAGGGCACCCGTTTTTTACGCCAAAATACCAGCATGTGCGGTGTGTGATAACCTAAAACATTATGTTCAAGACTGCCCATTTAATCATGAAATTAGGGAGGCAAAGAAGGAGCATGTAAATGCTTTTCATCAAAAACCTTTTATGCTACCCTACAACCAACCTTTCAATTAAGGAAGTTCTTTAGGAAGGGACAACTCATTTTTGAACAATTCTAGCAATTCGTATGGTAGATCTTATCATCAAGGGAGCCTCGCAGGGGGACAGCCATACTAACTCAATCTGAATCAATATGCTTCTTCTTACCAATCCAACAACCAACATCCTTAGTAGAATGCTCTATATATTCCTCCTCAGAATAGGAAACCATCTTCGAAGGATGACATCCAAGCCTTATTGCAATCAAATACCTAACTCATGTAATAATTCATGCAAATGATTAAGCAATTTATGGCTAGGATATAAACAATCATCAATCAATTGGCAACTGGATTAAGTACTAAAGACAAGGGTACATTTCTAAGTCAAACTCAACCCAACCCTAAGGATCAAAATGAGAGCTCTAATAACTGTGATCATGCAAATGCGATTATCACACTTAGAAGTGGCAAAACTATAGACAACAAAGTTAGGATGCCTGAGGATAAACCTTGTGTTAGTCTTAATCCTACTACAAAAGTTGTTGAAGAAGAGAAAGACTCCATGAGTGAAGAAATACCAGTTACAGGGGAAGAAACTAAAAACATCTTAGCTACGGAGAAAATTAAAAATATTCAACCTAGAGGCCCTAATGCACCTTTTCCCCACATGCTTGCTAAGAATAGAATAAAGATTCCCGATGAAGAGGTTAAGGAAATCTTCAAAAATCTTAAAATAAGAATTCCTTTTAGCGAGGCATTACGACAAATTCCTTCTTACGCGAAACATGTCAAGGACTTATGCATGTTCAAGAGACGAATGAATATTTCCAAAAAGGCTATCAACATCTATGATGGCGATAATGTTATTCAATTGGATGCTCAAGTTAGCTCCATAATCTTGAACAAAACACCTTTAAAATACAAAGATCCTGGAATGCTAACAATTTTTTGCCACATAGGGACAAACTGGATAGGGAAAGCCTTGCTTGATTTAGGCGCCAGTGTTAACGTAATTCCTTATTCGGTATTTGAGCAATTAGGTTTAGAGGTACTCAGACCCACAAATCAAACCTTACAGTTGGCTAATAGGTCCATTCGAGTTCCTAGAGATGTTGTGATGGATGTACTTGTCCAAATCGATGACTTCTTTTATCCCGTGGACTTTGTGGTCCTTGACATAAATTCGCTAGAATGTCCTCAAGATGAAATACCATTGATCCTTGGCCGACCCTTCTTGGCCACCACTAATGCATTGATTAACTGTCGTAGTGGAGCTATGAAGTTGACTTATGGGAATAAGACTATCAATTTGAATATCTTCAATGCAACTCATACTCCGTTTGAAGATGAAACCGATGAGTGCAGCATGCTTGGTGTTATTGTAAATAATACGTTTCAAAGTTTAAATCCTAGGGATCCATTAGAAGCATGCCTTACACACTTTGGAGAGGATTTAGATGCTGATGAACTCATCAATGAGGTCAATGCCCTATTAGATTATATCCCTATTTTGGATGCCACTAATGTGGTCGAAATTCTAAAAGTTAACAATTTTGCTCCCAAAGTAGAGTAAGTGCTCGCTAAGCTAAAACTTAAACCTCTCCTTGAAAATTTCAAATATGTATATCTAGGTCCTAATGAAACTCTTCCTGCCATCATAACATCTGACCTAGAGCTTCAGAATGAAGATAAATTAATGCGCGTATTAAAGGGAAACAAAAAAGCTCTTGGATTGAGCATCTCGGATATTAAGGGTATTAGTTCTTAAGTATGTATGCATAAGATTAATCTTGTGGATAATATCAAAAAGTCACAAAAAATGCAACAATGGTTTAACCCGACTATGGCCGATGTTGTGGGAAAGGAAATTCTGAAATTGCTGGATGCTGGGATTATTTATCCCATTTCTGATAGCCCATGAGTGATCCATATTCATGTTGTTCCTAAGAAGTCGGAAATCACTATTGTAAAAAATGATTACAACGATCTTGTCCATACCCGCATGACCACAGGGTGGCGAGTGTGTATAGACTATATAAAGCTTAATCCAGTCACTCAAAAAGACCACTTTCCCTTGCCATTCATGGACCAAATGCTTGAACGTCTTGCCAGTCATGAATATTATTATTTTCTTAATGGGTATTCTGGGTACAATCAAATACCCGTCGTTCATGAGAATCAAGAAAAAGTCATGTTTATCTATCATTTTGGCACTTTTGCCTATCCTCGTATACCCTTTGGGTTATGCAACGCTCCGGCCACATTTCAAAGATGTATGTTAAGCATAATCTTTGATATGGCCAAACGTTTTCTAGAGGTCTTCATGGATAACTTTTCGCTCTTTAGTAATTCGCTTGATCAATGTCTCTACTACTTATCTCTTGTCCTAGCTAGGTGTCAACATAAACATTTTGTGTTAAACTGGGAAAAATGTCACTTTATGGTGAATAAGGGTATAATTTTAGGACATGTCATTTTTGTAAAGACAATCAAAGTTGATAAATAAAATGTAGATGTCATCTCTAGCCTCCCGCCCCCATGAAATGTCAAGGACATTCGATCATTCCTGGGGCATGTTGAATTTTATCGACGTTTTGTTCTAGAATTTAGAAAAATTGTTTGACCCCTTAGCAATCTCCTCGCCAAGGACACCACCTTCTTATTCGATGGTCCTTGTCTTGATGCTTTTGAGAATCTCAGGACACGGCTGACATCTTCACCTATCATTCAACCTCCTAATTGGAATAAACCTTTTGAGTTAATGTGTGATACATCTGACCATGCCATTGTAGCTATTTTGGCATAACACATTGATAATCTTCCGCACGTCATCTATTATGCCAGTAAAACTCTCAATGATGCCCAACTGAATTATACAACCACCGAAAAAAGAGCTTATAGTAATAGTCTTTGCTCTAGAGAAATTTTGTTCTTATCTTCTAGGTTTGAAAGTAATAGTCTATACGGATCACACTGTTATCAAGCAACTTCTCTCCAAGAAGGATACCAAGCAGCGTTAATTTCGGTGGATAGTGTTACTTTAGGAGTTTGATATCGAGATTCGAGATAAAAAAAGGTGCCAAGAATGTTGTGGTTGACAACCTTTCTCGATTGGACAATGATTCCCCAGATCAGTTGTTGCCTATTCGTGAGTCATTTCTTGGTGAGCAACTTATGTCTATTCGCTCAATGCCTTCCGCACCATGGTTTGCAGATATTGTGAATTATCTTACCACAGGGCAACTTCCTAGCTTTTGGACCATGCCCGATAAAAACAAATTCCTTAGTGAGGTTCGATGTTTTTTCTAGGACGATCCATACTTATTCAAGTATATTTCTAATCAAATTATTCGTCGATGTGTCCCAGATTATGAAAATACCAAAATCATTAAATTTTGCCACACCTACGCTTGTGGTAGCCACTCCAGTTCTAAAAAGACCTCTGCAAAAAATTTGTAATGTGATTTTTATTGGCCAACCTTATTTTGTGATGCTCACAAATTTTGCAAGGCTTGTGATAGGTTTCAAAGAATGGTAGCCTTATCTCATTGAAATATAATTCCCCTAAGCCCTATTTTGATTATTGAACCCTTTGACGTTTGGGGCATCGACTTCATAGGTACATTTACACCATCTTCAGGGTACACATACATCTTGTTAGCAATTGACTATGTAACTAAGTGGGTAGAGGCCATTCCTACCGAAACCAATGATAGTTCAGTTGCTGTCAAGTTTCTTAAAGAGAATATTTTCTTCTATTTTGGTATACCGATGACGATCATTAGTGATGGAGGGCAGCATTTCAACAGTAGAATGTTTGCGAACTTAATAAAAAAAATATTGAGTAACACA
Organism: Kingdonia uniflora; assembly: GCA_014058105.1. Classification (NCBI taxonomy): domain Eukaryota; kingdom Viridiplantae; phylum Streptophyta; class Magnoliopsida; order Ranunculales; family Circaeasteraceae; genus Kingdonia; species Kingdonia uniflora. The sequence continues at coordinate 354,378 of JACGCM010001174.1, forward strand.
TAAGGTAGCTACACCTTATCATCTGTAGACTAGTGGGCAGGTGAAGGTTTCCAATAGAGAAATCAAAAATATTCTCCAAAATATGGTAAACGCTAACCGCAAAGATTGGTCAACTCGACTAACTGATGCTCTTTGGGCATATCGTAAGCCTTTTAAGACACATATTGAAATGTCTCCATTCCGATTAGTCTACAAAAAATTGTGTCACCTCCCTATTGAATTGGAACACCACACCTATTGGGCAATAAAAACATTAAATTTTGACATTAGGAAAGTCAATTTACATTGCAAGCTTCAACTCAATGAGTTAGAAGAACTATGGAATGATGCATACCAATCAGTAAAGACTTATAAGGAACACATGAAAGTATTTTATGATAAAAATGTTTTGCGAAAATATTTTAAACCAAATCAAAAAGTCTTGTTATACTCTTCCCGGTTGCATTTGTTTCCTGGCAAACTTCAATCTCAATGGACCGGCTCCCTCATTATTAAAACAGTTTATCCACATGGTACGGTTGAGGTTACGGAGCCTAGCACTGGCAAAATGCATAAAGTGAATGGTCAATGGCTTAAGCCATATTATGATCATTTTAGCTTTACCAATGAAGACTTGAAGCTTCTGGACCCAGTCTATGAAGAGTGACATCCATATCTTTTTTACCCAACTTTCACTCAGTTTGGGGGTACCTTGTTTCGTCTGGCTGAAGATAATAAACTTAGCACTATTTGGGAGGCAACCACCCATGTTATATTAGGTACTATGTTTTAATTTTCTCTTTCCCTTCTTTTAAGGTATATTCTAAAACATTGGGGCAATGTTTCTTTTTAGCTTGGGGGTGGGGGGAAATCATTAACATTTTACGCTCTTTTTAGATAAAAGTTAGGTCATTATGGTAATTTACGAGACATTTTAGCAAGTTTCTTTAAGCTTAGAAGTATTTGGTTATGGTATAATATTTTGATCATAAAAACTATAAAATTTAAATTTTCATCAAATACATGTTTAGAAAATTTTAGAACGCTATCTTAATTTTGATGTACTACCCTTTAATTATAAAAAAATTTACATTGACTTATAATCCTTGAAACAAATGCTCTTCACGGTAGTGTTGCATTTATTACTTTTGCTAGAATTTTGACCAATCAAATGGAATCTAGATTTGAGGTAGAAGTGGTCCGCTACAAGGGAAGCAACTACCTAAGATTAAGTTTGATCATAAAGTAATATATTAAGGATTTTTATAAGCCAAAATAGCTCTAAAAACCTTTCACGACGTAAGGCATACTCGCATGATTAGAATTGAAAGGGGAAGAATTATCACCAATCTTGAGTATAGCCATAAACTATGTGAAAGGAACAAGGAAAAATATTTACTTGTGAGAATCCAAAGCCTAGGCCACGAAGGGGCACCAACCCCGACAGCCTAATCCAACAGGCTGGGTTTGTCGACCAAAAACTCATATTACGGAGGCTTCACTAAGGAAACAAGTACCAAAATAAAAAGGCTTATAGTTATTCCCCAAAATTAATAACAAGATTCAAATTTACTGTGGCACTTGTTAAACTGATCGTTGGATTTGTTTCACAAAATATAAAATGACTGAATATTGACTCAAGAGCCTCTATATAAAGTTGCATGTGCAATAAATATTTTCACAACACTTGAGGATATTAGAAAAATATGTTAAATCTCATTTAATTATTTGGTCGTATCTCTAATTTTGAATAGTTCCTCAAGATCTCTAGTTATATATATGTGAAAGAATTAAATTTTAAGAGATTCACCTTCTTAATGTTTTTACCATTATCAGATATTGATAAGTTAGCTTAAATGACCTAATAAGTATTTAAACTATTAGAATGTTTTTATTAACTTTTATGGGTATAGCCACTGCAAACCCTCACGAGACAAAACTCGTCATATATGGGTAACCTGTAGGTTTAACGGTTTGTTACATATGCTTAATGCAATCGTCATTCTTTTTCTCTGCTCGAGGACTAGCAAACTTTAAGTTTGGGGGTATTTGATGGGCGTGAAAAAATGTTCATTTTACCCAACTTATTTAAGGGTTCTAGACTTCATTTTATTGATAAAAAAAATACTAATTATTGATTTATTATTGTTTTAGGTTATGTTAGATAAGAGTGTACAAAAATCTAAATTTGAGAACCAAAGCTACAACTGTTGGAGAAGACCACCTAGCTAAGCTACAACTCAGAGCATCTCCAATAGAAAATAAATTTCAAGAGCAAATCAAGAGAATATTTGATATATTAAGGATATTTTATTATGACTAGGAAAATTATATTGAGTATAATGAATATTTCACTGAGAATAAAATCTTCAAGAAAATAGTAGCTGTGGAGATGTGACAAGCATGCCTGTTTATATTCGCCCAAAAATTTTGAAGTTGCCAAGATGTGAAAATATTTTATGGAATTTTTTCAGATTTTTATACTCAGTATATATTTTTGAATAAATTCTACAAATTCGATTATATTTGAAATGCTGAAATATTCTCTTACTAAACATGTAACCCTCTCCTTCATCTATAAAAGGAGAGGTTTTGACCATGAATGATCATCCAATTTTGAGAGCTTGAGAGCATTGTAAGAGAGATATTGAATTTCTTGGAGCAATTGACATTTTGTAAGTTTTTGCTTAATAATAAAAGGGTTTTTTTTTATTATTTTTATTTTATCATGTCTTCTCTTTTATTTAATTGTTATTGTTTTTCTTAATGTCTAACTAAAATTTTAAACTAGGGCTGGGATGTAGCTATTTGATTGAATATTCAAGATGTAGTAGTATTCTCCTAAATATTGTGTTTTAATGTTGATAAACTATTTATGTTTGTATTAACATGTCTTATCTTTCTATGATTATCTTTAATAAAAATATAGGAAGAGTTTTATATGTTAATTCGCCCATATGTTTTATTTTATTAGTAAAGGAAATTTACTTCACAAATTATCGTTAGTAATCGCTTTCATAATTTGTAGTTGTAGAACCTAACTAATATTACTTGTTGGGAAACGTTTTCTTTAAAAGAGAAAATAAATAGTATTTGATTTTGAGATCATTTTTACAATGATTTGGATGGAGAATAATACTATATTTTAGAAGTTCATGCTAATAGTGAAATCCTAAACCGTAGTTATTTTTATTAATTGGTTACAACTATTGTTAGTTTTTTTTTGTAAAATGTCGAATTGAAAACATTGTTTTACGGTTACTTGGCTTAGTGAGCGACAACCCCTATAATTATTCTACACACCCGATTTGATGCGATTTTATCATGTAGCCAGTTCATCCTAGATGGAACCACCCATTGACAGGGCTACTGTTGCTACGCAACCTGTTAATACATTGCCAGACATGTCCGACATAACACATATATAGCTATGATAACAAAGAGATCTCGATCAATTATGTCTATAATGATACAACTTGGGAGCATTCAAAAGTAGTTATCGACAATGCATTCACCTTCGCTGATATGCTCGTTATTGATGATGATAATCAAGAACCCCTTACGGTTGACGAATATCATAACCGTAAAGATTGGCCAAAATTGGAATCTGCGATCTAAGTTGAGCTAAGCTCGCTAGTAAAGCGCGAAGTGTTCGGGCCAATTGTCCGTAGGCATGATGCCATAAAGCTTGTCGGTTATAAATAGGTATTCGCACAAAAATGTAATAAACACAAAGAGATAGTAATATATAAGGTAAGACGATTTTCCTAGAGATTTTCTCAAAGACCTGGCATCGATTACGATGAAACCTATTCTCCGATTATAGACGCTATAACATTTCGTTACCTGATTAGTCTATCAGTTATCGAGGACAATCTGGACATGCGTCTTATGGACCTAGTTACTATGCATCTATATGAGAAACTAGATATGGATATCTACATGAAGCTACCCGAAGGGTATAAGCTTCCGGAAGCAATAAAGACCCCGACGCACGGGGTGTGTACGTAATAAAACTAGATAAGTCATTATACGGTTTGAAGCAATCAGGGCTCATATGGCATAATAGGTTGAATGAATATATAAAAGCTGAAGGCTTCAAAAATAATCCTATCTGCCCAAGTATTTTCATTAAGACAGAAACTGGGTTTGCTATCATTGCAGTATAAGTCGATGATCTGAATATCATTAGAACTCTGAGGGAGATCACGAGTATCGCCAAATACCTTAAGAAGAAATTCGAAATGAAAGACCTTTGGAAAACCAAGTACTATATCAGTTTGCAGATTGAACACCTTGGTAGTGGCATACTCATCCATCAGGCGACATAAAATGAACGGATCCTCAAACAATTCAATATGGATGCAACACACAATGCTAAGACGCCTATGGTACTCTACCACTTGGACGTGGACAAGAACATATTCCGCCCTCCATATGATAGGGAGGAACTCCTTGAGCCTGAGATGCCATATCTTGGAGTAATTAGTGTTTTGCTATACTTAGCAGGATGTAATAGACCCAATATCTCATTCGTAGTAAACTGTTTGGCTCACCATAGTTCCATTCCTACCCAAAGGTACTGGAATGGGATTAAGCACATTCTGTGATATCTGAAAGGTGCAATAGACTTAGGTCGATTCTACGAATGAGATATTGGGTATATTACACCCTACTAAGTCTATTCTACCCAGAAAGTGGTAAACACAAATTAGTAGGGTACGTCGATGCAGAATATTTGTCAGACCCACAGAAAGACCGATCTTAGTAGAGATATACATTCTTCTATGGCAATACAGTAATATCATGGAGATTAGTGAAATGGACGATGGTGGATACCTCTTCAAATCACGCAAAGAATCTTGCACTCCGCGAAGCTATTTTTAGATTGGATCGAAAATTAGCCCTTTTAGAATTCATAATCCTATTCCGATCCGATCTTATTTTTCAGAAATCCAAGATTAGTTCCGAAATTGAAATAATCGAATTTTTCAAAATAATCAAAATAATTAAAATTCCAAATAAATTAGAAAATTCATATAAGAATTCAAGAAAAAAAATTGAAATATTGATTTCATAGAGTTTAAATATATTAAAAATCAAATTTTTGGTCTCAAATTAGCATTCAACCATTACTTATACTCTTGCTAAACTTGTTAAAGTATAATATTTATGGTCTTAGACTTTAGAATAGGGTTAATAAAGATTAAATCATAAAACTACAAAAGAGAACATAAAAATTAAATATAAATATTTAAATTTTTTGTATCGGAACATTTTCGGAAAATTCGGATCAGAATAATTGGAAAATTGAAAACACATAATTGTATCCGATTCCGATCCGATTATTTTTGGGAAAAAATTGGAAATCAAAATTTCAAAAATCGAAATTGTAATAGAGTGATCAAAAATCGGAAAAAATAGGATTGGATTTCATAAATTTTGGAATATCGAAAAAAAATTGTAGCCCTATGAAGCACATCAACTAAACTTGTGGATTAGATTTAGTCCAGAAGGACCATACTACTCTATATAAAGACAATGTTGCTTGCATCGCTCAAGTTAGAGGAGACTTTATCAAGGGAGAAATTACCAAACATACTTAACCAAAGTTCTTCCATACTCACGAATTACAGAAGGTGAATGAAATTGATATTGTCCAAATACGTTAAAAAGATATTGTAGTAATTTTATTCTCGAAGGCTCTTGCTTACTCAACATTCAAAAAATTAGTACACGGAATAGGCATGCAAAGCATACGAAGTTTATATTCATTGATGTCTATGGGAGATAGACGTCAGGGGGAGTTGTCTCCACCTGACATGGACATATGCGTGTTGTACTCCTTTCCTAATAGCGCAGTTTTTATCCCTAAATATTTAGCTGGCTAGAGTTTTTGATGAGTCAACGTTATACGTGTCCACCACCCATCTGTGACATATGATTGTACTCTTTCCTTGCATAGCCTTTTGCCCGCAGGGTTTTGCTAGGCGAAGGTTTTAATGAGGCAAGTTGTCTAGATGTGAGACATCCCAAATGGGGAGTATTAGGAACCATTCGGTTGGGCCTCACCCGAACTGGGTTTGGGGTAACCCACTGACTCCTAACCCTATGGAGTTATTAGAGGTGTATATATATATATAGTTATGTTCCGTAACCTAATAAGTTCTTTAATGAAAGCTTCTCTTCTCTCTATATCTATATGTGTTTATGTGTGTATGTCAGATAGCTAGAGTGCTTTTGTTCTCAACAATAAGCACATAATTGTTATGTGCTTCAACTAAAATTAGAATACATGTGCATATCACCAGTTTTGAATGAGTTGGTTTAAGGTTGTTTTAGTAATCCCCACCACCACTGCGTTTCAGATTTTCAAACCCAAACTACTAAATTATTTAGCTATTTAACTTGTGGATACGCTCTAAATAAAGGATTTCAATTTTTGTGCCCCAAAATATGAAGAAATGATGTATTTCAGTTTATTTTTTATTTTTTGTAAACACACATTTCATGCCACACCTAAAAAAAATAATAGCAAATAATTAAACGAGATCTACACCTAGCTAGGCATATTACAACCAGTATATATAGCATCAGACTAATGTCCTAACACAACAAGTCCATGTGTGTTATAAATTTTAGCTGTCTTGGTACAAAAGGAAACAAAACATGCTTAAAACTAGCACAGGAGGTAAGACTAGAGTTTAAAAAACTAGCTGCTGACCAAGTGGTACTAAAACAAGGGTTCTGCAAATACTTTATCATCCTTTCACCGTCAGTAACCACCAAAAGATCCTCCTTATTCACCATATGAGTCACCAATGAGAGAGGGCCCATGAGAATTGAGAGGTTGTGTCCCTCTGCTTTTTTTGCATTAGAGCAGATGATTCTACAGTGGCTTACCAATATAGCAACATTATTATAAACTGCAAGTAAAACAAAACCAACACTGCCCTGTGGGGTTTAAGGATTTCTGGAGGCACAATCATAAGTAAAAAGTTCGGTCTACTGTGAATTTGATGTAAAATATTATGAAGATTTTACATTCTATAACCATAGTTGTTTTAAATTGTATTAGATAGTGATTGAACAGTAGATAAAACAATGTTAATAATGTTGTCAGCTGAAGGCAAGTGATATGTTGAATAAAGTTTCATTTCTTGTTTGCCAAATTCCAGCATCAATGGTAAAGAACATAGAGAATGCAGTGATCCCTTCCATCTCAGAGTGAGCATGTTGGTACAAATATATAATTGTTCTTTAGAAATCAAAATTTGGGCTTGAAGTGTTTTAAGTAAAACCAGAGGTAAACCACACATGAGATGCCCAAGGGCATTTAAACAAAGTATGAGAAGTTGTTTCAAAAATATCATTACACCTGGGGCAGCAAGCATCAGTCAAGATATGATTTTTGGAAAGTCTATGCTTAAAATGGAAGTAAACCTGTAAAAATATTCCACACAAAAAAGATGCAACCTTAAAGGGAGCTTGAGTTTCCAGATCAGCTTATTCCATAAGGATGGAATTGTTTTAGTAGAGCCATGAATGGCTAGGAAAGGAGAAATGTTGTGTTCTTGAGAAAGAACTCTATAAGCAGATTTAACAGTGCACTTACTATTAGATTCAGGGGCATCCACCTAATACTGAAATCCTGAGATATGTCAGCTAAAGGCACCTGTAAAATGTGTTGAATTTCTTCATCAGAAAAAAGAGTTTGAAGCAAATGAAGATTCTAACTTCTAGTAATGGGATGAATAAGATGAGAGACCTTATCAATATCAGGATACAACTGTTAAATGATAGGATTGGTTTAAGATATGCAGTTGTGTAATTTAAGACCCAATAATCTGCTTAAATGCTAACTTTAGTGCATGATCCAATGGTCCAACCTAAATAAATTTTGATAGCATCTCTAGTAGTTAGCACATCTTTCCAAAATCTAGAATCTAAAGATTTCTTATGACAGTTTAAGAAAGTGCCATTAGAAAAATACTTAGCCTCAAAGAATTTGGAAATAAAGGTGTCAGGCTTAGATAGGAATTTCCAAGTGTATTTGCCCATCATTGCAAGGTTTTGGGCATAAGCATGTCTTATATTGGGCCTACTTTGCTTTCCAGGAGCTATTATATTATCCCACTTTGTGAGATGAACCTTAGGTTTCCCTTCCTTACTGAAACCCTACCAGAAATCTCTGTTAAGTCTCTCTAGATTATCCAACATACTCTTGGGGAGCATAGCACTAGCCATTTGATAGATTGGGATTGCAGAAGCTACACTTTTAATAAGAGTAGTCCTAGCTGTTTGGCTCAAACATTTTACTTTCCAAAGCTTAAGCTTGTTTTGTACTCTATTAACCACATACCCATAGTCAAGCTTTATAAACCTTGAGAGCAAAATAGGACTACCTAAATACTTTGAAGTAATATGAGCACTTTGAATTCCTAGGACTCTCCTCACAATGTTAGTCAGCCTACCTGGTATATTTGGACCAATAAAGGCCTCAAACTTATTATAGTTCACCTCTTGGCCAGATAAAATATTATAAATTTGAAGGACTTCTTTAATGACCCCAACTTCATGAATATTTGCTCTACAAAAAAGAAAAGAGTCATCAACAAAAAGCATATGAGAAATAGGAGGAACATTTTTGCCAACCTTGATTCCATCAATTTAAGCTGAAGATTCTTTATTAAGCAAAAGTTTGGGGAGACCCTTGTACATAGAATAAATAGATAAAAGGATCTCAGGTCAACCCTCCAGAGGGGGTGAAAAGACCATAAGCAAATCTATTAAGCTTTATGCAGTAGGAAGTACTCATAACAATATTCATATTAGCGTGTAAAATATAAACCTTGAAGACCATGACATTGCAGGGCATAATATAAAAAATCATATTTAATCCTGCCATATGCCTTACGCATGTCCAACTTAACTCCCATACATCCTTGTATGCCCCTCTGGAGTGTTACTTGCATAATGGCCATATTATCTTGAATTAATCTACCTTATATGAATGCATTATGGTAAGGACCTATCATCAAGTTAAGAAAAGGTTTAATCCTATTAGCCATAATCTTAGATAAAATTCGCATAATAGTATTACAAAGGCTAATGGGTCTTGTAATGGCCTAATTTTGGGATTCAGACTTAGCCTTTACACGAAATGTGTCTAGAATGCTCAAGAATAGTAAATATTAATCAACAAGATAATTTAGCGTGAAAAACCTTTGAACAGGTTAAAAACCACGACATCTCTTGAGGATTTTGAGAAAGAGAAGATGGTCTTATTGAAGTTGCTAACTTATTACAATGAGCTCTTTGAGTATATAGAGTTTCGGAGTAGGGATTCTTCTATATAGAATTGTCTATCTTTAATATGTAGTTCTTTGATTCTATTTATAGAGTTTATAATATGACCATTTGATGACCACTAATATTCTTAATGGTGGACGTTGCAAAGTGTATGTAAGATATTCTTTGACCATATAGTGTAACGTTCTGACCTCTGTTGTTATACAACAGCTCTATTGATGATTGTACACTTGCATAAATCGAACTGCTGATGTGGAGGTCGAAAGCGATGACTCGAACTGAGAAATATTGAATATGACTTTAGTAGTGTTTCATGTATGCTGATGAGGTCGAGGATAAGGTTTTGAGTCTGAGATACGAAATAAACTATTACAAGATGGCTCTCAAGTAATAGTATGAGTAGCATTAGGGATGAATGGTACTGGTTGAGAAACTCGTGTTGTATGTATTTCCTGACATTGTTGTCTTATTTTTAATTGTGCTACGTACTCTATTGTTGAGGTCGAAAGCTCGTATGTAGTTCAAAGATGAAGCATAAGTTCGAGATGCGGAATAAGCTTCTACAACCGCCCCCTCTCAGCCAACAGTACGAGAAATATGGTGGGCGAGTGGTATTGGTTGAGAAGTATCATTAATGTTATAGTTAATATCTGGAAATCATCTCCAATATAAATTTATGAATATCGGCTGGTGTTTTTTGGGTTTTCTGGAACCAATGGTTCTAGTCAATATTATTTCATGGGAAATCTTACTGATATAAGGAATTTGGGGAGCCGCCTTTAATGTTGATCGTAGTATAAAAAGGGTTCTGATTTGTGCATGATGAACTATGTCTTCTTGAATCTTTCTATTGGAGAACATGGTGACGATAAGGACTCAGGCTCGGGAGTCTAGGATTCGTAGGAAGATAGAAGAATTGCACATCAGGTATTTTGGATACCAGCCGTTACATCTGCCAACGCCAATTCTTATATCTCCTACCTACCATTATATGTGACATAAAGAAGTAATGGAGGCGGGGGATGATTATTATCAGATGGTACATTTCCAATATCTGCTGACATCTGAGGCGAAGTGCCAAAATGACATTCGGTTGCTAGCGGAGGAGGCTGTGACAATTGAAGATGAAGCAGTAGGAGTTCGCCCGAGGGAGTCTCGTCGGTACCCTTCTAATGAGTGGGTCTTAATGAAGAAATGAGGCTTTTCGTCTGTCTCATTTTCTTTCATGGACCATAGATTTTGGCCATGAAGATCTTTCATCTGTGTTTTCTAGTTCTGATTATTTCTCGGATTTTGCAGCATGAGATCAGGGTTTGGAAGTTGCTTCAGTTTTTCATCATCTTCTCTGCTGATTCCTGAAAAGCAATTTGAACTGTAACTTTATGATATAATCTATTGTAATTATTGGGCACATTTTGTTATCTGTAAAGTATCCTATAAAGAAAATTTCAAATTAATGAAATAACTTCGTTATGGGGTTTGTAAAGTACGAGTTAGATATTATGGGGTATGATAGGGAAAATCAAGCTAGAAGGAGTTCCGTGTGTATGAGAGTAAATGGTAGTTATAGCTGGGGTTGAAGAGAGAAGAGTTCGAGGAAGTAGTTAGATATTGTTATCTGCGATCTGCGTACTCAAACTGGATGATAGAGTTTTCTGAACTTTGAGAAAGGGTGGGCATTAATCTGTAGGTGCTATTGCTGGATTTGCGTGATCTTGTATGTTGCCATTTTTATATTTGCTCGTACAAAATCGGAGGAGATATTTCATACTGTGGAAAGAATGATCTGTCACAATATTCTCTATTTGATGTTGATATTCTAATGTTCTGTGAATTTTCTTTGAACAATATATCCTTCGATCAAATGTGGGGTGATATTTACAAAGATCTTCCTAGCGGCTATAAATCATGAATCTTGGCTATTTTGATTTGTATCTTATGCAGGGAACACTTTGCTCTAGAGGTGGTGTGACTAACCATGGTGAGGACTCGTGCTCAACATGCCCAGCGTGTTCAATATGTGCAGATGGTCAGTTTTATCTCCAAGGTTGTTGAACTTCCTGAGAGATACTTTTGACGATTGCCATATGATGCTGTACTACCAGAATGGCCATTGAATCTTACCGGGATGGATGAGGAAGGGAAGCGTGTAAAGTATGACCGAGTTTTCTGGTGTGACGTGTTTCAGAAGTCATTGTTGAGTACCACGGTGCGGGAATTGAATGTTCGATAGCTCGCATGTGACAAGATCGTTGAAGAGGATGTAAGGGCAATAATTGGAGAAATAATTATGTGTGGGGAACCAAACCATCGAGGTTGCTTTAGATGTAACTGGGGAGCTTGGTAAGCTCGAAGCCTAAAAACTCATAATAAGTAATTTGTTGTTGGAGTATTCTGTGGTTGGGTTTGAATAAATGCAATATAAGTGATCTTGAGGGAATAAAGTATGTGATGTCTCGATCTGCTTAGATAATAAAATATTCTATTTTACTATTTGTGTACGGATATTGTGGGAGACAGTTATAGGATTTTAACAACTGTATTGATATCTTCAAATTTTTAATATTGATATATTTTAGGAAATTTGTACGATCTTGGTAGGGTATAAAAGTAAGGTGATTTGTCATTCGTACTGTATTTGAGGAAGAAGTGCAAAATTTTGTAATGGCAGATAATAGGGACAGACGTGATGACGGTAGGCGTTATCACAGAAGTCATGATGGCTTTAACCAAAAAGACGTGCTTGTAGAGACAGTAGGGGTGACTGGCACGTGTCTGAAGGAGCTAACGTTCTACAAACTGTGGGAGAGTATAAAAACGTGCCTCTCTCTCCCTCATAAATTATCTACAGTTTCAGAGAAAAAAAAAATTTGTATTAATCTTTATTTCCAAGGAGAGAAAACGTTTGAGCGCTGAGTGTGATTTGAGAAGGAAATCTTCATCAGGTAATATAAAATTATTTAAGAAGCGATGGGAGTGTTCATTCTTGAAAAGACGTCCGGGTAAAGCAGATGATTGCTATTCTTCAAGTACAGGTTGGTAATATAAAGCTCTGTTCAGTTGATTTGTTTAGTAATCTGGATGATATTTGTAATAATCTGCTTGATATGTATAGTAACCTATTTGATATGTGTATTTGATAATGTAATGGTTTTGGGATGTTTGAATAAAAATGGAGGATATGGGTTTAGGTATATGAATCAATTGTTAGAGGGAGAAAATATGCGTTTGGAGAAGAAGGGGGAAATTTAAAATGATTGATTTTTGCTTTTTTCTTTGAGAATTTGTAAAATAGACGTGTTGACTGGGTAGAATGTGGGTTTGTTTTTTCTGTATGTATTGTAGAAAAATTGACAAAAAAAATATTTCTGTATATTGTAGGTTTGATATGCGGTCTAAACCTAGTATTCCCACCAGTAAATTTGTAGTATCGTCCAGTTCCGAGGAAACACCATCGTCAGAGAGGGGGGACGAGTATAGTGTAATGAGGAAACTGTAAACAGTGTAGAGAGAAGCATAGAGGGTGGGGAACCTAGTAAGGTTGATGAGGTAATAAAAAGAGAGAATAGATCAGAGAAGGTGAAAGTTCTTGTAATATACCCTGAGGGGGTAGATGTAGGAAAAGAATACTTGAAATTTAAAAAGAAATTGCAGAGAGAATGGGGAGGTTATGTCGACGAGCAAGGTTTATGGTTCATGGCCTATATCCCCGGTAAAGGGGAGGAAGTTGTATACTACCAAGTCCCATGCTTGGCGAAGTGGAAGAAGGATAGAGGGATTGGTGAGGGGGTTAATCTCTCATATTATAATGGTCTCGGGCTATCAAGCCCGAGGGATGGGTTTTTCTATTTTTTTAATCGGGTTGTATATGGCCTTAGAATTCCTTTGACCTTCTTTTAGAAAGGGGTTATGAATATGTTACAGTGTTGCCCTGCCCAGTTAAATGGGAATGTCTATAAAATGATGATGGTGTGTGAGGTATTGAACAAAAATTGGGGAAAGGAAGGGACTGCGAAGCAGTTCAAAGCTGAAGATATGATGAAGTTTTATAAATGGAAATATGTCAAAAGTTGAAGTAATGGTAACCTGTATAGCGATTTAGCTAGGCTAAAAAATTTTAATTTCAAATCTGCGGGTAGACCATGGAACGACCACCTTGTGTGGGTAAAAGGTAACTGTATACAGGTTCCAGATGAACCGGCGCTTGAACTGAACCATAAATATTATAATCCGAGCAAGTAATATTGACCAATCTTCAAATAAACTATAACTTGTATTCGATCTGTTACTTAATGTTGTATTCCTTGTTTTGGCAGAGCCCAAGCCTTTATCTATGCTGAATAAGACCAGCCTGTTCGACTGTTTTGCTCGAGATCCGGGCGAGCTAAAGCAGGTACTCAGTGAGTTGGGTATCCGTAGAGATAAAATGGTAGATTCTGTAGTTCTCAAAGTTTAACGAGCTCAGGGGAAATGAGTTATGGCTAAGGGAAAAACTGTCTTGACTGTTGCTGATGTTCTTAGTATTCTACCTCCTGTATCTCAGAGCACCAAATAGAATACTCGGTGGCCCGTGAGGTCGGCTCGGCAGAGTACTTCTGTCACCGGGGTGGCAGCCACTGTACAAGAAATCGCTAAGTCTATTTCTGGCAATGTGGCTGAGAAACTTGAAGTAAGTGTCGTTACTCCTGCTGAGGTCGATAAGGACTCGCGAAAAAAAAAAAGGCATGAGGAAGAGGGTAGTTCTTGAACTAATCCTCATACCGTAGCTAAGATGGCAGAGTTGGAGCTGAAATACTGCATGATGGTTGGGACGGATCCGTAGCAGCTCGATGCGGAGTATTACGAACATACGTTTGTAGTACTTTTTTTAAAATTCTTAATTGTTTTTGTATTCGGACTGAAAACTATTGTGCTAACTTTGACTCTGTATGTTTGTACTGGAAGCTCTCAATATTGCTGAAGGGGGCAAAAAAGTATTTAGAAAAGAAGAGCCAGGAGTTCGGGGCTCTTACCGCAAAGTTTAAAGTTTAATCTGCTCGCATGAAGGACTTCAAAGATCAATCCGTTCGTGTAAAGGAGCTCGAAGTTGAGCTAAAGATGGAGAGGGATAGCAGAGTTGAAGAGGCTAAAACGGCAGCAAAGCTCGCAGAAAAGTATTCAGATATGGTAGAGCATGATGATGTGATGTCAAAATCGGTGGAGGCTCTTAAAGTGGAATGAAATCAATTTATCCAATCCTATTATGATTTTAGATTGAGTCCAGCTGATATAAAGCTAGGCCGGGTCGGAAGGTACAAGGAAATTGAGTTCCCGTCAGAGATTCCGGAGGTAGTGATGCCAGACGCTGATGTTTCTCCTGAGAAGGTGTTGGAGTTTCCATCAGAAAGTGCCAAACCAGTCTAAGTAGCTGAAAAAAATTAAATCCCCCTTCTAAACGTATTGGTCCAAGTTAGCTGATTGGGCAAACATTAGATCCTACATCTGAGGTAGAAACCAACAAAAATCTCTAAACCTTCTGTGGTATTCTATTTTTGATTTAATGCAGTTCGTGTGATATCAAATTGAGAATACAAAATTGCGTGATACAGATACGAAGTTAGATGTTGACCTATTGCAGATGGAGATACGTCTTGATGAAAGAAGGTTAGAATGGGAGAATCGTGAACGGAACTTGATGGGTCAATGTCTCTGATTTATCATATGGAAGAGTTCATGACAGTGCTGGAGTCTCGAAATTATGCTGTGCTGGATGAGAAACGGCAAGTAGGGAAGCATTGCGATCATTTGAAAACTTCGCTGATGGAAGCTCAAACTAAACTTAGTAAGCTTATTCTGTCTAAATAGGTGAAGACTGAAACAGGCGATGTGTATGGGAGAGATATAACAACAGTGATTTCAGTCTTTGCATCAGAGTTCTAGAGATTGGAAAAAGAAAGCAAACTGGTGTATGATATTGTAGTTGGAAAAAGTACGCAGTGTGACATGGAGGTGATACGGTGTGAGTATCTAGGTCCCATGGTAGCCAAAATTGGAGTTCTAAGGAAGAGTATGGTTAGAGATGGAAAGAAAATTCTTATGGGGAAAATGCCATAGTTTTTACGTCAACGGCTGCACACGGATTATGCACATGACGTTGTAGGACCTTCTAATATAGGTGATGGCTCGAGTGATAGCTCTAGTGAGGACTAACGATTGTGAGAGTGCATTATGTATACTAACGCATATAATGTATGAAAATAGGAATGTCGAGAATAATGATTTATATTAACCTTTCGTTAAATCAACGATACCATATTAGTCGAACATCTATTGTATATGATGGTCCCCAGAGGTTATCGAACGTAGAGGAGCATAGATGGCAAATCGGTTTGGTTGAAGCCATAAATGATTTGTAACGTAAGAGGTGTTTGGTTTGGCCAGAACAACGAACGATCTTTAATGTGTAAATAAATGATCAGTTTGGCCAAAGCAACAAACAATCTATAATGTAATAGATTATTAGCTTGGCCAAAACAACAAATGATCTGTAATGTGATAGATGATTGGTTTGGCCGAAGAAACAAATGATCTGTAATATAATAGATGATCAGTTTGGCCAAAGTAACAAAAGATTTGTAATGTACTAGATGATCAGTTTGGCCAAAGTAGCAAATGATTTGTAATATAATAGATGATCAGTTTGGCCAAAACAACAAACAATCTGTAATGTAATAGATGATCAGTTTGGCCAAAGCAACAAACGATTTGTAATATAATAGATGATCAATTTGGCCCAAGCAACAAACAATCTGTAATGTAATAGATGATCAGTTTGGCCAAAAGCAGCAAACGATCTGTAACCTGTATATAGAAGTACTTGTTAGATATATTAGAAAAATACTATAATGTATAGCAATAGAACACAAGTATTTCATTGGTATAAGATTGACGTACGATGAATGTGTTAGATAGAGTATTGTATGAAATAGTTGAAAGTACTCAGATGTATGGGGATCGAACATAAATCTGTCATTGATGTAAGATCGTCATACAAGATGATAAATTAATTTGTAGAGAAGTACACTGTGATGGATTTTTATCGGCGATACAATTTTAATCTCCTCGTGTTCCAAGGATTAGGGATTCGATCTCCATGTTTAGTGACGAGATCGTAAGATCCAAGGCCGCTTTTTCCGATAATAACAAAATGGCATTTTCAATTTTTGGACAGTTTCTCAGTGCTTACTTCCTTTCTGTGTTTGGGAATTTCTCGTAGGACGAGATCTTTAATTTTAAACTCTCTATGACAAACGCGTTTGTTGTAAGATTGGGCTAGAGCTTGGTGGTATCTTTCAAAATTTATGATTACTCTATTTCTAGTTTCTTCGATCCAATTCATGTTACATGCCAACTAGTACTCATTCTCTTCATCTGTCATGGTATGGTCACATATTGGGTAATAATATAAAGTGTGGATTATTGCTTCTGTACCATACGTTAGTAAGAACGGTGTGCATCTAGTTAATACCCGAGGTGTTGTGCGATATGCCCACAGGATAGGTGGTAGTTCTTGAACCCAATTACCTTTCTTCTATGTCAAGCGCTTTTTGATCTCATCCACTATAGTTCGATTAGTGATTTTTGCCTGGCCATTTTCTTGAGGGTAATATAGATTTGAAGGGGAGTGGATATTATTGTGTTGATTGAGGAATTCAGCGACTCTTGAGCCAACAAACTGAGGTCCATTATCGATTCTGATGAGATGGGGGCATCCAAATCGGATAATGATAGTTTCTCAGATGAATTTGATGACTTCATCTTCGCGTGTGCGGCATAGAGGGACTACTTCTACTCATTTTGTGAAGTAATCTATCGCTACTAAGAGGTGTTTCTTTTTATCCGGTGTCGTGGGGAATTCTTCTACAAGGTCGAGGGCCCATTTTTTAAATGGCCAAACAACGCTGCAGGAATGGAGTTCCAAGGCTGAAGCTCGAATTTAGGGGTCATGTCTTTGGCAGGCATCGCACTTGCTTTGCGAGTTCAATGGCCTGAGGTTTCATCTTAGGCCAAAAAACTCCTTGAGTAAGAGCTCGATTTATGAGAGATCATTCCGCTGTATGGAAACCACAAGTCCCCTCATGGAGATTATGTAAGAACTTTTAAGCTTCTTTGTTCGATAAACATTTGAGGTACGGTCCTGTGACCGAAATTTTATAATAGAGACCATTGTCCACAATGTATCGCTTGGCATTATCAAGTACGCGTCTCTTCTTCGTGGGATCTGTAGAGAGTTCACCGTCAAATATATTTTTAGTCCCAATATACTTTAGGTAAGGTTATCTCCAATCGTCCTCGTCCTCTTCAACGCTCGCAGTATTGACAGAATTCAAGCTTATGATGTTAATACTAGGGGTGGATAATACTTTGATTTTTAAATAACGCATTTTTGTACCAAGTATTCCTGCCAGGTACGCGAGAGACTCCGAATGCCAATTTTCTCCGCACGGTAAATGTTCGATAGTAATTCTTTTGAATTTGCTCATTCTGTCGGCTACTGCTACTGTGCAGTCGGCCATTTTTCCGTTCTTTTTGAACTTTTTTGTGTAACGGTTCGCAATGAGTAATGAGTCTGTGTAGACAGATAACTTGGAGACTCCAATCTCTAGAGCCGTATCTAGACCGTGAATCATTGCTTCATACTCAGCCTCATTATTGGTTACTTCAAAATTGAGCCTGATTACTTTCTCGATCCTGTCATTGGAAGGTATGATAATTGCGATTCGAATACCTGATCCTACAGGTCTGAAAGATCCATCAGTTAAAAGCCGTTATCCCTTTTTAATTATCCAGTTTGACTTTTTTTTGAAGTGTTCCTCATTGTTGTTTGTGTTATCTACTTCCTAGTCAGGATCTTCTACTGGGAAATCTGCAAGGAAATCTACTACTACTTGACCTTTTTCAGAGTATCGTGGTCTAAAATAGATGTCGTGCTTGCCAAGAGTGACTGACCCTATTTTTACTCATTTGGACCTTTTTTGTTTAGATAAGATCTCTCGTAAAGGGTATTTTGTCACCACTCAAACCGAGTGTACTTAAAAATACTATTTCAACTTTTGCGATGTATACATGAGAGCTAAGAAAAATTTCTCAATCTTGGTATACCGGGACTCTGCAGGAGTAAGAGTCTTACTGATGAAATAGATAGGTTTTTCTATCTTCCCATCAAGTCGAATGAGGATGGAACTTAAAGATTATTGGGTAACTGTAAGATATATTGTGAGTTCTTCCCCTTTGTTTGGTGTACTCATCACTGGAGGTGATCTAAAGTAAAGTTTGTGCTCCTAAAATGTTGCTTCACACTCTGTTGTCTACTCGATCTCAGGATCCATTTTAGACTTTTGTTTTGTTGTCCCTTCACGTAAAAGGTTGAACAACCATCGACATCGATCTGAAGACTTCAAAACAAAATGATTTATCACGGTGATTTTTTCTGCTAACTTCTGTGCGTCTTTCTTTGTTTTCAGCGAAGGCATAGTCAGTAAAGCTTGAATACGATCAAGATTAGCTTATATAACTCCCTTACTGATTAAATGTACCAAGAATTTTCCTGACTGGACCTCACACTGGCACTTTTCAGGGTTGAGTCTCATCTTGTAGAAATAGAGAATTTTAAAAGTAGTGTGCAAGTCTGTAATATGGTTATCCTTTTTAAGGCTTTTACATAACATATCATCAATGTAGACTTCCATCGTTTTTTCGAGGTGATCTTTTAATATTTGTCTCATCAACCATTAATAAATGGCTCTAGCATTCTTGAGACCGAAAGGCATGACCTTATAAAGTATAAGCTATGTTTTGTAATGAAATCTGTCTTATCTTGGTTATCAGGTAGCATGGGTATCTGAATGTATCCTGATGCAACATCCATCATGGACAGGAGTTCGTGTCTCGTAATAGAATCGAGCAGATATTTTATGATAGAAAGTGGAAAACTTTCCTTTGGAGTATGTTTGTTGAGGTCTGTAAAATCCACGCACACTTTGATCTTGCCGTACTTCTTTAGGACTGCCACAATGTTCAAGATTCATTATGGGTAATTGGCCTTTCTGATAAAGTTAACTTCGATGAGTTTGTCGATCTCTTTATTTACTTCTTCTCGGAGTCTCGGTGCTAAGGTCCTCAGCTTCTGTTTGACAGCTTCGGCTTTATCCTTTAAATTGAGTTTGTGGCAAGCTAGATTGGGATCAATACCCGGCATTTCGTGAAATGTCCAAGCGAATACATCACTATTTTCTTTAAGGAACTGAATGAGGGCATATCGTTCTACTATTGGCAAAAGAGTGCCAATGTAAGTTCCTCACTTTGCGCCACTGATTTTGACGTACTTTCTTGCTTTTGCACTTGGCAGATGGTTTTCTGTAGAGTTTACTGTATAGTTTTATCCAACTTTTCCTGTTGTTTTCTGTAATTGTTATGCAAGCTACGGCTCTGAGGATTCTAGAACAATGACGACATAATTTTTATATGCTCGAGCGAGCTTCTGACTTCCTTTGATCTCTCATATACGCCACCATTCTTTTCAAATCGCAGTGCCAAATGATAGGTGGATGAAATAGCTCGCATATTGTGTAACCAGCAGTGCCCCATTATCTCAAAATAATGGGATTTTGTATTAATAACATAAAAGACAACATCAAATGTCACAAGTCTTGTCGTGATAGGAAGTATAATCTTTATTACACGTTCTTCTTTAGATCTGTTGAATCCACATATATCAATGTCACTGGGCTGTACTTTGTTGGCCAGTCCCATCTGATCAATCGTGCTTTGAAAAATTAATTCAATAATACTCCCAATATCTATAATCATCGTGTAAAGCACCATATTTCACATTTTTAACATGATTACCAAAGCATCTTGGTGAGGATAGTTGATATGACGAACATCACAATCGTTTAAAGAAATTCCTGTTCGGTGAGAGCTAGAAACGGGAAGTAAACGAGCTTATTTGTCTTTTATGGATAGATCGTGATATTGGTTGAACCGTCGTCTCTTATTTCTGTTCGATTGGTTGATGATCTGAGTCCTAATGAAGTGGCAGAGCGACATATGGTATAAGCGCTTCTCTCCTGCTGACTCTTCGATTTGTATGACATCTGTAGTAAGTTTATAACTCCCATTCTTGCAGCATTCGACATCTATAATGTACTCATGCATTCCTCCATCAGCGAGGATATACTCTAACAACTGCTGTAAGGCAAAACAGTGCTCTGTTTCATGATGTCTAACCTTGTGGTGAATATAATATGGTTTGTTCTCAATGGGTTGGAGATATTGTGCATTACGGAAAAACTTATCCTTCTGAAGTACAGGATAAATGTTGGCTATGGTCACATTCATCTTGGGAAGGTAGGGCTTGGGCATGTTATTCCCCTTTCAAGGTCTCTCGTCATTAGATTTTGTCTATTTCCTATCTACTCCCTGATCGGCAGTACAATTAAAATCCAGGTTGGTTGACTGATCTCGAGGTATTAATGTTAACTTCTGGGATTTCTGTCTGTCAGACACCATTATTTTTAGGTCGATATAACCATTGACCTTTTTGATCATGTCTTCCAGAGTTATTAGTTTGTTGAGGACGAGGTATTCATTCACCCTTCCATCAACAAGTAGCGCATTGGTGAAAGCCGAAATGGTAATCTTCTGGTCGAGCCAGCCTACTTTGCGAGCTAACTCCAAGAACTTCTTAGTGAACATCTCGAGCTTCTCACCTGGCATCTGCTTAAGGCTGAAAGGGGAGTATAGATTCTCTTCTTTATCTCTGTTGTGCGAGTAATTCTTGACGAAGAGTTCTCACCGCTATTTGAAAGTTGTGATGGTTCCTTTAGGTAATGTGTGGAACTATCGCAGAGGTTCTCCTAACAAGATGGTTGGGAAGAGCCGGCAGAGAATGTGGTTGGACGTGGAATGTAGGCCTAAGGCGTCCTGAAATTCAGGGATGTTCTCCACTTGATCTGTTCCTTTCTATTTATGGATCTTTGGAGTATGGAATCCAGTGAGGACTTCACCATCTAATAGCTCCTGTACGATCGGTCTTTTCAATAATCTATTGTGGATTCCTCTAGTCGGGATTTGAGCTTTGAGCATTTCTTTGATTCATCTCTCGATATATTTGAGTAATATATTATCGAGCTGTGGTGGTCAGGCGGGTGACACGTCCTTCTCTAGGATTATGGTCACCACTCTTTTGCCGGGACTCAAACTCTCCGAGGTGAATTTTTAATTTGTCTGACTCCTGCTGGGCCGCCATCTACTTCCTGGTGAGCCTCCTGAATCGAGATGGGTTCCATTTCCTGTTGATGATGGTTAGATCAAAGTGTACCTCCTACATGATTGTCTTTCGGATGAAGTCCTATTATGCCATGAACGGAAATTTGTGAGCCTTCATGTTGTACGGCATTATTCTTATGAGCGGCCACTTGTTGACCCTGTAGAGCCTTTAGTGCGTCCTGTATACTCACCAACTGTTGATCCAGAGTAGCAAGCCTTTTTGTTTCAAAATTTAAGGTGGCCCGCAGATCTGTTAGCGTGGCATTTTCTTCTGCTTGAACTATTTGCATGCTCTGACTTAGAGGTGACATTCTAAAAGGTGATGATCAACAGTTTCTGAGATAATGGGCTTGAGAACTTCATTTCCATTAACGGTGCCAAATGTAATGGCCTAATTCCAGGATTCGGTTTTAGTCATTACACCAAATGTGTCTAGAACGCTCAAGAACAGTAAACAATAATCAACAAGATAATTTAACGTGGAAAACCTTTGAATAGGTTAAAAACCATGGTCTCTCTTGAGGATTTTGAGAAAGATAAAATGGTCTTATTGAAGTTGCTAACTTCTTACAATGAGCCCTCTGAGTATATGGAATTTTAGAGTAGGGATTCTTCTGTATAAAATTGCCTGTTTTTAATTTGTAGTTTTTTGGTTCTATTTATAGGTCTTATAATATTACCGTTTTATGACCATTAATATTCTTAATGGTGGATGTTACAAAGTGTATGTAAGATATTATTTGACCAGATAGTATAACGTTCTGACCTCTGTTGCTGTATAACGACTCTATTAATGACTGGACACTTGCATAAATCGAACTGCTGATGTAGAAGTCGAAAGCGATGACTCAAACTGACGAATATTGAATATGATTTTAGTAGTGTTTCATGTATGCTGACGAGGTCGAGGATGAGGCTTTGAGTCCGAGATACAAAATAAGCTATTACAAGATGGCTCTCAAGTAATAGTATGAGTAGCATCAGGGATGAGTGGTGCTGGTTGAGAAACTCGTGTTGTATGTGTTTCCTGGCGTTGTTATCTTATTTCTTATTGTGCCACGTGCTCTGTTGTTAAGGTTGAAAGCTCGTATGTAGTTCGAAGATGAAGCATATGTTCGAGATGTGGAATAAGCCACTACAGGTCTAAACTCAGATACAAAGGGAATGTGTTTGACTTTGGGGATGAGGATGATAGTGGTATGATTCAAGGATTTTAAAAAATGTTGGGCATGGAGAAGGTAATTATAAAGGTGCACCAAATCTATTTTAATAAAATCCCAACACTTTTAAAAAAAGTGTGGTGTAAAACCATCTGGGCTAGGTGCCTTATATGGCTACATGGAAAAATGAGCCCACTTAACTTCCTCTTTAAAGACTTGTGTACTTAACTGATGGATATCCTTGTAGTAGCATATTTCTTATATTTTGCAAGCTTCACGATGATAATGTCTCGAATATACAATATCATAAGTATATGAGTATTAGACCTGAGAAGAACTTTGTTTTCAATTACAGAGGTTGACTATAGTCAGCAGCCGTTACACTCGGTCAATAAAACCGTTGTTCGTGCCCCTTAAAGTTTGCCCACTACCCTTAATTATAGGAGTGATGTTATAAATATGTAACTGCTTGTATCTAACTATAAATACATGTAGAACGCACTGGACTAGCTTCTTCATGCATCCTTACTATTAATTTTTTTATTTCCCTTTAAATGTAATGGTTTTTCTCAGTTCACCTGAGGTTTCCCGCTTGAACTTATTTTCCATCCCGAATAACAAAAGTGAAGGTGAAGTTTACCTACTAGAAAACTAGCCAATACAATCCTCATTGCTGAAAATAGGATGAATCAAATTATGGATATTATAGTCAGGAATGTCGAAGGCAGCAGTCCTTTGGGATGTGAAGAAAGTTGAAAAGTAATTGATGAATTCCTGAGTAATATCTTGCTTCTTATCCAGCCAATTATCTCCATTACCATCCTTGATAAACTCAATTTGATTAAAATGCCTTTTGTGTCTAGTAGCTCTATGAAAATAATTAGTATTCTTGTCTCATTCTTTAAACCAAATCTCCCAAAATTGATCTCTCCAATAACACTCTTCATGCTCTAAGTATTACTTATGTTATATTTAAAGAGTTTGAATTATTTCTATTATGTGGTGTTTGCAATCTTTCATGACCATCTGGAGTGTCTCCAATTTTTTATTTTAGATCTCCAATATTGTTTTTATCCCATTATTTTGTTAAGAATTGAGGTAGCTAATCTCTCTTCTACGACAAGAACGATACGTGAAATATGTTAATCAAAAGAATCAATCAAATAAGAATAACAATGACACAAAAATTCCTAGAGGAGGGAAGTGGAAAACCCTTACGGATAAAAAACTACTCCCCGATCAATCCACTATGATGATCAAACAAGTTACAACAATCTCTCCAAGCTTTACAAGCTTTAATGGAGTCTCTCAAATTCTAGGTCTCTAGAATTAAACTCACAGAGGAAAAGATAGCTTAAACAAATAAACTAAGTTCCATTTACATACTAGGGAACTAAAAATACAAGTAGAACGAATCTCGATGCAAATTTAATGTCCTAGAAGCAAACCTACGCATAGCTCGTTCGAACGACTTTAACGATAATTGGTCTCCAGCCCTAGAAACATGTAACTCGTTCGAAGGACTTTCAGGAACCAAGTTCTATAACGCGAAAACAGATAATCTCGTTCGAACGACTTCGACGATTTTTATTCTTTGACAATTCTTTCATTTTGAGTTCACACCCAACAATCTCCCACTTGAAGTCTAATCCTGTAACTCATCTCTAGATCTCCAAATAAATTGCTCGCACTGCCAGGACTTTCAATCTTGAAGACCCACAGAAGTTTTACATGTCGCCAACTTCTGAAAAATTACTACCTTCATAAACATATCGGCCGGATTCACATCAGTATGAATCTTCACAAGTTTTAGCACACCGTCCTCTAGGAGCGAGCGAATATAGTGATATCGAACATCAATGTGCTTGGTCCAAGAGTGAAAAGCTAAATTTTTCACTAAGTGTATAGTGCTTTGACTATCACTATACAACTTAGGAGAAAATTGTTCTCTACCAAACTCTTTTATCAACCCTTTCAGCCAAACCATATCCTTGCAAACTTCCGTAGCCGTAACATATTCTGCCTCCGTCGTAGACAAAGCTATAATCTTCTCTAGCCAAGAAACCCATATAACCGCTGCTTCCCAATGTAAAAATGAAACCACTAGTACTCTTCTGCCTATGAATGTCACCCGCCATATCAGAATCAACAAAACCCTGTAAGCATATATAAGAACCTCAATAACATAATGCCATATCTTGAGTCCCCTTTAGATACCTCAATATTCATTTCATAGCTCTCCAATGCTCCTTGCTCAGATTACTCATATACTTACTAACAACTCCCACTACTTGGGCAATATCTGGTCTCGTACAAATCATAGCGTACATTAGGCTACCAACTACGGATTGATAAGAAACCTTTCGCATCTCATCGTAATACTTTTGCATCTTCAGACAACAATCCTTTGATAATTTGAAGTGACCTCCCAATGGTGTACTAACAACTTTATAACCATCTATATTGAACTGCTAAAGTACTTTGCTGATGTACGCAGTTTGAGACAACATCAATTCTTGCCACTTTCTGACCCTTGTAGTACGCAAACCAATAACTTATTTTACTCCACCCAAGTCCTTCATAGAAAGCTCCCAGGATAATTGTTCCTTCAACTTGAAAATTTCTTTCATGTCAGCACTTGCTACCAGCATATCATCTACATACAAAAGTAGAATAATATACGAGTTCCCCGTAATATAGATAAAACAACAATAATTTGCATTGATCTTCGAATAACCATTTTTGGACATAAATTTTTCAAACTTCAAATACTACTGTCTCGGTGCTTGTTTCAAACCATATAAGCTTTTCATGAGCCTACACATAAGATTTTTTTTCCCTTTAACTGAATACCCTTCGGGCTGCTTCATATAAATTTCTTCATCAAGGTTACCGTGAAGAAATGTTATATTGACATCAAGTTGCTCAAGAAGCAAATCTTCAATTGCAAATATATTCATCACAACCCGAATAGTAGATATCTTTACAACAGGAGCAAAGATCTCATCAAAATCTTCTCAAAATCAATGCCATCTCTCTGCTGAAAGCCCTTCATCACAAGTATATCCTTGAATCTCCTTGAACCGTTACATTCCTGCTTTAGTCTGTATACCCACTTGTTGTGCAATATTCTCTTCCCTTTCGGTAACTAAACTAAATCCCAAGTTTGATTAACTGATAATGACTACATCTTATCATCCATAGCAAGCTCCCCCTTATTCTTGGCTTTCACATCTAAAGCCTCCTTGTAACTTTTAGGTTTACCACCATCTGTAAGTAACAAGTGATTTAGGGAGTTAACGTACCTAGCCAAAATTCTTGTAACTCTCGGCTCCTTTTAAAGTGTTATTAGAATGTCTAGATCATTAGGTTCCTCGCTTTGATCTGGTGCATCGGACTCAACCACGACTTCTTCATCAACCTCTCAAGAGGGTTCACCATCATCAATGTCGAGATTTTCTACTGCTTCACTTCGATTCTTTTCCATAGGTACTTTGAAGTCTTTATACAAGACTTCCTCATTGAATGTAACATTATGGCTCTGGATAACTTTCCGATTCTTCGCATCCAAAAATTTGTACCTAAACTCATTACCACTGTATCTAATGAATATGCACTTCGTCGACTTTGCACCTAGCTTTGTCATTGTATTTGAATTATCAAGCACATATGAGGTACAACTAAAAATACGCAAGTGATTTAGGTTTACCTCTATACTGGTCCATGCTTCTTCAGGAAGTTTAAAGTCCAAAGCCGTTGAAGGCCCTTTGTTATTCAAGTATGCCAACGCACTAACCGCATCCGCCCAAATTTTTTTGGCAATCCACCATTGAGTCTCATACTTCTTGCTCTTTCGTTTATTGTTCGGTTCATATGTTCTGCAGCACCATTTTGTTGTGGTGTTCTGGGAATAATCTTCTGTCTCCTAATCTCGTTAGATGTTCAAAAGTCTTCAAACTTGTCACTACAGTATTTGCCCTCGTTATCCGACCTGAGACACTTCAGTTTCAAATCAATTTCATTTTCAACTAGAGCCCTCAATCTCTTAAATTTATTGAACACATCTGATTTTTTTTTTACAAAGTAGACCCACAATTTACGAGTATCATCATCAATAAAAGTAACGTAATAGTGAGAACTTCCAAGAGAAGATACCTTGGTTGGCCCCCAAATATCTGTGTGTACAAGATCTAGCTTTCCAGGTTTCCTTGATCTTTCAGTTATTTTGAAATTGACCTTCTTCCAGCTTTCTAGGTTTCCTTGATCAGCAGGTAAGAAATGCCTCGCCCCGAATAGAGAGGTTTTGGGATGACCTTAACGGGTTTGGGGGCGGGTCTGGGGAAAGCCTCCAAAAATCTAACAGGGATTAGAGCGGGTATGGTATAGCTTCAACAAATCCCCGACTCCGCCCCGACCCATTTAGCTATTTACTATATACCCTATATACCTCTAAATAATTGGGGATAAAAGCCTTTCTTCACCTCTCATCTCTCACTTGTCTTATTTAATGACTTTGCTTATGTATTTAAGTCTTACAATTTGGACTCATATCTTATGTTTTAATTTATTTTGATGACTTTGCTAATGGTATAGCTTAGCAAAAAAAAAATCATATAAGATGATATTTTATTTAATTTTTGGTGTAGTAACAATTAAATGGGGCGGGGGTGAGATTTAGTATTACACTGTGGGGCGGATTTGGGGATATACGTTTAATTTTTGGGGCGGGTATGAGAGAGATGAACTTAGGGAGGATGGGGGTGGTTTGAGCTCCCCCACCCCATTATCATCCCTATATGGAGGCTACTAACATTATCAAAAACTCAACCCTAAAGCCCTAGGCTTTGGGCATAATTAAAAGTCGGTGGGGAGTAGCTCGGGTTCCTGAACCGGACTATATTCCCAACAGTTTTCCATCACAAAACTAATCCGGCAAAATTTTTAGAAAAATTATGAAAGCACAAAAGGAATGACAAAATAGAACTTGTGGCCCTTATTTGAATCACACGCGCCCATGCTCATTC
Source organism: Kingdonia uniflora (assembly GCA_014058105.1). Lineage (NCBI taxonomy): Eukaryota > Viridiplantae > Streptophyta > Magnoliopsida > Ranunculales > Circaeasteraceae > Kingdonia > Kingdonia uniflora. Next base: position 382,162 of record JACGCM010001174.1, read on the forward strand.
AGCCCCGATCGAAAAGAGAGAGAGAGAGAGAGAGAGAGAGAGAGAGAGAAAGAGAAGTACCAAATCTTAAATTAAGCAATCGTTAGCAATCAAACCTAAGAACATCTGTACCCGACACACCAAATTATTTAAAAACCAAATTTGGCGAGTCATTTTATTAAAATGTAGTTATATCCGGCTCAACAAACAAAAGCCATTTTGACCAAAGTTTTAATTTCTCACCAAATTTGGCGACCTTCACTTGCTATTTTTTTTTCATTTTGAAAACAATCTGACGTGACAATCTTCCCCATAGCATAAAGGTTGTGTAAAGTAAAAAAACTTTTCTCTTTTAGACCCACATTCAAATCTAGAGATGTTGACCACCACTAAAACCAACCCAATCTTAATTTAATTTTCAGCCACAGTCATCTTTCTGCCATAACTATGAATCAAAACTCTATCATGATCTTTCTCTTTCTCTTAATCTTGCTGACTCAATTTCTCTATCTAGAATTTCATTATTGTCCCCCTTTTTTGAATTTGCTTAATCCCTAGTGTAATGGCCTAATTTTGTAGCTCGAAATGGCTCAAAATTGGGTCTTACACCAAATGTACATGTGACGAAAACTAGTATAAAGCAAGAAATAACACATGTGATTTAGCGTGGAAAACCATTGAATAAAAAAAACCATGACCTCGAGTTGAGGGTTTTAGTAACAGTAACTTTTATTGCTTGAGGCTGATATCTTATTATAAGTAATCTCTCGAACTATAAATTTTTGATCTTGTAAATAAGAAGTTTTGTGTTAGAGTATAGAAAATCTGGTTTTTCTTTTTTGGATAAAACTTCTCATAGTGGGTAGTTTGTCATGACTTTAACTGAATGAGCTTGGAAGTAGTGCTTAAGTTTCTGTAAAGTGTAAACAAGAGTTAGAATAAGTCTCTAAATTTTAAAATACCTCGATTCCACTGGAGTAAGGGTTTTGCTGATGAAGTAAACTGGTTTCTCAATCTTCTCTTCAAGTCGAATGAGAACTGAGCTGATAGAAGTGTTTATAACTGCCAAGTTCAATTCCTCATTATCTATCGAGGTACTCATAATGGGAGACATCCCTAAATAGGTTTTGAGTTCCTGAAAAGCTATCTTGCATTATGATGTTTATTAGATCTCTTCGTTGGGCTGAACTTTTCCTCATTTGGTACAACCTCAGAGTAGTAGGAACAGCCAACGACAGCAATCTAAAGATTTAAAAACGAATTGGTTAATAGCGGCGATCTTGCCTGTAAGTTTTTGTACATCCTTCATTGTTTTGGGAGATGACATTTTGAGGAGGGCTCAAATTTGATTTGGATCTGCCTCAATCCCCTTCTTACTGATGAGATAGCCAAAGAATCGGCCTAAATATACTCCAAATTAATATTTATCAGGATTGAGTCGCATCCTGTAAGAGCGTAGAATGTTGAATATTATGGTGAGATCTGTGATGTGTTTGTTTAACTGTATGCTCTTGTACAAGAGATCATCGATGTAGACTACAACAATTTTCCTAAGATGTATTTTGAACATAGTCGTCATTAACCGTTGATAAGTCGCGCCTGCATTACTTAGTCTGTAGGGCATGACTTTGTAGCAGTAAAGTCATTTTAAGTGATAAAAGTGGTCTTTTCTTGATCTTCTTCCAAGAGATGAATCTGATTGTATCCAGAAGTAGCATCTACCATAGATAGAAGTTCGTGACCTGCCGTGGAATCAAGAATTTGATGGATGATGGGAAGAGGCAAACTGTCATTTAGAGTATGTTTGTTTAGATCGGTAAAATCTACACAAACTCGGACCTTTCCCTTCTTTTTTGGAACATCGACACTGTTGGATATCTAATATGGATACTTTGCTTCTCGAATGAACCCTACTTTGATCAATTTCTCGATCTCAAAGTCAACTTTATTTCGAAGACGAGGTGAGAGTTATTTTTATTTCTGTTTGATCGTTGTGGCATTGTTCTTGATGGCCAATCTATGACACACCTTGGATGGATCGACCCCAGGCATCTCTTCGAAAGTCTACACAAAGATGTCTCGATTCATTCGTAAGAATTAAATGAGAGCATCCTTATCATGCTAGACCAGCTTGGTACCGATGAAAGTACCCCTGCTAGGTCTATCAATGTCGATGTATTCTGTAGGTTCTTCTATTGAAGGTTGGTCATCAATGCGACCAACTTTCTATAATAACTATGCAGCATATCAGTCTGATGTATCTAAAATAACAGAAATGGTGGTCTCACAAGCTCTGGAAGGCTTTTGATTGCCTTTGATTTCATAGATGTCATCATTGTGTTTAAAGTAAAGTGTTTAATGATAAGTGGAAGCGATCGCTTCCATGTTGTGAATCCAACAGTGGCCCATAATCTCGAGATAATGAGATTTGGCGTTGAAGATGTAAAATACGACATCGATTGTGGCTGATCCAGCGGTGATAGGTAAGATGATCTTGCCTACCCGTTCTTCTTTGGAACCGTTAAATCCACTGATATCGGTGTTGCTCGGAATGACTTGATCGGCCAATCACATCTGATCGATTGTACTTTGAAAGATAATCTTAATACTGCTTCCAATATCGATCATCATTGTATGCATGAAAAACTTTTTCATCTTGAGCATTATGACTAATGCATCATGATGTAGAAAATTTATATAAATAATGTCATAATTTTTGAATGAATTCCCAAGCTGACAATTGCTCGACTCAGGCAGAAGCTTGGCTTCTATATCGTGAGGTGTGATATTACAACATTCTGATAGTCTCCTACGCTTGAATCTGCAAGAGTTATTGATATGATGAATCTCGATAGATATTTCTCCTCAGCCTAATCTTTGACCTGGACGACGCCAATCTACTTCTTATAGCTGCCATCTTTGTAAGATTTCAGATCGGCAATGTATTCTAACATTTTATCATCTTTGAAGATATATTCCAGCAACCTGTGTAAAACATAGTAGTTATTAGTAGCGTGATGATTTACCTTATGATGCATGCAGTACGGGCAACCTTCGATTGGTTACAATGGTTGAGTTAGACGGTATAGCTTATATTTTGATAGAATTGGAAAAATTGTAGAGATTTGGACATTCATATTGGGGAGGGCCAGCTTGGGTAATGTGTTACCTTTCCGAAGTTTGCTAGTATTGGCCTTGGAACGCTTTTGATCACCCAATCCTCCTTCGGTTCATTATTTTGTTCTGTAGGTGGACCTTAAGTGGTTAGGACAGATTTAGTAGATTTATGCCTTTTGCACATCATCCTTTTCAGGTGGACATACTCATTGTCCTTGGTGATCATATCCTCCAAGGTTGTAGGTTTATTGAGGAAGAGGTGCTCTTTGGCGTTGCAGTCGAGCTGGTGTGCGTTAGTGAAAGCAGTAACAACTATTTTATGATCAAGATTATCTACTTTTCGCGCGAGCTCCAAAAACTTCTTTACAAATACCTCAAGCTTCACCCATTGTGATTGTTTAAGACTAATAAGAGAAAATAAATTCTCCTCCTTATCTTTGTTGTGAGCATACGTCTTGATGAATTGTTTATGTCGCTGATCAAAATTGAAGATGAAATCTTCAGGTAAAGAATGGATCCCCAGAACGGTTCCCCCTGTAGACTTGTTGCAAACAGACGGCAGAGAATGTGGTTAAGATTGGAGTACAATCCCAATGAATCACAATATTACTGAATGTGCTCCTTTGATCGGTGTTCTTGTATTTACGTATCTTTGGAGTATAAAAACCTTTAAGTATTTCCATATCGAATAACTCTTTGGCAATTAGACTTCCTTGTAACTTGGTAAGATCATCTTTATTACCTGAAGTTTGAGCTTCAATCAACTCCTTGATGCGCTAATCCATATGTTCTTGTGTGATGTACTGGCGTGTGGCCTGAGTAGCTTGGCAAGGTGGTTGAGGATTATGAGTGTCGGTGCCCTCACTCAAGCGATCACGTGCTGGAGACCTATACTGATATCAGACTAAACTTTACCGCCTAAATGAATGGAAGGTTGAGGTTCATGCTGAACATTTCTGAAAATAGCTTTGCTGGTGGCCCCTCGAGGTCCTTACCTTTCTTGTGTAGAAATTTGGGTGTACTCCAGAACTTGATCATGATCTCTGGCTTTATAAACTTGATCATGATCTTCTTCTTTATGAGCTTCGAGTGTTCTGACATTTACTATTCTTTTTGATCTTGTTGTTTATGATCTCGTTTCGTTTCCTTACCCAATTGTCAAATGGTACCATCAAAGTCAAGTTATACTAGTGAAACCTTCCTATTTTTATTCGAGGCGAAAAAATGACTGTGTCCAACCGAAGATATGATAATAGGCATTTTGTTTTCTTCACCCATTTTTGGCATTCGTTATTTCTAACCTCAGTTTTACACTTGCAACCCGTTGAGCCTTAAAATATGCCCTTTCATTTCTTTTCCAAAGCTCTTTTTTTTACCCAATTGTTCTGAGACTTTTCAGTAAAAAAAAAAGGGAAAGGAAAACAATGTGTGATTTTTGGGGGTAGATGTAGAGAAGAATACAATGAATCCCAAAATAAAGGGGATGTGAAGAGGTATGTTTATGTGTGTACTTCATAAGAAAGAGAACAACAAAAGAGGAATATGGTTTTCAAAAAAATAGAGCAGTAGTGTAACTGGAGTCTCAGAATACTAACAAAAATACCTACTCCATCATATGCCTACCCGTGCCTACATTATAACCTATATAAAGACCTATTTGATCTTGAGTTCGGCTTAGTCAATATTAGTGGAGATTGGAAATAGGGAATCTAACTTGGTATAAACTTGACACCATTCGTGACAAATGGGTTTCTTTTCCATGAGATCTTCCAGCTCACAGTGCTTCATTTTTCTGATGAAATATGATTTTTGTATACGTTATATTCATATTCATATTTCACACAGAGTACTAGCAAGTCAATTCTCAGTGATTTTGAGTGACCACCATGAGAGGCCTAAGTTGAAACAACTTTCCCTATAATGTCTTATTTCTGGTTGTTAGATATGTTGAATGTATGGTATTGCTTTACGTTGACTGAGCACATACACACTCTGAGTAAATACTTATTATAATTGGCTTTTCTATGGAATGATTTCTTATCTGATATTCATATAACCTGTGATTAGACTCTCGTATAGAGTAGACGGGAGTATTGTTTTCTTTTGTCGTTTACTTCCTTTTGTTTCTAATTGAAAAATAAAATAAAATTTGTTCGAATAAAAATATTATCTATTCGAATATTTTGCCTCAACGCAATTTTTATTCGAATAAAATTTTGTTTTATTCGAATATTTTTCCCAGTTTAAATTTTTTTTATTTAAGCTCAACTTTTATTCGAATTGAATTTTATTTTATTCGAATATTTGTCCCCATCTTTTTTTTAGAAGTTCACAACTTTTATTCGAATATAACTTTTTTTATTCGAATATTTTTCCTCAGTTTGTTTTTTTATAAGTGTATAACTTTTATTCGAATATATTTTTTTTTATTCGAATACATTTCGCAGAATCTTTTTTTTTTAACATTAATTTTTTTTCTTTTTTCACTCTCTCTCCTTTTTGTTCGAATATAACTTGCATTGCCTCTCTCTCTCTCGAATCCTACCAAGTTTTGAATTCCATACTCGTACATCATTGTGCTTGATTACCTCATCTTAATAGTTGCGTTTAGAATTTTATGATTCGAAGCTTTGAGGTCCAATTAGTGGTTTTCTCTCGGCAGTTTTTGCCCTAATTTCATAATTGCACTCCTTCTTCAATGTGGTAAGCTTCATCTACTCTCTCCTTCAAGTTTGTTGATCAATTTGTCAATTTGTGTTTTGGAATTGAGTTGGATTTGGAGTTGTTGTTTCGAATTGGAACTGTGATTTGGTTTTGGATTTGGGGTTTTGAATTGGAACATTAAATTCGATTTAGGTGTGTTATTTGCAATTGGAACTGTCAATTGGAGATTGGAGTGGTTGTGGTTTCTTGCAGAGTTTTGGGTTATTTGTGTGGTGATTGCGTGTTTGCGGTTGTGAAGAGTTGTTTGTGTGATTCATTGGGTTCCCCTGCTTAACCGTGTTGGTTAGGTTTAGGGAAGTGGTGGAAATTTTCTTGCAGGTTAAGTGAGTACTTTGGGCATTGGTTGCCATGGCTCGGGAGAAACGTCATGAGACTACGTCTCCAGTTTCGGTTCCAAGCGGTCAGGCTAAACGGGGTTGGATGAGAAGAGGAACTAGGACGGGTCCTAGTAATGTTGCTCATCAAGCCACTGGATAAGGAGGATCTAGTAGTATTGGGGGGTCTCGTGATCATTCACGAGACAATGACGGAGGGAATCACGGTATGAATCTTAACCCCACCCATTGGTCTACCTCGCACTCTGGTTTTAAGTTTCGGAACTATCAAAAGGAAGTATCCCTTGATGGGGAGGTGTTCTGTGAGAAATACCCCACTATCGCGCAGGTTTTTAATGCTTTTGCTAAACTTGGTTGGACTGGGATTATTCATCCCCAGATGCCGTGTTATCCACGTTTAGTACGACTTTTCTATGCTTTTCTCCACGATGTGCAGGGCACAGGAGATGACAATCATTTCTGAGTTTCTATTGATGGGTTCGAGTATCATATTGGGTCGGATGACATCCGACACGCTTTTTGTTTGGGTGAGCTTGAATGTGAAGATGAGGAACTTTCGGAGTGGCCTTTGGTTCATAGTCAGTTTCCTTCCAAGAAGGACATGATGGAGGAACTTCGTGTTTCAGGGAAGATAAAAGGCTCATATCTCAGGCGTAAGAATCTGAGCGACGATCTATGCCTCTTTCATATGATTGCTCATAGGAACATTATTCCCCAACTGAGGAATAAGAATGTTCTGGTGGGTAATATGCTTTATTTGGTATATATTTACCATAAGGGGTACACTGTAGATTTGGTGGATGTTATTATGCAAGAGATGATTCTTACGTCTAACCCAGACTATAAGGCACGGGCTTTGCCATACAACAGGTTTATTTCACAGCTTCTGGTTGCGATGGGTTATGTTATCCGTGTGGATGAGGAGGCAAATGAGAGGAACGAAGTGATTAATTCTAGTTACTGGAAAAAATAGAAAACATATGGTGCCTTCTGAGTCGAAGACTGAGTCTGAGTCTGAGGAGGATGCAGAGAACTCGGAGACTGAGGCTGCACCTACTGCAGCTAGGCGAGCAGCTCAGCCTTTTACTTCCAGGACTGCTGCTTCTTCCATGCCTGATGTTTTTATAACTGCTTATACTGGAGTGGTCCCGCATGATTTTGCCTCTATGTACACCTATATGGAGTCTCGTTTTAGTAGGTTGGATACTTAGATGGAGACTCGTTTTGTTAGCATGGACACTCAGATACAGACTCAGTTTCAGCTCTTCAGGGAGGATATCGGTCGACTCCAGATTTATGTGGACGGATTCAGCAGTATAGTACGAGGCTCATCGAGTGGTCCTCCTGCTACAGATAAAGATGAGGGGTCTTAGGTCGTGTGTGACTTAGGGTTTATCTTTTGCACTTTAGAATGATAACTCTATATTTTGTCTTTTCAGTGATTATTTTTGCGTCTGCTTTATTTATTGCATATATATTCTATGTAGATGCTCTATCTGACTTTGTTATACATTAACAGTTTTTTTGCATGGATAATCTATCAAGCTTTTGTTATATGATTTTAATATTCCATGTTATTTACTCTTCCATAACTGTTATATATATATATATATTTCACTTTCCCTTCTCTGTTTAATTGTTTACCCTTTGTTCTTCTGTATCAAAAGGGGGAGAGACGGTTCTTTCGGTAAGTCAGGTAAGTACTTTGTGTCCTCTGAATTCCTTATTTTGAATATGAACAGTTACGTGATATATCTTGTTTAGTGTGCAGGAATTTCAGAGGATATGCTTTTATGGATGTTCAGTGAGTGAGTCAGTCCATCGAGTTTGTATTTTTTGTTTATTACCTAGTTCTAGTATTGACACAAAATGAACCAAAGGGGGAGATTGAAACATCCATTTTGGAGTTTGTTTCATTTAGTGTCTGGAGTAGGGGTCAACACTATCTCGTGGTTATCCGACGTTAGCGAATGCACGCGGATAGACTACAGCTGGACTGGCACTGAACAGGTAAGTGGGTTTCTAACTCCTTGTTTATAAATATCAAGCCCAGGTAAAAAGTATGTCTTTTTTAAGAGAACATAATTTCTATTCGAATAAAAAAAATTTATATTCGAATAGAACTGGGAACATTTCTATTCAAATAGATTTTATCTATATTCGAATAAAATGCCTCAGTCACATTTCTATTCGAATAGATTTATTTATATTCAAACAGAGACCGTGATTTCTATTTTTTAATAAAAGACAACTTTCATTTTTTCAAACTTTACTTCTTCAAAATCAATTTTTCTAAAGGCTTGGCTTTTAGAGTGAGGAGAGATTACTCTTGAGATATTCAAGAGATAATTAAAATACTTCTATCCTGAATAAATCATTATTAATCAAGAAACCATAATTACGGATTGAAGAACTTAAGCGATTCAAGCTTTGAAGCCTTGGTGCATTATCCTAGGTGAGGTGTTGTGAGAACGAGGAATCGGTTGCTATGAGCTTGATTAGAAGAGAGTTAACCACGGAATGTGTTTATCGAGTCTGTAAGTAGTCAAACTCTTGTAATCCTTTTTCACAGTGGATTGTTTAGCTGGCGAGTGATTCGACAGCGACCTATAGATTTTTTTTCCTGAGAAAGGTTTCCCACAAGGTTAAAGATCTTTGCCCGTGTCTTTATGTTTCCAACTACTTGCCTGACAATAGTAATTGAATCAACTTGATTTAGGTTAAGTACAAACCATTATTTTAAAGGAATTAAGACCTTTCGATTTAGACCTAAAACAATCGAAATTGGTTAGTCTCAAACGACTAAGAACTTTTACTAGGAACCAGCAATGCTACACTATTTCTACTAAGCATAATGCATGATACACATCCAACTCTTCATCATCCATATACCGCTTCACATATAAATCCCATGACTCCCATTGAGTATTTCCTAAAGCCTGCAACTCAACATGTATCCTAGTATCCGACAGCTGGCTAAATACCCCACGTGTAATACCCTTTAGCCTGTTATCATCTATCCACCATTGACATCTAGGAAATAAATTTACCGAATTTGCATCGGTAATCAGTGGGTGCATAACGCTGAAATACTCGTAAAACCAATATCGGAGAAGTAGCCAAATTCCAGTCAACTGTTTCTCATGACCAAGCACGAACACATCCATGACAATGTACAATGCAGCAAAAATAGATGACCCCAATCAAAATCATGCAAGTTATCTAAATTCACCAACGATTTCAAGTACCCCAGTCTAATTGAGCTATTTTGGTTGGAAAAAAAACATTTAGACATATATAGTCAACAATAAGAATACACGAGTAAAATAAATAACAATATTCAGTTCCTTGTTCATCTTCTTTACGTACTCAATCAATGGACCATTTTCGATTGCCATTGATTTAAATTTATGACTCGGCAGACCCGAAAGCAAATTCTCATAGATGTTGACTTCTTCATAAGCAACGTCGTAAACCAATGAAACTGTACCAGGCATACCCGTCATAATCCCCGACATCATGTAAAAGTCAATCAGCGTAAATTCCACCTTTTCCTTGGGAAAATTGAAGGTGTACATCATCGGCCACCATATCTCTAAAATGGCTCTGACCACCTATCGAATTTCCCAATCTGTAAATCAAAAAAATTCCCGAGCGGGGTTGTCCTCAAAAAATTTCTTTGCTCATCTAATAAATATGTATTCCACATTGTCCAAATCTTTTTCCAACCCCGACGCATCTAACTAGAAATAATCTATACGAATTATATGTTTTAACGAACAATGTTTAGATGAAATTTTTATGGTTTAAGCAGATGATAAAGTGCAAAATTAAATCGTAAAACGAACGGTAAATTACGAAATTATATACCTCGGGTTTACCTAGATCATCCCAGATGTGGGTTTGTCCTCGTCGGAGGGTCTCAATACTCCGTAACGTCTCTAAAGTCTCATTCCCCGTTGGCACCAGATGTTGCGGTCCATTTCGTTGTAAGCCACGTTCAGAAGTGTTAACTCGTCATCTCCTCGAACGTCGGCTTGTCTCGACCATGGCGGGAAAATGGCTTAGATTGGGCGTTGTTTGGAAGGGCGGGAATGTTTAATATGTGAGGGAAATGAGGGAGAATAGAAAGAAATTGGGTCGTTTTTGACTCAGTTTGAAGGCGCGCGTCTGTCGTAATTGTGCGCGCTTTCACGCAGGCTCCTAAAAATTTCACTCCCATAGTTTCGTTTTGTGATATATTGGAGTTTAAGGAGCTGTTGGCGTGGGAATCTCCGCAAAATAGAAATCGCACACCCATTTCTATTTCTATTGGAGATGCTGTTAGATACAAACAAAAATCCAGAAACCTAAATATAAATAGAGAGAGGGATATGTTGATCCTTAAATAGATTAACGACGACACCTGAAACCCAAAAACAACGAAAAATAAATAAAAATCACCATTTTCGTTTCTTTCTCCCTATTGAAAGCGAAGTATAGCAGAAGCAAAACCAATTTCTCTGATTCCCAAATCAACACTCCCCAATTCATTAAAATTTGATCTTTTTAGGTTTTCGCCCTTTATTTTGAGCTTTGATGCGACTTGGTGTTGCTCAATTGTTTTGTTTCAATTGTTGAATCTGTCGGATCTCCAAAATGGCATTGTTTCGCAAGTTTTTCTATCGGAAACCGCCCGATGGACTTCTCGAGATCTCCGAGCGTGTTTATGGTATGTTTCAATTAGCCCATTTTTCATAAATGTTGTTTGTTTGATGAAATTGCTTGTGATAATGTTGTAATCTTGTCTGGGGTAATTGTTTTGTAATAAAAGGAAGTATTTTTTTTTATTGCTTTGGGTTGAATTAGGTTAAACTAATTGAACATTACATTTGGGGAATTTATTTATTTATTATTATTATTTTTTTCTTTTCTGGTTTGGGCATTGAGAAATATTTATTAGCTTACTCTATAAATACTGCTTTTGACACTGGATTAGAGTGAATCAAAGAAAATTAGGGAAATTAGACCGTAAATTTTCATCCCTGAGCGCAATTTTATATATAGGAATAATTTGCTTAGGTAACATGGAGCTTCAATTGAGAACTTACCAAGTCGAAATGGAACAAGTTTTGTTTCTTTGACTTTTTTTTCCAAGTAGATATGAAATTGGAAGTGATCTGAATTAAGTGGCGGAAGCAATGATTTGAAGTTTACTAATATAGAAGTGGTGACTACACTTTGTTTTTGCATGTAGTGTTCGACTGCTGTTTTTCTACGGATGTCTTGGAAGAAGATGACTATAAAGGCTACATGGGAGGCATAGTAGGTCATCTTCGTGACCACCTTCCCGACGCTACCTTTATGGTGTTCAACTTCAGGGAGGGAGAAAAGCAAAGCCAGATTGCAAATATTTTGTCCGACTATGATATGACTGTTATGGACTACCCTCGAAATTATGAAGGTTGTCCTCTACTCACAATGGAGATGATCCATCATTTTCTAAGATCAAGTGAAAGTTGGTTATCTCTAGGGCAGCAGAACGTGCTTTTAATGCACTGTGAACGAGGTGGGTGGCCAGTTTTGGCTTTCATGTTGGCTGGGCTTTTAATTTATAGGAAGCAGTACTCGGGTGAGCAGAAGACCTTGGACATGATTTATAAGCAAGCCCCTCGTGAGCTTTTGCAGTTACTATCCCCACTAAATCCACTCCCTTCACAGGTGAGGTACCTACATTATGTCTCAAGGAGGAATGTTGGCTCAGAATGGCCTCCATTGGATAGGGCGCTTACTTTGGATTGCATCATTCTTAGGATGCTTCCCAACTTTGACGGGCATGGGGGCTGCAGACCATTATTTCGGATATATGGACAAGATCCTTTTATTGCGGCCGATCGAACTCCCAAAGCTCTTTTCTCGATACCGAAGAGGAGCAAAATTGTTCGGCACTACAGGCAGGTGCGTCTGAATACTCGTTATTTTACATTTCTATATTTTATTCTTTTTTGTTTTAACCACGTTTACTATTCTGTTGATAAACTTCACGTTTGTAAAAATAAAATAATGAATGCTGATGTTCTCAAAATAAAATAAAATAATGAATGCTTCTATACTGTATGAAGTTTGTGTACATATATATAATGCATGGGTAAAAAATTCAGACAGTACTAGGCAGACCAAATTTTCCTGGAGAAACTATATAAAAGAGGTCCGGTGTCTAAAAATAGACTCCCATTTAAAACAGAAATGACCGGGACATAGACTTCTTGCACTCTTGCTTCCTTGAAAACCTTAATACATAGGGGATAAGGCATCTGCTTTGATGATTGATGCATCACAGGGCCTCCTTTCCTTCAAGTCTATGAGTAGGGATCATTTAGATCGACCTCAAGATGTAATTTTATTTATACCCATTATATTTTTGAGATTTATCTGTGGAGATCGGCACTTGTCAACACAAAACATCAAACTTGATGATCAATAGCTAGAGGAGTATGTTGACGGTTTTTCTCAGTAAAACACTCAATAGTAGTGGATATTTAAAATGAAGGGGTTTTTATGGGGTTTCTTGCCATCAATAGTCAAGTGTCCCTTGAAAAAAATCATTAATCATTTTCCTTGATGCCTTAACACTTTCCGCCATTCCATATCCACCTGTTGCATAATCTTTTTAGAGCTGTAAGCCTTACTGTATGCTCCTCAATCTTCATAGTTCGAGTGTTCGACATGAATTGCACTACAAGCTGCTCAAATTAATTATGATAAGGAGGTATCCAACCACCCCTGAAACCGCTGCACCACCCCATAATCGTTGACTGTTCTCATTCACTGCTCATTAATTGAGCTCCTGTGACAAGTGATTTTGATATCCGACGGCGTCATATATAGGATATGCATTATCTTTAGAGTCCACGTAATTTACTTTTACAAACCTGAATATGCATTTGCACTTTTTTACCAAAACCTTAAAGGTTCATCAGAATTCAAACAAAAATGTTGAGATTTCTCATGGCATATTATATTATGTTCTGCACCATCGTCTCTCATGAATTGTGTTTATTTCGTACTATGAAGAAGATTTGAACAGTTCTTTAAGCAACAAGCATGATTTATACTAAAAATTGTTTCCTTAGCATTTGGTTTCACTTTGTGAAAGTGCTGACTGATCAACCTATTCATATCATATTATTATGAAAAAAATTCTGTTGTCCTTCTATGAACCCTCACAATTTTGTTGCAGGCAGATTGCGAACTAGTTAAAATCGACATTCATTGCCATACTCAAGGTGATGTTGTGCTCGAGTGTATTAGTTTAGATGAAGATTTAGAACGTGAGGAGATGATGTTTCGGGTCATGTTCAACACAGCCTTCATTAGATCAAACATTTTGATACTTAACCGTGACGAGATTGACATTTTGTGGGATGCGAAGGATCGTTTTCCTAAAGACTTTAGAACAGAGGTACGTGTTTCCTGCTCATCTGTTCTGTGGTTCCTTGGATGAGACAAAAATTAAATTCGTAACTGTATTTGAAGGTTCTTTTCTCGGAGATGGATACTTCGGCTTCTATTATTACATTGGAGTTGCCTGGCAGTGATGAAAAGGAAGGCCTCCCAATGGAGGCGTTCGCTAAAGTTCAAGAAATTTTTAGTAGTGTGGATTGGTTAGATCCAAAGACCGATGCTGCACTAAATGCCCTTCAACAAATAACTACATCACATATTCTTCAAGAAAAGTCGGATATTAGTTCTCTCCAGAATGTGCAAACTAGCACCCCGTCAGTGGGAGAGGCAAGTCCTGATAAACTTCAGGAGAAACTGGAGCCAACTTCAGAAAATGACATCAAAAGTGGTGCAGCCATGGGGCTGGAGAAGCAGTCCAGACATTCATTTAAGTCATCGGCCCTAGAGGTGCAGCCCAAATCTTCAGTTAAGTCATCGGCCCTGGAGGAGCAGTGTACGCCTTCAGTCAAGTCATCGGCTCTGGAGGAACAATCCACGTCTTCAGTTAAGTCATCGGCCCTGGAGATGCAGTCCATGCCTTCAGTTAAGTCATCGGCCCTGGAGGCGCAGTCCACGCCTTTACTAAAGTCATCACTAGATTTAGAGAAAGAAGAGGTTCATCACCAAGAAAAGGTTCAACTCCTACCCCAAGAACTGGAAATTGCACTTCAACAATCCACTCAATCTACAATCATAGCCCAGAGGGTACCTCCTTCTTTTTCCAATCCGGTTTCATATTCTAATTCTCTCCAAGGATCACCTTTGCCTATGACAAAATATCATAGTGCACCCTCAGCTCTTAGTATCACAGCTCTTTTCCATGATCATGCTTCGTACGTAAGTTCTGAAGTGACTCATCCCACTAAAACATCTCCACCTCCACCTCCACCTCCACCTCCACCTCCCCCTTCTCCAACCCTTTCTGTTTCAAGTTTACCTAAATCTTCGAGCTCTAATATTGTTTCACCGCTACCACAGTCGCCACCACCACCACCTCCCCCTCCTCCTAAACTGCAACATTCATCAGAAGTGGCTCCTCTACCTCCACCGCCGCCACCTCCTCGTCCTTGTACACTATTTCCTGCTCCTCCAATTCCACCGACACCCCCCTTCTCAGCTACGACAATCAAAACTTCACTTCCGACACCCCCTCCCCCTCCTCCGTCCCCACCACCATTTGTTGCTACATCAACACCCCCTCCGCCAATCCCACCTCCGGCACCATCCTTCACTTCATTAACTCCCTCACCTCCACCCGCACTTATGAAGAAGCCAGCTGTCACAGCTGGGCCTCCTCCCCCTCCACCGCCTCCTCTGCCTTCTCGGGGTCCACCACCTCCTCCTCCTCCTAGTTTTTTGTCAAAGAATTCCACTAGTTCAACTCCGCCTGCTCCTCCACCTGCTCCTCCATTTGCCAAAGGGAAAGTTGGGGCTCCTCCTCCACCATCTACAGGTCCATCTCCCGCCCCACCTTTTAGCGCTCCTCCATTTGCTACAAAGGGAAGGGGCCTAGTACGAAGTACAAGTCCGAGGAATCAACAGTTCGGACAATCCAAGAAGGCTGCCCTCAAGCCATTACATTGGTTAAAGCTAACAAGGGCTATGCAAGGAAGTTTGTGGGATGAGACACAAAGGCCTGATGATGATGCTTCGAAGTACAAGATCATAATCTCTTAGTTTCTTTGATCTCACTTATGTTGCTAAATTTCTTATCTTTCATTTGATGAATACATTTCATTGACATGCTTACATCTCTTTGGTATTTCTATGCTAGAGCTCCAGAGTTTGACATGTCGGAACTTGAGAGTCTTTTCTCGTCAGTTCCTAATTCTGACCGTGGGGGCGCAGGCGATAAATCAAATCGGCGTGCTTCTCTTGGGATGAAACCTGAAAAAGTCCAATTGGTAATTTGGTCTACTGTTCTCATGTCATTTTATCCGAGCTGCAATCATATCATAAAAGGGCACCCATTGTAATTGACTATTTATCTATTTCGAATAAAATCCTGCTAGCAGTCAAGGCAAGCAGTCAAGACAGACAAACAACCTTGCTGTGGAAGCACACTATACTTAAGTCTAGTAAATTTAATTTCTATCTTGAATTAGTTTCAATCAAAACAAGATGTAGCCATTCACCATACCTTTGAAGAGCGGACATGACACATGAACGGACACCATTTTCCAAGACTTGATGGCTGCTCTATTGATCCCATTTTGGGCTTAGACAATCTTTTTACCTTTGAAGACGTTTCAACCTCAAACTCACCAAATGATTCTCGTGTAGTGTATGCTGGGAGTACCTTTACCAAAGGTGTTATTTTTATATTTAATCACTGCCTTGATCATTTCACGAATCCGGTACCTTTTTGCACAAACCTGATACACTAATTTTTTTCTAGAGAATGGCAGAAAATAGTGTTGGACACGTGTGTCCGAGTGTCGAACACGCTTATTTTACCGAGATTTTTTTAACCAAATGGCACACTAGGTGATACAGAGTGGCCAGGATGTGAATGTGAGTTTATTAGAGTGATGACTCTTACACAAGGAAAACGTGGTATTCTGTTTTAACATAATGAGGTTTGTGAGAATAGACTGACTGAATTAAACACCCAGATGAAACAGTTGTATTGTCAATGTGCTGTAGCGTCTTACAAACTACCACCATGCATATAATAATCCTTTATGCTGTTGAATGAACTCGTGAAATAATACACACTGAAATCGAAAACTTAATGCGTAAGGAGGGGATACTGGCTTGCAACTGATGTATTTCCCCTTTCTTTTTAATTGATTTAATATCATTAGTTTTACTTATCAGTCATCTATTCACTCTATGGCTTACATTTAAGTCTTACACTTTCCTTGATTATGCTCATTATTAATAACTCTGGTATTTTTTGATGTTGTGAGCAAATATAATTTCATTGTCTAGAGTCTGATGATAGATATACACTCAATTTTGCAGATAGACCAAAGGAAAGCATATAACTGCGAAATTATGCTTTCGAAGGTTAAGATGCCATTGCCTGATTTGATGGTAGGTAGAAATTTTCGTTTTAGCTTTCATGCACGTTGCTTCATTCTTGAAACGAGAAGTTCAGGATTCCCTATTTGAGTTCAGAGAAAGTCAGGTTTTCTTATGGAATTCCTTACCTATATGTAATGTAATGATGCCTTTTCAACTTATTTTGGAAGGTGAACACGGGCTAATGAGGCCCCATTCTTTACTGGGAAAATTTTATCTAGTTATTATCTATAGTATAAGTCCCCCTTTGCATCCTGGGTACAGTACTTGTATGCTCTAAGACAAATTGGAGCAAGATGTTTTATGAGTGCTCTAGAAAGACTATAAGTGGTGTTCTTGTAACTTTGTCATTGGTTGCTTGAGGTGTAGAATAATGTGGCATTCATCCCTTTATGAGCTGTTACACTTTTCGGGTCACTTAGTATTTTTTCTCGCTCCTTGCAGAGTTCACTCCTTGCGTTGGATGATTCAGCATTAGATATTGATCAGGTGGATAACCTCATAAAGTTTTGTCCAACCAAAGAAGACATGGAACTACTAAAGGTACAGTGATACATGTTAATTATTAAGTGTACTTTTGACATGTTAATTATTAAGTGTACTTTCGACATTGAGCATTCGTCTGTGCAGAATGATCATAACTCAAGTCTTATCCAGTAGTTATTTGATCTTCTTTTGTGTTTATAAATACAACTTAAATGCTTCTAAAAAATAATACTTCCCCGCTCTTTTTCAGAATTACAGCGGAGACAAAGAAAATTTGGGACGATGTGAACAGGTTTGTGAATTTCTTCATTTATGTGTATTTCTTTAATAAATGTTCTGTTGGTTTGGGGGTTGACGATTATGTGTGAATTAATAAATGGACTATTTAGTTTACATAACATATACCATGCATAAATTGTAGAAAAAAGTAATAACTTGGTGACTTCTTATCATCCTGTAATAAGGGAAAAATGTCAAAAGTTACTGCAATTGGAGAAGCTGTGGTAACTTTTCAAACTCTGTAGAAAGGTGGCGTTTTTACTTTTTCTCTATAGGTGTTTTCTTAAAAAAAGTTGTTGATTGGTAGCAAATAATATTTTGTTTTATAAAAAGATGGCCATTACTTGTAGAAAATATATCTAGCATGCTTATGCAAGTTTTGCGAAATGAGGCTTGTTTACATTTTCTAACATTGTTAAGCAGGAGTATGTGCAGCTGTACTGGTTTCTGATTAACATGCTTTGTGCATTATTGTCACAGTTTTTCTTAGAGCTAATGAAAGTGCCACGGGTTGAATCAAAGCTAAGAGTTTTCTCTTTTAAGATACAGTTTACGTCCCAGGTTAGAATATTCAGCTTTTTACTATTCCGTTCTCTACATGTTCCCTTTGCGGCTAAGTACAATTTTTTTTTTCCTGCCTTTTCCAGGTTTCTGACCTCAGGAAAAATTTGAATGTTGTAAATTCTGCAGCAGAAGAGGCACGTTTTTGTTTTCCCTTATCCCCTCCTTCCCCCACCCTTATTTGAAATTGTTGTAATGACTAAATCATTATATAATGGGGACCAACGTGCTTTTCAGATCAGGAACTCCGCCAAGTTGAAGAGAATAATGCAGACAATTCTTTCACTCGGAAATGCATTGAACCAGGGAACTGCAAGGGGTGAGTTAATTTGTTTCATATAGGCGATAAGTATCCCCATAATTTACATTGTAAAAAACTCGATTTTGAAGTATTTAAATCTCTGCAATATTTCCTTTTTGAGAATGTTAGATTTACTAAGATAGCTTAGGAGTTACCTTTCTGAGGGAATAAACAAACCAAAGCTAAAAAAAGAACAACCTTATGAATAATGCCAAAAAAAGCTATACCAGATCTGCGATGATTAGAAAACTCCATTCACTAGAAGATCCTCGAATGTTGTCCAGTATGAGTGTAGAAGCTAGATACTCGCATTGATCTCCAACCGGATTGTGCTAACATTCTTTTCCTTACAATTCTCTTCTTTCCACTAACCACCTAATGGAATAAGGAGGAAATCTCACACAATTCTCCAAATCTTTTTCTTATAAGCCTTGCACCGCCAATCCTAAAAGGGAGCTTATAAAGGCACTTTGGGAGATCCAGACCATCTCGAAAAACTTGCGGAGATGTTTCAGTACTACTGACCATATAGACATTGACTGAGAAGGTGGTCACGTGATTGGTAGTTTCATTTTCTGGTCCATAAGGTAATCAAGGGACCATGTCAACGTCTTTCCACAAGATGTCTCCTGTCAACGATCACCCCATGCTACACTTTGTAAAAGAATGCCACTTTGGAGGAAAAATTTCTCCACACCTTATGCATTGGGAACCCGCCAACCCGATAATTCCTCTTCTGCTTCTAGCCGCCACCAGCGACTTCTCGCTAATTTATCCATGTTTATTCGACCCATCCTATCTATTCCTGATCCTGATGGAAGTAGTACTATGCACAAAAGTACTAAGAAGGGCACTTTTCTATTTAAATTGGGTCTCTGCGAACTTGGAGATTTCAATTGTCTGTCTCACCCACCCTAGCATGAAATTCCGGAGTTCTACGCTACTTAAGTGATGTTGCTGTGTCAGACGGCATTTATGGCAAATCCATACGTCGGGATTTCACCTAGTCAGCGTCGGGTTCCAACTCTGGTCGTCCAGATGCCATTCACTTAAGGCAACCCCCCAGTTTTAGCAATTGCCGTAAAAGCCTCTTCTTCCCAGGTTCCATACCCAATCCTGAGAGTAAAATCCATACCAAAGCATAGGAATCTTTTTGGTTTGCAGGACAAAAAAATGGAGTCTATTTGATTAGCCTCTCTGCCAATGGTCATCAACAATCCATGGTTCTCCACCCCAAATCCTGAATTTATCAGCTTCACACTTAAGTTTGATGGTGAAATAGCCCTTACCAAGGGGAATAAGCTTAAATCCCTTTTCTGAATTCCACTAATTTTGCACAACGTTTCTAACATCAGTCAATCTGATTTTCTGAAAGTCTAATATCCCAATCACTGTATGCTTGAAAAGTTGAACTAGTCAGCCCCTTTAATAGCGAAATTATTAGGGAGTTCGATAGGGGGATCCTCTTCTTTCATACCTGGAATAGGGAGAGAAGTAACATCTACAGGCTTCGGTCGGATCACATCTGCAGAAGTCCGAACAACTTCATAGAAGCAACATCCATGGCTTCTTCTTCAATTTGGAAAAAAATCCACTAATGGAAGGCGACAAGTTACAAACAAATCTCGAACAAGGAAAAATCCCAAATTGGCCTAAAACAGCCCTAAAACAGTCTTGAGATACTGAATTACGGGCTGCTCTCCAACGAAATGTCCAATTGCCCAGGTACCCTCAACTCACTTCTAGAGGGAAGTTGGAGTTTCTCTGTGGACTCTCATCTCTCTCACCCATAGACCCCCACGACACCAATTCGATCCTCTTTTTCTGTTATCAGTGACACGATTTGGGATGTATCTTTGTTTTTGTGGCGATATGAAAATTCTGTCATTTCTAGAGCCATATTGGTATATCTTACTTTAATATGTCATGCCTAAATTTCCGTACACGTGCAAATCATAGAATTATCCTTCGTTTTATTTTTATTATAGAAAACTAATAATCCCATTTATGTAGGTTCTGCTATTGGATTTAGGTTGGATAGCCTCCTCAAACTAACAGATACACGTGCCAGAAACAACAAGATGACTCTCATGCATTACCTTTGTAAGGTACAAATGTCTTTTACGTGGTCATGTCTACTTTTTATTAGCTGTCATTTAATTTCTTATTGGCCTTTTAACATAAATGCTTATGGTGGCACACAAATACATCTAACGCCTTTTTTGTTGGCACAAAGATCCAAAATGATAAACCATATTAGTTTTGTTGGAAGTCTTATTTCTACTTCTCCTTTTTTGGTCTATTTGGTATTCACTATAAATATACATTGTCCACCTGTTGCGGATACTAGCTTTTTGGTTGGATCAAACTGGTAGAAGGCTCCTACTTCTATAAATTTGTGGTTCAGCAGCATTGTTAAATGTATGTCTGTTGTGTTCATAATAAAGGGATATTAAGGGGTTAGTGATAGTATTATTAAAGTTGAGACGCATCATTCTTGCATGCTTTGGTTTCTTGTGCTTCAACTGCCAAGGCACATAAATCATGACAGTGTGGTTAAGTAGACATGAGTTGGTATAGATGTTCTGTAAGGTGGCCTGAGCATTTTCCGTCTGTGTGATAGTTTTCTTATCTCTCACTTTTGTTTGGTTACTATTTTTCCTCTTTTCTTGACAAATTCTTGTTATTTAAAGAGAAATCGAAGTAAGTAATCTAGATTATCCTCTAACTGGAGTCCGTCTGCTTGGTGAAAAAAGATAGACAGAGAGAAGTTAGGCGGAGGTTCCTCATCTGGCTCGTCCTTTCACCCAAGTGTTGCTACAAAACGGAGTCCTGCAACAAAACGGAGTCCTGCAAACATTAGGTCGAGAGGACTGGCTAAAGTGAAAGATAACACTCTTTTCAGCAGCTAATGGATTGTCTCGTTCCCCTTAGGCAGAGAGATGAGCCAACAATTAGGGCAGCTAGTTTAATATTTATGGTATTTCTAAATGCAATTTTTCCTCTCTTTCACACGGGAATACTTTTTGTTTACCTTTTTCTTGCTTGACAACCTGTAGGTGCTTGCTGATAAACTACCAGAACTTCTAGATTTTCAGAAGGACCTTATCAGTTTGGAAGCTGCATCAAAGGTATTCTTGTTTGATTTTGATACGATGTTGATCGAATACATCCCTGTCCCAGGAAAAGTCTTAGGTCGCTAGAGACATGAAAATACGGCCTTCTCGTGTTCTATCATTTCTCAGTGTCCTCGATAAACATCTCGGTTTGCCGTGTTTCTTGAGACTCTACTGCCATCACTCTTGAGACAGTGTTAATTTCATATTTCTAAAGACATGCAAATATCTCTTCCACTGACTATATAGCTGACACATGCTTTAAATGATACAGATACAACTGAAATACTTGGCAGAGGAAATGCAAGCTATTAGCAAAGGACTGGAGAAAGTTGAACAGGAATTGACTGCATCTGAAAATGATGGCCCTGTATCAGAAGCTTTTTGTAAGGTATCACATACTTAAGAAGTTAATTCTGTTTACGTGTATGAATGTTTATCTGTTTCTCTTTAGGATATTTCATTTGTTAGAACACAATCTTTTGTTAGACTTAGAGCAGTCTATACTTTGCTTAAAGAAAAACACAACACTATTTTTAAAGAATTCAGAAACTGTTTTTTTTTGTTTTTGAAAGTCAAACCAGGGGACAAACCCCCATGAGATATATACAAAAGGAAGATTATGTACAAGATGGGGGCAAAGTTCCCTAACACACTAGGAGCAGGTCTGCCATCAAAACAGAAACTGCTTTTGAAGAACGCTATAATAGAATTTTTGTAATAGTAGTTCTATTAATCTTGAGAGTCCTAGCCCTCTGCTGAATTTCTTTAAGGGAGTGGCTGAGACAAAAATAATAATGCAATAGGTGGTGGTTTTGGTTTTGATATATGTTTTATCATGTCTGCATCGGTTTCACAACCGCATACCCTGCCATGCTGTTCCTTTGGGTACGGCTATAATTACACCATTAGTTAGTTAGATTAGTTCCGTATAATCCGCTTAAGGTTTTAATGTTTGGAAAATTGTTATTTTTATAAAAAAACATATGCCAGAAGTGTGAACAACTTAAGAACACAGAGAAAACTCTCATCTGAAAGAAACTTCTAAGCTCTTCTCTAAACCAAAGACATTAAGGCTCTATTTGATAAAAATATATCTCAGATATTCAATATTTTAGATATTCTGATATTTGAAAAATCAAATATCTCATCTATATGTTTTTTGTTTGGCAGCCAAATATTAAAAACATATATTCCGAAACTCTGTGTTTGGTAAATCAGATATTGTAAATAATATATTTGACATCTCCTCTCATTGCATCTAAAACCGTCTTAAACGATCTAAATATTTTATTCAATGCTTTCATTCAAAAAGCCCCTATTAATGGGTGTCAGCCAAGGATCCACAACCCACCAGCAACAACCACATTGTTTTTCTGTGTCTTTGGGAGAATGCAGCAAAAAATACAATCACAACTATATTGAGCTTGGAAACCTTAAGGGGATACTCTAATTTGAGAATATCAACAACAAATACAATTATTTCACGTTATTACAACTCAATTTAGTTTTATGGGAAATTAGGGTTTTGATTTCAAATAACAGTATAGAGAGAGAGAGGAATCCAACCTTAAAAACGAAGAATTGCAGTTCTTTGTAAATTGAAACTTGGAGAAGTGAAGCTTGGGGAAGTGAAGGAAGAGAGAGATAGAGACCTGCGAGAGAGAGAGATGGGAGAGTACTATGGTTTAAGTTGTAGTTTTTTTAAATTAATAGATATTTGTTTTAGAATATCTCGAAAATCGAGGGGGGTCCTCGGATATTTAAATCGGCAGTTACTGACTTAGTCTAGGATATCTACTAAGTTGTTATCCTCATCCAAACACCCATTTTGTAGGTAATATCTAGGATATCCAAGATATCCGAAATAAACAAACGGGCCTTAAGGGTGTGCTTGGTTTCTGGAAAATGAACGAAAAGAAAAAAAAAACCATCATGAAAAGTGGTAGAAAACATAACTTGTAAAATCTGAATTTCTTTTGTTTAGTTGGACGTGAAAAAGTTAAAGAGTGTTTAGCATATGCTATTTCCATTTAATAAGACGTCCTTGGCTCCAATTTATACAACCAAGGTATAAAATCTTCACAACTTCAAGTTAAAGGTTAAAGATCAGGCCGATAGGTTCAAGTCACATTATCAGCTAGTTGCAAGATCGAGGCTAATCTCAAAATGTTTAAGGACTGACTGATATTTTTGATGTTTTCATCCAATGTAACTGTAAACGCCGTAGCTGATTAGCTTTGCTGAAATAGGAAAAAAAACTAACAATGGAAAAATGAATTTATAAATGACAAATGTAAGTGCAAAGTTAGATGCAGTTTCATCAATATTTAAATTCTTCTACTAATACCAGGTTATGGGGGCTTGTAGATTTCCAAATAGGAGAGGTGTGAGATTTGAAAATTAGTAGTCAGATGGGATACTTTGATCCCATTCTGATTTTGTTTTTTCTTGTCTTTTAGTTGTATTTTTGCTTTCCGTCTACGAAAGCTTTCGTTTAAGCAACTAATAGTAGTTTCTTTTATCTTAAATGAATAAATTGAAGCAAAGAAAATGACTATTTTTCCTTGAGATAACTTGTATTTCTTTCGGATGAACTTTATCTTCACTCTGAGTCTCTTCAATTATCCATGTTTTTTTTTTTTTTTTTTTTTTTTCTCTCTGTGTGTGTGCGTGATGTTGACACGGGTACGATGCCGACACGCGTACGAGGTGTGGGACACAACAACATTAAAATAAGTCGAAACGTGGAGTCGTGGACACGGATGATTCTGAATCGTCCACTTATGGTACTAACCTTTTGTTAACATGAAATCATATTAGCATAGGTTGATCTACAACCAATAATAAACTTAAATACGATAACAAAAGTTAGTAGGATCGAGTAACGTGTCTTAAGAACTGGAAACCGTAATGTAAAAAAGTCTATGATCTAATCATAATGTAAACAACTCTTCTCTTTTGTTATCTTCCGTAAATAAAACCCCTTCTTGTTCTAATTAGATATGGTTGTACCAGTTACCGAAACTTTTTCACTAATAAAATAAATTGGGCCCACTTTTTTTTTTTATAGTAATAACTCCTTTACAAAAATACTGGTGTACCAAGTTTTTCTATGATAATAATCATTAGAACTAACGTAAATTTGAGTCGCAGAAGCAAGAACTCGGATTGATAAACGTTAACCTAATAAAAATTAGGGTTTTACTAAACTCTAAAACTCAAAGATAAAACACAACAATAAACAAAACTTTCTTAATTCTCTCAGCAACCAAGTAAAAGATTACACCACCTTCTCCTATATATCCTAGAACCCTTGGATATCTCCCTTAGAATATCTCCCAATATCTTTCCAAATAGAAACAAATCTAAATAATAGAAACTCCTAAGACTAGCTCCAGCAGAGAATAAAACAAAATAGGAATAACCCAAATACATGTGGGAAACGATCATAGAGATGTTCACACCAACCCCCCGTCTTCAGAAGATTTCGACCACGAAATTTGTAAGGTGGAACTCTTCTGAAAGTGTGTCTGGGTCTGAATTTTTTTGAAATTATCATAGCGAAGCGTCTTTTGGGCCCGCTGTGTAACCCGATTGTACTATGTCAAAATCGGACAAGTACGTGCAACAACGAATCTGTTGGATATGGATTGATGGAAACATGCGTTGTACGTGATAAGCACGGGTGTTGGCTGCTGAAGAAAGTCCAAACCCGAGTCCAGTTCAAGAAATGAATTAGGCTGTTGGAGTTGGTTGGCCACTTGAGTTAACACATGACTAGCACATGTTGTGGGGCCGGTCTCTATTAGGTATGATGCACCTGTGCCCATTACATCTTTCTTTCTCCTTTCTCCTTTCTCCTTCACGATTCTGCAAGTATGCTTTGGTTTCAAAAAATATTTAACGGAGAAACCCTAAGTCTTTGACGAACCCTTCCTCTCTTCCCACATACGGCTTCGAGCATCCTTCCATGAACCCACAGTGCGCGCCAATTTATTCTAGGGTTTGGGCCGAGGTTTGGAGCTGGTTCTGGAAAGTGGGATAGAGCGACTCGGGTACGTCCACGTGCGATGCACGGGTTTGTGCTGCCACGCACTCGGGTGACATCACACCATTACCTACTGATGCCTCTAGATCTAACGCAAATTTTTGTTGGTGTGGCCTCTTTTGGAAACGTCGAGCCCGCCTAGGGATACGGAAGTGCAGGAATATCTTTATTGTGCTTGCCGGGTCGGGTGGCTGGGGTGGGTGTGGTACTTGGATCTGCTTTGTACGCTGCATGTGTGAGTCACGTGCTACCAAATCTGATGAGTTTGTGAACTGCTGGAGTGGTTCTAAACCACACACGTGCTGACACTTTTTCTCTCCCACGACTTACTGGTTTGAACCCTGCAATGGTGGCGGCTAGGGTTTCGTTTTTGGCGACCCTATCACCCAAGAGTTTGATTCTTTGGTCCCATTGAACTCCTTCAAATACTCTGTTTACGAAACTTTTGACTGTGAACAAAAAAAATTGGTTGCCATCTCCAAAGTTTTTCTCGAATTCGACAATCGTCGGCAATATCACCGTTGGTCCCAGCTGGTTGGGGAGGTGGTGCGTAAAGAACACTGGCGGTGAACGCGTCGATAAACCGATCGAGTTTTTCAAACCTCTCGTTAATCGCGTCAAACAATTTTGCCATGGTTTTGAATTGTTGATCCATATACAACGCGACATCGTGGATCAAAATCTAAACTTCTAGAAAATTTAACCGGTTCTGATGCCAATTTAGCATAAATATGAGTCGCGGAAGCAAGAACTCGGATTGATAAACGTTAACCTAATTACAATTAGGGTTTTACTAAACTCTAAAAATCAAAAATAAAACACAAAATAATAAATTAAACTTTCTTAATTATTTCTGCAACCAAGTAAAAGATTACATTACCCTCTCCTACATATCCTAAAACCCTAGAATATCTCTCAAAATAGAAACAAACCTAAATAATAGAAACTCCTTAGAATAGCTCTAGCACAGGATAAAGCAAAACAAGAATAACCTAAATACATGTGGGAAACGATCATAAGAGATGTTCACTTCAAGAACTCTCCATTTTAAGGTTGGAGAGAAAAACGCGATCTCCCTAATATACTTCAATTTGCCATGATACCAAATTTGGTTGAGCTAGTAATTCGGAAGTGAATTTTACTATGAAAACTTGACTAAAATGATGATCCATCTCTCTTTTATTAATGAAAACTCAAACTTACAACTTTTTTTCATAAACCAAAAATTAACTACAATAAAACCCTTCTATAGTAATATTGCGGGGACTGTCCTAAAGTATTACTATAGAGGAGTTATTACTATATAAAATGTGGGCCCAATTTACAAAGTTAGTGGAGAAAAGTTTGTAAAAGAACGGTCTGATTTAATTTGGAAAGAAAGGGTTTTATTTACGAAAATCTCTTTAAACATGACTAAGTCATTAGTCAAGGTACTTTAGTAAGTATTATTTTGTAAATCTTGAGTAATATTATGTGGGTATAGTCTCTGTAAATTGACTCTTATGGTCTTATATAATTATGTAAACTTGATGCAACTATATTTTGTACATGGTTATAAAAATAATATATTTAATAAGAAGATAGAGGGATTATTACCTACGTAATAACGACACTCTTATCTCCAATTTTTTTGTTGTCCATATATATCGGACGTGAATACGTGTACGGACACGCGTGGAAACGGGGTTGGACACGGCCCTCCACAGAGAAAAAAAAAGAGAAAAAAAACTTGCTTATCTCAGTCTGCAGTATACATCTTCTCCACTTTACCTCAGATCTGCAGTATTCAACTAGTTGTAGCAGGTGTAACTTTGTTTGAAAAGGTAGAATCGCCATTGTAGTTGCAGCAAGAGCTGCTTTGAACCCTAGCCGCCGCTAGGGCAAACATAGAGCTTTGTTTGATTTTACTTAAGTCTTAAAAGCTAGAAGTTTGATGTGTTGTACTAGGGTTAGGAGTAGCTGTACTTCATTTAATAACAGTTCACTCTCCTCGAGATTTATGTATTATGTTTTAGTTTCCAAGAATAGAAGTTTAGTTGTCTAAGTGGGTTAAGTGACTGTTTTTTTAATTAAATAACAACAATTTGATATCCTCAAAATGCGAAAGAGAAGTCATATAATGAAAATGAATTATAAAAGTAAAAAAATACTAAGTGTACCGCCGTGTCCCCGTTTTTCCTCTTTTTGAGGTCGTCGTGTCAGACACCGGCACCCCTATCTGTGTCGTTGTTACTTAGATTATTACTATATCCTTTGGTACGAAGTTGGGAGCGACACCTTTAAATTAGGAGAATAATTATTGCTGTATAGGGTATTGCTATAGAGGGGTTTTACTATTATTCTCCATAAAATAAGAATAAAATCCTAATTTTTTGGCAACTAGAGAGAGGGACGATACGGGTGGGGCGGCATCCCGTTACGTCAATAGGAGCCGCAAAAACTTCTAATCCAAAATAATTTAGAAGATACATTTAATATGTTGTCTATTTCATTTAATTCCCTTGGCCGAAAAGTTCAGTTAACATGGCAAATGTTTGAGGTTTCATTCATGATTTTTTTTTGGAATCTGGAAGTTCGCCGGTTATTCATGATTAATTCAATCATGAGGATCAAATTACAATATTTAGACTACTTTGTGACACTCCGCTGTTCGGGTGCACTAGGGAGGCGCATAACCCAATTGTGGTGATGGTTGCACGAGTGGTTTATTCCCACATCGCTTAAAATCCTGCTCTTCTTCTTAAGATCATACTCTACTTGACACCGAGGCTTTTTTAGGGAAAAAAAGCCTCACCTCTGGATGTGGATAAGTTAGGTTAATATCATGTGTTGCGTAGAGTGGGGTTGTGACATACTATGTTGTGTTTTTCCATATTAAAGTAATGTAGAATTTACAAAATATTATTATGCAGTATCATACCATAAGATCCATTGCTGATCATGGCTGTACTTCATAACCAAACTGTTACATTTCACACTTTTCCTTTATGATTATAGTTCTGCACATAACTTCACGCCCACAGCCGCTGCACACTTTTATTTGCCTTCCTAATAATTTTTTCTTGTTCAGACATTGAAGGGGTTTCTTGTTGTTGCTGAAGCTAAAGTTAGTTCATTGGTATCGCTTTATGCAGGAGTGGTATGTGTTCATGCCTTAGCCTTAAAAAATGTAACATAATCTTGTGATGTAGTGGCATTATATGCATTTACTTATGTGGGATATATCTTTTGTAGGGGAGAAATGCAGATGCATTAGCCCTTTATTTTGGAGAAGATCCTGCTCGTTGCCCATTTGAGCAAGGTATCGCAAATTTTCAGCTTCAATTGTCGAATAATTACTAGCGCAATTACTAATTCAGAACCCTAAAACAAAAACCTAAAACACTCAGAAGCTTATCATTGTATGTTTTCCGGAATCGAAAAGATTTTTTATTTTTTGTTCAATTTTCATGGTACACAAATCATCAGATTCCCCTACAGTATACTTGATCATTGCTTCATTCTATTAGATAGAGTATTTAACAGAGTACCTAGACTATTTATCTTTCCAAATTGTACGACCTCGATATGTGCCACATGAGGCTGGTGTAGTGAATATGCATTGTATAGATTTTAATTTATTATATAGTGTCTTGGGTTGGGAGGCACACGGAACCCACAGGTCGCGAATCCGATATCGTTTCATTTTGCCTTAAACTATTGTGGAACTAACGTGTCTAGGAGGCATTTAATCAAACAATCAACAAACACACACATACACAAGCACATAAGAAATTCGTAGTGGTTGACCCGAAAGCTACTTCCACACTTCCCACCTCAATCCACTATTGTTGAATCAAAGAGGTTACAAACACAAACTTATTGCAATGAAGAAGAAAATAGAACGTTTAGGAACTTCTTTATTATTAAATCAATAACTCACTTACAAGATACATCTATATATATATATAGGCAAAACCAAAACTTAAATTAGAAACCTACAAAACATACTAAATTGGTAAACCTACTACTAAATATACTATCCTTCTGAGAATAACAAGTTACTAATATAACTTAAATATACTATCCTTATAATAATAGTAAGTTAATAATATAACTTTAACACCCCTCGTCAAACTCATCATGGTACATTGAGAGTTTGCTAATTAGAAAGACGAATTGCTGCACCACATGGGACTTCGTGAAGAAGTTTGCTAAATTCATCTGAGATTGAATTTTGTGATGAAGTTAGTCAAATTCATCAGAGGCTGAATTTAAGGCAAAGATATAGTGGAGCGCTTCAGGTGATGGCGAATAAAGTGACAGCCAATTTTAATATGCTTTGCTTGCTCATGAAATATAAAATTGTGCAAATCTGAATGACACTTTTGTTGTCACTATAGGTGTGGGGCCAAATAGAAAAACTCCTAAGTCAAGAAGAAGCCAACGCAACCACACTATCTCAGCAGCGGTCATAGCCATAACGCGATACTCAACCTCATTGAAAGATTAAGAAACAACATCCTACTTCTTACTCTGCCAAGAAATAAGAGAATCCCCCAAAAATATGCAAAAGTCAGTGGTGGATCGGCGATTTGTAGGATCCCCGCCCAATAAGCATAATAAGTCTGAAGTACCAAGGATGAAGATGATGGAACCAATAAGGTCTAAAAAAGAAGTACCACGAATATACCTTAGGTTCTGAATGACAACAACCCAATGAGTAGTAGGAGCTGAAACAAACTGACTAACAATATGAACAACATATGTGATATCAGGCCGAGTAATAGTCTAGCACACAAGGCTATCAATAATGACACGATATAGTGCAGGATCTCCTAGAGGTACGCCATCAGAAGGATCTCGATGAATATGGAGCTTAAGGGGAGTGTCATTAGTTTGAGATATAAGCCGAGATCTCTCAATAACATTAACAACATACTTGGACCGAGACAATAAGTAGCCTTTAGAAGACAAGGTTACCTCAATGCCAATAAAATAACAAAGTGATCCCAAATCCTTTATCTCAAACTCATGATGTAATTGTAACTTTAGATTAGAGATATCAGCGGTATCATCACCAGTCAAAATTCTATCATCTACATATAAGAGCAAAAACACACTACCCGAAGCTGTCAAACATACAAATAAAGCAGGATTATAACCACTATGCCAACAATCATACTGACGAATAACAAATGAAAACTTTTTAAGCCAAACATGAGGTGCTTGTTTAACCATATAAAGCCTTACGCAGTTTGCAAACTTCACCAGTTGAGTGTATGACCGGAGTCATGTACACTTCCTCGGTCAAATCACCATTCAAAAAAGCATTCTTTACATCCATTTGAGATAGTCTCTATTGTACGTCTGCCTATGGCTACAACTACTGACTTGGATTGGCAGATTGCTTGGATTGAAGGAGATTCAACTGCAGCAGTTGATGCTTTTAAATCAAACAGTATTCCTTGGTCCTTGTGGGCTGAATGGGGGTGCATTAGGAATAAGTTCAACCATGTTAGAAACTTCCTTAACTGAAGGGAGGCAAATTTTAGACCAGACAAGATCTCTAAAAAGGGTTGTTTATTAGATAAAAAAGTTAAGGAAATTTTTGTAGTAGGCCTCAATCTTTACATGAAATTAAGGACCCCCTTAGAGAGTAATATCATTTTGATTAATTTTGTAACTTGTTATTGTTTTTTCTCCCTTTTGGGGTTAATTCAATAATTTGGTTGATTTTGCAAAAAAAGAAAGATAATCCCCATTGTCGATCAAGCGCAATAGCAATAGCAATCAAGATACGAACAATAATCATCTTTGCAACTAGAACAAAGGTTTCCACATAATCAATTCTATACTCTTGCGTAAAACCACAAGCTATAAGACAAGCCTTGTATCACTCTATCGATGCATCATATTTTGTCTTTATTTTCTAAATCAAAGGGCTGCTAACAACATGCTTCCTTAAAGGTAAAGACATTAAATCTCGTGTCCTTGTCGTATGTAAAGTAGATAAATCCTTGTCCATTGCCTGACGCCAAAGACGTCAAAGAGGATCAACACTAACCTCTTTGTAGGATATCAGCTGAGAATGGCCATGGATAGTGGTCAGAAATGAAGCAAGTCGAATAATAAAAATTGGGAAAACCGAGCTTATAAAGAGGTCGACGATCACACACATGATATCGTTGAGGAGCTAGTCTAACAAGACCAGAAGTGTTGGAACAAACTCATAAGTAGGCATTGTAACAGGTTTTTCAGATGTAGAAGGATAAATACTCATAAATGGATCAACATATTGCAACTCAGACTCGTTACTTTCTCGTGATCTGTCAGGAATTAAATGGAATTAAATATAGAGGATACGTTCTAAAAAAAAAAGAGCATGGGGAGAGACATACACCTCCTTACTAATAGAATCATAGCATCTGCATCCTTTTTGAGTATCACTCACTGTAGGCAAGAAAAACACACAATAGATTGACGAGAAATCTTGCCTTGATCAACATTATGGCACATAACAAAGCATGTGTAATCAAAAACTCTCAAGGAGGAATAATCTAGACGTCTCATGTAGAGACGCTCATACGGAGAAATACCAGTAGTAAGAACAGTTGGAATTCTGTTGATCAAATGAACAACTGTAAGCACCGTTTCTCCCCAAAATATACTAGGAACATACGCTAAAATAAGTATAAAGCAATCAGTTTTCATTATGTCTATGTTCTCTTTTGGCGACACTATTTTGTCGAGGAGTTTATGTGCATGAGGACTGATGAATGGTCCCATCTGTGGCAAGCAGTTTTGCAAAATCACCAGTCACCTCGAAAACATTTTGATAATGGCGGAAAATCGTGTTTGAATCTTAAGTTTAAAGCTTTTGAATGTAGAAAGAAACTTGGACCGATGTTTCATTAAAAGTACCCAACAATACCGAGAATAACCATCAATAAAAGAAACATACTATAAGGACCCCCCCCCCCCCCCCCCAAGTAGGATGAGGATCGTGCCCCATACATCAGATTAAACTAAATCAAAAGGAGCAAAAGCGTACTAGTAGAAAAAGGTAAAACAATAAATTTGCCAAGTTTATAACTAGAACACTTATAAATATCGTGATAAGAAACGTTTCCTAAAGCACCAGATGGAATTAAATACTTTAATTGGAATCTGGACACAAGACCTAATCTAGCATGTTACAAGTAAAAACTACTTGACTTAACCTCTAAATGAAAATAAAACAAATCTGTAGAAGAACTACTAAAAGCTGCTTTTGAAGATGGATGAAAATCTTCTAAGGCATACATACCGCTATCTCTGTGACCAGTCCCAATCAGCCTCCGAGAATAGTAGTCGTGCACATAAACAATGAAAATCAAAAAAGAAAACAAAATATATATCCAGAAGTACACCACTAACTAACATAAATCAAACTCAGAGTAAGATGATGGACCCACGGGTCGCGAATCCGATATGGTTCCGTTTCACCTCAAACAAATGCAGAACTAACGTGTCTATGAAGCATTTAATCAAACAATCAACAAGCGCACACACACACACAAGTATAAAGATAAAGCACGTAAGAGATTTCCCGTAGGCTACATCCACACTTACCACCTCAATTCACTATTGTTGAATCAAAAGAGGTTACAAACACAAACTCTCATCTGACCAAGCTTCCACCAAGGAGCTTCACTCGAGTTTCCCTCTAACTTCGATTCTCTCAAGTTTTCTCAAAGCTTCAATAAAGTCATTGATGGAGTCTCTATCTCTCTCACCATATTTTCACTTGCATTCAACCGTCTCAACTTTGTTTGGTTACAATTTATTTCTCACGATGTTGTTGCACTGTTACATAAGATCCTCAAATTAGAACTCTTTTTTCAAGGGAAAAAGGTAGATAAGTTTATCCTGTATGTCGAGGCAAGATGAAGGGAGGAGATGCTCTACACCCCAAACGGAAATAATGGCCAAATTGGTCAAAAACAGGAATTTAACCTATGAGTAAAATCATGCTAGAAAATTCATCCTAATTTACATCTTGATTTAACTGCCCAAAATCATAAGAGATCATTGTAATTTGCATCCCAAATTGCTGCCCTGTTTTTCTTCATTTTCTTCTCTACTTCCTTCATCTTCTTTGCTTCTCAATTACATACTCAAATCGGAAACACCGATTTCACAACCTAGCACAAAGGGTATTTTTGAAGCTGTCAATGCGTCAAAATAAATTAAAGTCCACTTTGAATATATTTTATGAGATCATTGTCACGACTGATCTTAATGTAAGAGTTCATAAAAACCTCCACGAGTCTTTGTATTCCCGAGTGTAATCCTATTTTTATTTGGATTGTTGGTTGCTGCAAAGACGATTCTCATACAAAACTTGTACTAGATTTAGACTATCTGATGGTAACAGGCTGGGATCAATGAAATGCTTATCTAGATCAATTCGAGGCCAATCTATTAAAATCTCTAAGAAACAGGGTTAAGACTAAAACATGAATCTCATTTGCTTTTTAACTTATTTCTACCTGCAAATTTATCCTGTGTTTCTATATTAATTGATCCTTTCCATGATCACTTTCATCTAAACCTGCATGCAGTTGTTTTTACTCTTCTCAACTTTGTGAGAACGTTTGCACGGGCCCATGAGGATAACTGCAAATATATTGAGCTTGAAAGAAAGAGAGCACAGAAAGAAGCGGAAAATGAGAAAGCAAAGATTAGTACGCCACGAAAAAGCTCAGAACAATTATCACGGATAACGTTCAAGAGTAGTAGTACAAAGTGATTTATTTTTTCTGACATCATAATATGTTGATCTACACGAGATAGTTCCCCTTCCCAAAAGGGAAAATACTTAGGACCTGTTTCTTCACTTCTTTTGAAGTTTGAATCCGAAGCCCAAATATTTTTCAGAAATAACGTATTCTGGACAGAAGAAATCAGGACTGAGGTCAAGCGTATACAAAGGGCGAAATATTATTATAAGCTGCGAATTAGGTCAATCAGTTGTTAAAAGGTAAGCTTTATCTAATTTTTTTGTTCATTTTTACGCTCTGATTTTAGCAGGAAATTGATATTCCAGAATATGTTTTTATGCTTTACTATTTTGCAAGTAATAAACGAATCCCCATCCTAATAAGAGGCCATTTCACTATTTTCATAATAAGTGTATTGGAAAGTATGGAAGTTTGCTCTGAAAATATAAATTTGTAGTTTACCGTATTGATTTTACTAAATAGCATCTTCTGTGATGTATTAATTTTGTTGTTATTTCTTTGAACAGGTACACCGAAATGACGAGCTGTTTTTGGTGGCCGTCTTGTAAAATATTTAGCTGCAAGAATTTAGGTATTGTAAAAAAGAAATATATATTTCTATATAGTTTTTATTCTCACAATTTCTCCTCAACTTTATTTTCCTGAAATATTTATAATTTTTTTATTGTGTATATCCGAGTTATAGAGATGTAAAGCTTAATTTTCAGTGTTTTTTTTTATGCAATGAGCTAAGAACAATCTTTGTTTCCTTTTTGTAGTACACACTTCTCTCTCTCCTTTCCTGTTAGAATTTTGTCCGTAACAAAGATCATTTGACCAGGGCTTTCTAGGTTGTCGGTTAAGATAGCTAAAATTTGTTTTGGACACCATCAATGGCTGGTCACTTGCTCTTTTTTTTTTTTTTTTTTGGCAATGGTGAAATTCGGGTTTGCTCTCCGTAGGGGAATACATAAAGTGGATTGGCCGAGTGATTAAACTAATTACTTACAGGTGTGGATCAACTATCACGGGTTCAGTAGTTGGCTCTTCCACCTATTCCTACCTAACCCTTTTTGTTCTTCATCCACTGAATTAATTTACAATTATACACTGCATTGTAGGGTTACTGATTATTAATCGTACATATGTTTCTAATATGTTATGGATCTTATCAACGATCTCACTTGCTATGTTATTGTTTAGCCCCCACATGTGTAAAAATGTACATGAATCAAGTATATTGTATTGCATCTGATGCTTCTAATACCTTCTCTAGACTTGATGATCGACCCGTAGGTTTTGAGTCTTTGGACTCATAGTCGGTTTCAATATGGAAACAATTTGTATATGTCAGTAAAGTTTTTATTACCCTGATGCTTATTATGGGGGATGTGCATCATGCAGAACATTACATTGAACCTTGAAAACATCTTATATATTTGACACCAATATGTAGTAAGTTGAAGTCATGGCAAACTATAGGGTAAGCCTAAAGTATAATTAAAGTCCATATTATAACGGGACTGTGTTTTTGTCGTTTTGGACATGTCTGCCTTATGTCCAGAGACAAACAGGGTTGGAGATGCGTTGTTGGCGCCTCGAGAATTGCACATGGAGGGACAGTTTTGGGATTTCAAGTCTTAAGCCCAAAAACTAAACAAACTAATCTCGATACTAAACACTAAAGCTCTCTTCTCCGACTCAAAATTTCACTCTCTTCCAAACAAACAAAAACCCTGCCTTCTCTAAAAATAAAAACCAAGGGATCTCTCTCTCTCTCTCTGCAACTCTGCAAATGTTCTCTCTCAACCGTGGGATTTACTCTACATTACTTCTCTCTAATGCAAATTTGAGCTCCAAAGCAAGAGATCTTTAGTTTCATGGTGCAACAGTGTCTTATGCTTGAACAAATCAACGCATCATGCAACTTCAAAATCCTAGGTTACAAGCCTGTATTTGATAGATTTAAGACCAATTATTAATAGGGTGCTCAACAATTTAGGGATTTGAAGTGTGGTGAGATTTGAAGTTTTCACAGTTTTGTTTAAAGGTTCTGTAAGTTGATTTTCCTTCCTCTCACAACAAACATGTAGCATTCTCTTTCTCTAAAATGGCCGAAGAATTAGGGCTTGATATCGAATCAACCTAAGCAACAACAGTAGAATCACCATCAACAAAGGTGACAGAGGCAAAGCAGACTTCGTGTTAGACCTGACTCATTAGAAAATGGACATTTTGGTTCGGTAATCAATTCAAACTCAAAGCCTGCACCTTCGAACAAAGAGTTTTGGTGGTAAGTGTTATGATTTTTAAGCAGTATGTACCTTAGAATTTGAGTATTTAGTGATTTGGATATTGTTGGTCAATGTGATTTCCACTATAATACAGTTGAACAAGCAATTTGTACATTAAAATTTGGTATAAAATGATGTGGGTATTGAAGTTTGATGTTAGTTTTGATTAATTTGGACATACTTTGGTAAAGTAGGCTTTGGGTGTTTCGATATACATTATTTTGCCGCCGGGATAAGAGGTCGAGGCTTAAGAAATTAGCTTTGGGTCTGGTTGTGTGTGGGGGTTGCCTTAGAATGCAGGTTTGGGTCTGGTTGATACTTTAGAATTTTGTATTTGGTGATATGGGTTGAAGTTTGATGTTAGTTTTATTTTGTATTTAGTGAGTGCATAGATTATTATTTGTAATATTTCACCTAATACATCGTAGTAGATCACAACATGTCGCATTGCGGTCACAAGATCCATGTTGCATATTGCTAGCCATTGTTGCATTCGCATCGTAACACGCATTGATTATCTTAAGCCTACTCTTTTGTACATACTTCCATTTCTTGAAGACAGCCAAATGGGTTATATAGTTTGTTATCATCACTCTCTACCTTCATTTCTTCTTGATGCGACGACCCCTTCTTCATCTTCCTTTTCTTCATTCAGTTGTTCTCCATACCTAAATAATTTCTATGTTTCTTATTTCCCTGATGGGAAGATCTCGATGCCGTTAGCAATAATACGGTATATGTTTGGCCTTTCCTTTATTTGACATTATACTTGCATTACCTTAGTGTCCACAAACAACTACAATTTTAATGGTGAAGCTAGAGAAAAGGGGTTGTGTGGCGGCAATAATAGTTGAAGTATCATCCCCAACTTCGGGAGCAGTTTAAGTCACTTTGAAGGGTGTGTAAAAAATGGATTTGCAATGCAACACATGAGCTCTACTCTGATTATTATTAGATTCAGTACCATATGCATTGTATATAAATACATTTTGATGGTGAAGCTAGAGAAAATGGGTTGTGTGGCGGCAATAATAGTTGAAGTATCAACCTCAACTTTGGGAACAGTTTAAGTCACTTTGACGGGGGTGTAAAATATGGATTGGCAATGTAACACATGAGCAATACTCAGACTAATTAGATTCAGTGCCATATGCATTGTACATAAATACATTTTTCACGTCTATATTTATTTCTGTTTTTATGATTACTGAATAATTAGAATTTTGATATATATCCAACATTAATCTTCCAATGGATGAGTTCTCTAGATCAAAATTTCCAAGTGGTTTAATTGAGATTTTTGACATTTTACTTTATAAATATCTGATTAATAACGAGGAACAGAAAGAGTTTCTCATTTTTATTTGCATTCCCATTGCTATCTTTCCAGGGTTGAAGTTATTTCATTCATTTCTTCATGTAGGCGAACAACTCACTTTCATTGTGCAACCCTCTATGATCCGATTAACTTTCCCCCTAGGTATGCCACAAGCTATTATTTAAGAGGCAAATACTGCTGAATGTGGTTTCTATAGTATTAGCATCTTAATTTAGTTTCTGAAAACAAGCCTATCTTATTTATGATCTATCTTATTATTATTTTTATTTTTAGATTTATCTGCTAATACATGGGATTCTTATATACTATAATTTTCATAATTTGGTTTTTAGAGGATTACAACGGTGTAACTATATAGACGGATAATCCTATATCTATGATGGATTGGTTTAAAAAGAATTTTGCTTTTTTTTTGAGTGATTTTGTGCCATTTTATATTAGTCTGCAAGAAGCTTCACCTCTTTCCTAATGCTATGTTTTTTTCAATCTAAGGATAATACAACATGGGGAAAATGTGTATTGAATTTTTCAAAACATATCACAGCAAACTGTGTAATTACAATGAAGGTGCAGCTGCCCATGGAATTATAATGAAAGTCTAGCTAATTTTTGTTTAACTTTTTACAGAGTTGCATGCAGGTTGAAGTATCTCTGGAAACTATTTAAATTTTGAGGTAAGCATCATGACTGTAAGAGCCTAATTTTGTATTCCGAACTTTCACACCAAAGATAATCAGAGCGCTAACAAGTAATTACTAACACAAGATTTAGCGTGGAAAACCTTTGAATAGGTTAAAAACCACGACCTCTTTTAAGGATCTTAGAAAGAGAGATATTATTATTGATGGCTAGCTATTACAAAGATCGCTCTGGATAGTTCTGTGTAGAGTTTCTGGATCAAATTCTCTGTCCCTAATATGTAGTTCTTTGGTCCTATTTATAGGTCTTATAATATGACCATTTGACGACCATTATTACTTTTAATGATGAACGTTACAGTATAATTTTGATGAGTCTTTGAGCTGATTGCGTAACGGTCTAATCCTTCTATTTGTAGTGTTTGTTGAATCGAGCTGATGAGTCTTTGAGCTTCTTTGATGACTGAGTGTTTGTTGAATCGAGCTGTTGGTGTGGTGGTCGAGAATGAGAAGTAAACTATTCTTTGTAGTTGTTCCATAGTGTGCCATGTAATCATATGTTGATGAAGTCGAGTAAACGTATGATGGTTGAAGCTGAGACTTGAGTTCGAGATTCGGAATAGGCCACTACAATCGCCCCCTCTCAGCCATGAGTACGAAAAGCATCATGGGCGAGTGGTGTTGGTTGTGAAACATCATTAATATTGTATTCAATACCCGGGGATCATTTCCAATGTTCCTTCATGGATATCCATTGTGGTTGTGAGGTTCCCTAGAACCAATGGCTTTGGTCAAAATTGCTGCATTGGAATTTATTCTGACATTGGGAATTTGGAACACAGTATTGAATGGAGTTGTAGTATAAATATTGTTGTGGTTTACAATGGCAATTGCTTATTCGTCAAATACTTCCTTTATTTCATATATTCTATAACTATTCTCCCTGTAACCGTTTTGTTAAGAAGATGGTGACCACTAAACGTCAATCGAGCGAGGCTAGAGTTCTTGCCAAAGTGGAAGAGCTGCGGTTTTGATACTTTAGGACCCAGTCCCTTGATACTCCTATTCCTGTGCGGCCAACCTACCATGGCATAACGTATGAAGAGGCAGAGGAGGCGGATGATGATTACTATCAAATGGTGCATTTTTACTAAATGGTGACGTCGGGGCAGGGGTGCAAGGATGGTCTGCGTCTTCTGGCAGAGGAGGCGGTTACATTGGCGGATAAAATGGCTGGTGTCTGAGGAAGTCTCGTCGGTACCCTATTGGTGAGTAGATTCTATAAAAGTAAAATCATTTTTCTTTCTCTGCCACTCGAAGGTGGTGGGGGTTACGGAGGAAGAGACAGTAGTGGTGGAGACGGAGTTTGAAAATTTGCATCCAGTCTTCGGATTCAGGTTCTGTTACAACTGCTGCATAAATTTTCTTGCAAAAAAGTTTGAGTTTGTAAACTGATGTAATGTAACCTGTAGATCATTCAGTAAAAAGTTGTGAAAAATTGTTCAGTAAGAAATATTTGAGCTAATGAGAATTTCTTGCTTTGTGCCAAATTTGTATTGCAATTCGAACTAAAAAATATATGTTTAACATACTTATGTAATTCCTTGTTTGATAAAGAAAACTAAACGATGAGGATGGTAGCTCAAACTGTTGATGGATCAAATTGCGTGTGATAGAAAGTGGAAATAAAGAAAAAGAATTCTGGAGGTGGAAAATATGTTGGAAAACATAATTTTGTATAATGCACGAATTGTCTTGTTTCGAAAAGGCAATTGAAGCGAGCTGCAAGACATCAATCTGTTGTAGAAGTGATGCGCTAAAAAAAAAAATCGAGCTACGGAGAAATGTGGATGTATGTAAAATAGTTGAGGGATTGTGGAAGTGAGTTCGAAAAAGAGATGGTCGAAATGCAATGAGGTTGCTTTGGAAAGATAAACTTAAATAACTTTTGAGCATGAGCTTAGGGTTGTTAGTTATGGATGATGGGAATGGATACGTATTAACGCATATGCAGAGTGAGGGGAAGTTGATGTTATCGTAATTTGTAGGTATAAATAATGCTTGAGATGTGATTAGTATGTAGGTGGGTTGTTGAACTGTACTAGGCAAGTATGATAATGCTTTTGTCGAACTGTATTGTACGAACTGTTTGTAGAATTTTCGATCTGTCACCTTGGAAATATGTAATGGTATTCAACATAGTTACCATTCCCAATATCCTTATTTCTATCGATCAGGTCGTTTGAGTTCCAACAAATGGTGCCCTTTTGACTTTGGAGGAATCAAAGTATGTTGTTGGCCTGCTATAAGTATCCTTTGTTGGTGATAAAAGATATTTTCTCCGTACTTCAATATTCTGTTATTTGACGGTGTCCTTTGGAGAAGTTTTTCGAACTACTTTAAAAATGCCTTGATGTGGTTGGGTAAATGATATATGTCCTGCAGTATCTTGGTTGGAGTTGTTTCTAGACGCACTTGAACTATTTTATTCTACGCGAGCTCTATCTTTTTGGATGTGTCATTTGCGCGAAGCACGTGAGGAATAATATCCAAGTAGAATATACTTCTTAAAATGGTAAACATGATTTGTCCAAAAATATTCCCAAAAATTTGCTGATATACTTGTTGCTAAAAATTTATCCCTGTAGAATATATCTTCCCTCAAAATCGGAGGTGATATTGGTGGTGTACAAAAATATATACATGTTGGCTATATAAGATCTTGATCCTTTGGTACTGTACATTGTATTCTTCTACAGGAAAAACTTGTTTTTGGTTGATTGGAAGTTGTCATGGTGAGGATACGTTCTCAGCGTGCTCGTCATGCTGCAGAAGGTACGCTAAACATCAAGGTGGTTAAACTTCGTGAGTGGTTCTTTTGCCTATTGCCTTATAATGCTGTGTTGCCAGAGTAGCTGTTGCAGCTGGACAGTTTAGATGATGAAGGTAGGCGTGTGAAGTTTGATCGGTATTTCTGGTGTGATGTGTTTCGTGCTTTACTTCGGGACGCAACCCTGCGAGAAGATGCTGTTCGAGCGACCGCATTGGATA
This sequence comes from Kingdonia uniflora, assembly GCA_014058105.1. NCBI lineage: Eukaryota > Viridiplantae > Streptophyta > Magnoliopsida > Ranunculales > Circaeasteraceae > Kingdonia > Kingdonia uniflora. The sequence continues at coordinate 423,686 of JACGCM010001174.1, forward strand.
AGCTATCGGAAGAGGATGAGAGGGTAGCAAGGGGGGGGGGGGGGAGATAATTCTATGTGGTGTATTAAATCACCCGGGCTGCTTTAAATGGTAACTATATTTGAATGTAAACTCGAACTTTTATAGTTCGAAATGAATAAGTAATTTGTTTGCAGTGTTCTGTGTTTGTTATCAGTTGAATTTTAGGATAAAGTATAGATTGAATCTGCTGTGTAGATGATTTCAGCTAGCTGAAAAGTAGGAGTAATGCATTTGTTTAGCTACTTATGGGGCATTTATGATGGATTACTTCTAGCTGATTTCAACAGTTGTGTAGATGATTTTGAATTTTGAATATTTGCTATTTATTGGAATGATGTACGGTGTGGTACGAACTTGATTGAGTATAAAAGCAAGGTGAGGGATCGTGAAGATTATCTTAAGAAGGAGGAACTGGATTGTTTAATGGCTGAAGTAAGGGACAGACGTGATAATAGAACACATTATCCCAAAAGTAATGATGATGTCGTGAGGTAAAAAGATGTGCCTGTAGAGGAAGTAAAGGTGACCGACACGTTTCTGAGAGAGCCGTCGTTTAAAAAATTGAGGGAGAGTATAAAAACTCATCTCTTTCTCCCTCATAAATTATCTACAGTTATAGAAAGAAAAAAAGTGGCTTAACCAGTGTTTCTTGAGAGAGAAAATGTTTGAGTTCTGAGTGTAATCCCGTAGTAAAAGCTTCGTCTGGTGATAGGAATTTGATAGAATAGTAGCGTAATCACTCAACTTCTATGAAATTTGTTGGCAGAATAGAAGATTGGGGATCTTCCAGTACAGGTGAGTAAATTTTTGATGCCCTGTTACGTTTAAAGTGTATAGTAGTTTATGTATTTGTTGTTTTATGAATTACCTTTGTATGTTACCGATTGGGGATGGGAAGCTTTAGACTGTAGGGGACTAAAAAAAGATTGTTTTCCTGTATTTGTGAATATTGTATGTAATAGCCTAATTCTGGGATTCGGACTTATCCTTTACACCAAAGATAATCAGATCGATTATGAACAAAAAGTAACTACTAGCACAAAGTTTAGCATGGAAAACCTTTTAATAGGTTAAAAACTACGATCTCTCTTGAGGATTTAGAAAAAAGGATATTATTGATAGTTGCTTGCTATTACAAAGAATGCTCTGAGTAGCTCTTGATAGACTTTCTTGATAGAAAAAGTCTATCTTTCTTTGTAGTTCTATGGACATATTTATAGGTCTTATAATATGATCATTTGATGACCATTAGCCCCTTAATGATAGACGTTACAAAGTATAAGTGAGATAGTCTTTGACCAGGTTGTGCAACGTTTTGATTTCTGTTATTGTGCAACGGCTCTATTGATGACTGTACACTTTGTGCAGATCGAACTGTTAGTGTAGGGGTTGAAAGCAATGCTTCGGACTGAGGAAAGTTTGATCATGTCTTCAGTAGTACTTCTTGAATGCTGATGAGATTGAGGACGATGCTTGAGTCCGAGATACAAAATAAGCTATTACAAGACGGCTCTCAACCAAGAGTACGAGGATTACTCTGGACGAGTGGTGTTGGTTGAGACATTCGTGCGTTCTATGTTTCTTGATTTTTTTACTTTGCTTCTGATTGTGCCACGTGTTCTATTGGTGAGATTGAAAGCTCATTTTGCTCAAAGATGAAGCTTGAGTTTGTGATGCGGAGTAAGCCACTATAACCGCCCCATCTCAGCCAACAGTACGAAAAGTATGTGTGGGTGAGTGGTGTTGGCTGAGAAGCGTCATTCAATGCTGTAGTTAATATCTGATAGCCTTTTCTCATGTGCATTCAGAAGTATCTGTTTGTGGTTATTTGGTTTCCTAGAACCAATGGGTCTAGTCATATGTTGTTGCATGGGGAATCTGTCTGATGTTTAGAATATGGAGAGGCTGTTTTAAATGCTAATTTTAGTATAAAAAGTACTCTAACGTGAGTGGAAGGAGCCAAGTCTTCATCTTTGAGTTCTATTTTCTCTGATTGCTTCTTTAATTTCTGAATTTGGTTTACGGTGGGAAAGATGGTAACGACGAGGACTCAGGCCCGAGAGTCTAGGATTCAGAGGAAGATGGAGGAGCTGTATGTCAGGTACTTTGGATACCAACCGCTGCATCTGCCCACTCCAATTCTGGTGTCTCCCACTTATCATCATATGTCATATGAAGAAGTGATGGAGACAGGGGATGACTATTTTCAAATGGTACATTTCCATTATCTGTTGACATCTGAGGCAGAACACCGTAATGGTCTTCGGTTGCTGGCGGAGGAGGCTATTACAACTGAAGATGAAGCGGTAGGCGTTCGACCGAGGGAGTCTCATCGGTATCCTGCTAATGAGTGGGTCTTGTTGAAAAAATGAGGCATTTCGTCTGTCTCTAGCATGCGAGGAGGTGAGGAGGATGTAGAAGATCATTATCTTCCATAGACCATAGATTTTTTCCATGAAGAAGATCTTTCGTCTGTGAATTTCCATTTTTAAATGTTTCCAGGACTTTGCAGTAGGGGACCCTGGTTTGAAACTTGCTTTTGTGTTGGCTGCTGAGAGATAGTTCAGTTTGCCTTCTGATATAACTGTGAAAGTAATTTGTATAGGGTTTGTATGTAAATAGTAAATTTGAGGTTGTTGATTAGAACATTGTGTAATCTATAAAGTATTATGTAATAGATAATTTCGAACTGAATTATATTTTTGTTCGTTGAACATGATCTTTTGGCTAGAGCTTGCTTGTGAAATTTTCTGCTTGTATAATTGGCAACTGTAACATATGTGTTAATGTATCATGGGTACGACAGTAAATGGTAGTGAGGGCTGAGATTTGCAAATTTAGATGAGTTTGAGGATGTGATGATAGGGAAGGTAAGTAAGATGATTTGGTGGGAATAACGATATATTGTTTTATGGTATCTGGCTATTTGAGCTAGATGTCGGTGTTCTGCGAACTGTGAGGAAGGGTGTATATGTATCTGTAGGTGCAACTGCTGGATTGGCTTTATCTTGTATGCTGTCATTTGGATATTTGCTCGTATAAATTATGAGGGGATACTCTACGATATGGAAACAACGATCTATCGAGATATTTTTGGAATTGATGCGGATCATCTGTCATTCCGCAAAGTGTGCTCGAATAATATATCTTTCTGCTAAATCAGTAGGGTGATATTTTTGAAGATCTTTTTGGTGGCTATAAAATTATGAATCTTGGCTGTTTATTATTTGTAACTTCTGTGGTGAGAATTGTGCTCTGTAGGTAGGGTGAATAACCATGGTGAGGACTCGTGCTTAGCGTGTGCATCAGGCAGCTGATGGTCAGTTCCAGATCAAGGTTGCGGAACTTCGGGAACGGTATTTTCATCGATTGGCGTATGATGCTGTGCTCCCTGAATGGCCACTGAATCTGACCAAACTAGAGGATAAATGTAAGTGTGTAGAGTATGACCACTTCTTCTAGTGCGACGTGTTTCATAGGTCGTTGCTAAGTGCTACGGTGTGAGAATTGACTGTTCGTTAGCTCGCATGTGATAAGATTGTTGAAGAGGATGAACGGGCAGTGAATAGAGAGATAATTCTGTGTGGGGAGGCGCACCATCAAGGCTGCTTCAGATGTGATTGGGGGCTTACTAAGCTCGAGGCGTGGGAGCGCAAAATATGTAATATGTTTTTAGGTATTCTGTGGTTGAATAAACGTAAGAGGGATTCGAAGAGAATAAAGTAATATAATGTTTTAATCTGATTGAATAAAGTATTATGCTATATTCTGTGCATACGGATATTGTGGAGAACAACTGTGTCGATATCTTCAAAATTTGAAAATTGAGCTATTTTAGGAATGTTGTACGATCTTGGTAGAGTATAAAAGTAAGGCAATTGGTCATTTTTGCACTGTGTTGTGGAAGAGGTGCATAACTGTTAATGGCAGACAATAGAGACAGACGTGATGACGGTAGATGTTATCATAGAAGTCATGATGGTGTTTTGAAACAAAAAGACGTGCATATAGTAACAGTGGGGATGGTTGACGCGTGTCAGAAAGAGTCGTCGTTTCATAAACCGAGGGAGAGTATAAAAACTCGAATCTCTCTCTCCTTCATAAATTATCTACAGTTTCTGAAATAGAAACAAGTGGTCCAAATCTTATTGTCAAGGAGATGAGACATTTGAGTGTCAAGTGTGATTTAAGAAGGAAATCTTTATCAAGTGATAGGAAATTATTGGAGAAACGACGGGAGCTCTCATTTTCGAAAAAATATCCATGCAAAGCTGAGGATTGCTGTTCGGCGAGTACAGGTGGGTGATGTAAACTCTGTCTGTTTGATTTGTGAGTAATCTATTTCATGTAGTAATCTGTATGATTTAGTAATCTATATGATTATTTTGCATATATTGGGTTTTGGAGATTTTAAAAATATAGATGAGAGAGGCCTGTAGTACAGGTGTTATGGTATATGAATTTTACCAGTAGAGAGAGAAAATATATGTTTTTGAGAAGAAGAGAGAAATTTGAAATAAATTAATATTTGTTTTTGGTGTAGGAATTGTGAAAATAGACATGTTGACTAGGGAGAGGGTGGTGCAGGGACCTATCCCTCGATCTTATCTGAAATCGAGCTGTCTCCAGTTTCAATTACCTCCATCTCAGACTCATACATTTTCAACATGACTTTTCTCCAGTCATCATTTCAACCTACTCCACGAACTGGTAAAGAATGTGGGCCGAACTTCAAACCGAAAAACCTTAACAGTCAAAGACACCCGTCTCTCACGAACTCGTCAGTTACTCAGTCAACAGCCACTATCCATATTATTTTGGAGAACGTGCTCCAGCACGACGAAGATCTGTGAAGAAGGCTTATATAAAGATAAAGTTCCAGAAGAGACGAAAAACCAGAAAATTATACGAGAAATCACCAAGAAAACTACATGTTCTAGATTCTCAAAGGCATTCAAACTTCTTTGTAACAAGGTTCAAGCATTTCTAAATCTAGAGATCACTTGTAATAAAATATCCGCCTCAAGCAATAAAGATACTTTTACAAAAATCCTCCACTCAAGGTCGTGTTTTTTTTTTTTTACCTATTTAGAGGTTTTCTACGCCTGTGTCATTTCTTGCTTTCCATTAGAATATTATCGTAGGTTCATTGGTGTGATAGCGAATTCCAAGCCATTTCGAGCTCACAGAATTTGGCAATTATATTTAGTGCCGTCTGTGGGAAAGATTACATTTCGACGATATCCTAAGGCATTTTCTCACGGATTTTCCAGTAGAAGATCCTGAGTGGGAAGAACACGACCCTGACCTTACAAAAGAAAATTTTGAAGATCCACCCTCCAAACCATTTGACAAACGAGCTGAATGGATTATAACAAAAGGGTGGAGACTTCTTACGGATGGATCAGCAGGACCCGCAGGGTCAGGAATCAAAATCGTATTAATTACCCCTTCCAATGGCAGAATTGAGAAATCAATCCGCTTAGATTTTGAGGCCTCAAATAATGTCACCGAATACGAAGCTCTCATTCATGGACTCGACCTCGCTCTTGAGCTCAATGTCCCCAAACTCTCAGTCTACATAGATTCCCTACTCATCGTCCACCATTACTCTGAGAAATATAAGAAGAATGGAAAGGTGATCGAATACGCAACCCTCATTGCAGATAAGATGAGCAAGTTTGCGAAAGAAACTCTCAATTATCTACCTCGAGGTAAAAACAGACACGTCGATTCTTTGGCATATCTAGCCAGGGTTTCGGGTACAAAAGCTCGATATCTCCAGATCGAAATCATTTTAACCCCCAACATTGATTGCATTTCTGTATGCACGATCAACACTGGGGGCGATTAAGGGGGAGACGACGATTGACGAAAGCCTTTCTTAGCCTACCTCGGTATCGACAACAGTTGCAACATACCACTTCCAACAGATCCAAAAGAGCATCGACAGCTGATCAACAACTTGAAGCGCTACACAAATCAAAATTTTATGCTATACTGCCTTTCCTTCACGGGGCCTTACCTCAAGTGCCTCTCCAAATCAAAAGCAGATGAAATGCTCTGCGAATTACATGAAGGGACTTGTGGCTCCCATGCCGTAGGTCGATCACTAGCAAAAAAAGCTATTACACAAGAATTATTCTTGCCCGGCATGCACAAGCAAGTAGTGGAGTACTCACGCAGATGTAACGCCTGCCAAGGACATGGAAACATAATACGCGCCCCTACGCTCGAACTCCATGCAAGTAAGGTGTTCTGGCTATTCAAAAGATGGGCACTTGATCTCGTCGGTGAGTTTCCTAATTATCTAGGTAACCACCGTCACCTACTCGTAGCTACCGATTATTTTACAAAATAGGCAGAAATAGTTCCACTATGTCGAACCAGAGAAGAAGAGGTCATCTTTTTTATTTGGGAACACATCATCACTCGGTTTGGGCGCCCCCACCTAATTCGTATCAATAACGGGCTCCAATTTGTTGGAGAAAAAATTATAACCTTCCTCAACCTACACAATATCATCGACTCAGCATCCAGTCCTTACTATCCTCAAGGCAATGGCCAAGCCGAAATCACCAACAAAACTATCGTGGATGGACTTAATAAAAAGATTCACACATAGAAAAATGGAAATTGGGTTTGAGAGCTGCCTCATGTCCTATGGGCATATCGTACCACTCCCCGACAGTCAACAGGATGCACCCCATTCCTCCTTGCCTATGGTACTGAGGCCGTCATTCCTTCTGAATACCATCATCCAGTTTAAGATCACGAGCTGACTGACGAGGAAAATGAGTTTGAATTGGCTTGTAACCTCAATATGATCGATGAAACCAGGGAACGTGCAATCGTTAACCTAGATCGATATCATCATATGCTAGCTAGATCGTACAACAGCCGAGTCAAAAACCATACCTTCTAAATCGATAATCTTGTCCTCAGAGAGATTCCTCAACATCATAAAGGCCGACAATTAGCCAACAAACTTGAAGTGCACCTTTACATGCTGGCCTTCTCTATCCTTATTTGCCTCTCTCACCCTATCCATCTCCTATGCAAATTCACGATTGCATTGGAGTGCCTCATCTTTGTGCAAACAAGCTGAATCCAATTCGACCTGTGCAATACAAATACATTATATATAGTTTGATTCAGAACTCCCCATCAACATATATATATATATATATATCTCATTTTTAACAAGATATCTGATTTCTAACATCTACCGTGTGCAACTACTTCTAGACTTAAAGGTCGAAGTACGATCTCAGATGGATACTTCATGACATATATTTCAAGGTCTAAGGTACATGTTCTCTATATGCTACTTTGTCTAAAAATTTGATTTTTTCTATGATCTATTTTAGTATCATTTTCCTAAAACTGATAACAAGTTTTTGGTCTGCCTCTATGTTCTATGTTGTCTTATTTACTTAGTAGCTTTATGTCAATATAGCATACAAGTCCAAAGGCCTGTTCTGATCTAGCCCGCAGCTTCGCTTGCGAAAACAGCAAGGATATGGAAATCTCTCTTCCCCTGGTAAGCTCAGTATCTAAATCTTTAATTTAGAGACTCATTTCTCTAAGTGCCTACAAATGGGTTATACAAAAAAGAAGCTCAGCCTACAGAAGTCTATTCAATACACACAATCAACCAATTTACAAAATACTTCAAAATATTCATACAAGGTCATTTCTCTACCCTACCTTCTCATGCTCCCCATCCAGGAGCTCGGTGTCATCCCCTTGATTGTCCAGTAACGTCTGGCGGGAGACACTGTCCAACCCATCAAGAACTCCAACTGTAACCTCTTCCACCTCTTCATCATCTCCCTCCTTGACATAGGTGTCTGCCTTAATAGTATCCACCTCATCCTCAAAATACCCCTTCAACATAAGGTGGCACTCGAGCCTTTTGCACTCTGCCACCACCTTCTCCAGGTCCGCTCTTGCCTCCGCTTATAGATGGAAAATTGCCACTACGTGGGAAGCCTTCAGGGCCTTCAGCTTTTTTACATCCTTGGGAGCATCAGCCTTCGCTAGGGCTACCTTCTTTTCAAGCTCGATCTTCACCTTCTTCAGCTCGGATTTCTCCTCTTCGACTCTGAGCCAAATCCCCCTCACCAAACGAGCATCCTGCAAAGCACAATTTGACCTCAGCGTGAGCTCGAAACGTAATGCATAATTATATTTCACATAATCGAGCATAAAAGACCTACCATCTTGCTCATGTCCTCTTCCTCGTGAAGAGCCGTCAGCTTGGCCTTTTCCTCTACCTCTTTAAGATCGTCCTCAGCAGCCGGTCACTCTTTAGGAACCTTTTCCCCTGACTTTCCCAAAGGTTCCATCCTTCCCCGTTTTTCTTTTCCGTCAACCTCATCACTTCCAGTGGTACCAGAGGCCGAGGGACGCTTTAGGATCTATTTTTTTGGAAATGTACGAGCTAATTTGCTTGACGTAATAGACTCCGGTTGAACCGAACTGTCTATTCTAGGGGTCTTGGGAAAATTTGCTTGCCCTTCCCTACCAGTTCCTTTCTTCTTCCCATCATCAACACCCGCCATCAGCCTGGTCGATTGAGATTTCTAAACCTTTTTGGACTTGCTCCCAACCCGTTTCTTTCTGCTAAGGCCAAGCCTTCCAACACAAATTCGAGCTCAACCTCTTCCTCAACAACTTTGTTCAACAACAAATCTTTCCTCTCCACCTCGGACTTCGGGCCTGCCATGCACAATATTTTTTTTTATTATCAACAAAAGATCATACTGTTCAAACATATCAATATTATACGCTATGCATTGTTATACTTACTTTGTTTCACAGTTTTAAACAGAAGATCCAAAGGTTCTTCATTATCTCTCTGAAGGCAATTACCTTCACCCATATTACGTTATCATTCCAAGCTCGACCTGATGAGTTCAGATCGAAGAAACGAGGCCGAGTTGCGCTTGCACAAAAATATGCCCCAACACTGGTGTGATAATTCTTCACCCCATAAAGTCGCAATACATATCTGGGGATATCCACCTCACTTTCCCCTCATTCTCCCATTTTTCGTTCAGATGTTCACAAACACTTATTACCTCCCACATGTTCCCGTTCAATTAAACAAGACATTCCCAATCTTGTTCATAATCCCTTTCGCCAAATTGGTAGGGAGAAGACTCAACCAATACTCTAATTGAGATAGATAACACAAAAAGCCCTTTGAAATGTCACTCCGAATACTCTTATTAAAATATTCCAACTAGATTAATTTATCTATACCCCTATCTTGTTTCTCCTCCTCCAAGTCGGCCAACAAATTAAAATGCTCCTCCCCCGTCACTACAATATTCCCCCTAAACAGCCTACCGGTGTATTCTACACAGTTACCCCATGTCCCTCCTATAGCAGCCTTGGCTTTACAAAACTCTTTAAATGTATATGAACAGGGAGGACAGGTCACCAATTTGACAGGGAAACCTAGAAATTGTTTAAACCCTACTTCAACCTCACTGTCAGATATTTTAATTTCAGACTCTACCGTCCAACCAGAGGTCGACACCTCATTAATAGGTGAACTATCCATCTCAACTACAATTCTGCAGGCAAAGGTTTGATCCTGCACAAGTACCTCTCACGTTCGACCTACATAGAGGTTTAGGTATCTATCATTATCTCATACACATCGATCATGCACATACAAAATATCTTTCATATATTCTATATATATTTCAAATTTTGTAGAATACTATAAATAATGATTTTTTAGAGATTTGCTTAAAGCAGATTACGATTTGCAAAAAACATAAACATGCAACGCACGCCTCAACTAACCTTTTTTGTCAGAATGAGAATCCGAAGTAGCGCCAAATCCTTCCCTCACAGCGCTACTATATAGCCACCTACGTGATTCGGTTCCCACAACTCTCTTTGACTGTTGATCACTCTTAGATAAATCTTTCCCAAATCCTCTGTAATTTTTTCGCGCTTCTCTCTTTGTGCTCTCCAAGTTTTAGAATTTGAAAAATGTTTGAATGATGAGGAAGAATTACTATTTATTCTTTCTCTCTCTAATGGCTAGCAGTTATTGTACCTCGTATGAGCCGTCCTCAGTTTTGGAACCGAGGTGTCCTTTCCACTATCCTTGTCAGACGTCTTGTACCTTCTCAATAAAACTATCTTTCCATCATTACCCCTCCCATCATATTTTAATATATTTTTCTCTCATGTTTCCATATCTTTCTCTGACCTTCTCATACTCATAATGACTCACACTCACACGATATCAGATTTTTACAGCTTTACATAAAAAATAAAGCTAGATACTTCTGCTTTTTTATGCTATGTTTCTTATACTTATAGTACTAGTGACGTAATTTTCAAAGCTAACAAAATTTTTAAAGTTTTCAAAATTATTTATCAAAATAGTCTCAAATGACATTTGCAACTATAGAGGATCCAATTTGACTTTAATCTTTTCTGTTAAATTCAAAAACTTACATTTATTTATGATAACACTTTATATATTATTATACCTAAAATAGCCTTGGTGACCTGGGCGACCACATCCGATCAGATATCCTCAAGCAATCATCACATCTTCAGACACGATCTCCTCCACAGCAAGCAATCTCACTGCTTCTTTTCGAGCTGCTGGGTCCACCATTATTTTGTGGAACATTTCTTCGTAAAAACGACATTCATATTCCCGCTCTATCCCAATCATATCCAATCCCTCAATATTCACCTCCCTCACTGGCAATTCTGCATCATAATCCAACAACCTAAAAATATATTCACACACTTCAGCTATCTTAATAGCCAATCGCCCCTCAGTGGCGTAACGGATTCCCTCAGAACGAGTCCACCTTATCATTCTTTCCTTCTACCTATTTCTTCCTCCTCAACCCCCATTTCATTTTATACCCTGTCTGCCTATAAAATTCTACGCAGCTCAGAATGTTCTCCTATTATCTCATAACAGAAACCATAAAATCTTGGTAAAAGTGATATCTGAACATATCTCTTTCTATCAAACTATATCATTTCGTTCTATTTCATATCGACCTGATTCCTTCTTGCAAACTGCCACAGATCGACCTACCATTCCAAAAAAATTATAATTTTCTTTCCACTATATTTTTATCCAACCCCAGGTCGACCTTATGATATCTACATGATAATATATATCTAACAGTTCGATTATGATAACAATAATTTTTATGTCATAAATATCATTTAATTAGTATCTTGGCAAACTCATAACATTATTCTTAGCTCGATTCCAGAGACATTATATTCTATATCAACACAATGTGTGGTGAATAGATATTATTCATTTCGAATCAAATTATAGGTACATTTATAGATAACAAGTCCTTCACAGTACTTATAGATCTGATACATTTATAGATAACAAGCCTTTTCAAGTACTCAGCAACAGGTACTTTACAGATAACAAGTTTTTCAATGCTTTTACAAGTAACAGGTCTTTCAGGTACCCCACACATAAAGTCCTTCAGTTCATCCTGCTTCAGTGATCTTTCACCCTGATGCGAAGCAAAAATTGGAAACAACAAATAGCTTCCCTCACATGAGTTTAGTCAAAGTCTCGCCAAACTTCAAATGTAAACTATGCAAGCAGTAGACTCAGTGCTGGAGCCAACTCTTCAAACTGAAGGTCTTCTTAGCGTAAAAAAAGTAATGGAAATGCAGAAACAGACTTCCACTGTTTGTCTTTCTCCTCCACTACCATCACCTCCTCCTCTGAAACTGCTACCTCCAAAGAGTTGGTAGAGATAAAGAGAGCCTGACCTTAAAATCCATTCCTATACAAGTTATCAGCATAACTGCCCCGCAGTTATGCCCATCCCTGCATATATTTCACCAACCTTGTCCTTCGTAAGAGTACGGAGACAAGCCCAACATTCCTTGTCTGTCAAGATGACGACATGAAAACTCCACCTGTAGTAAAATTTCTCCTCAGCTTCAACCGCTTCATCTTCCGACATACCTTGATAAGTCGGAGGAACAGGAGCGGGTATCGACATTTCCAGGGATTGGTCGCCAAAGTACTTCAACTTTAACCTCTGTATTTTAGAAGTAATCCTCTCTTAAAGGACCATCTTTCGAGTCTTCACCATCTTTGAAACTTTCAGAGAATTTAACGAATTACAATCATACTTTGCTTCAAAACTCGGTTCAGGTGCTATTTATATAACCCTATATTTATTGTGCAGGTACGTTTTTCTAAACGTTATCATTTATTGCAGGCGCAACTCTTCAAATCATAACCGTCACATACATTAGCATCCACATCCTCATTTAATACATGTCATTTTCCCATAACCCGCATAACTTCCATATAGTTAAAGCCATCTTTACTCCATTTCAATTATCAAGAACTTCAACCCAAATACCAATTAACCGCAGATCCTTTATCAACAAAAGCCACTCATGACTTCAGTTACGAGGGTGTGATTGTAGGGACCTATCTCTCGATCTCATCTAAAATTGAGTTGTCGCCAGTTCGAATTACCTCCATCTCGGACTCACGTATTTCAACATGACTTCTCTCCAGTCAACATTTCAACCTACTCCACGAACTGGTGAGGAACGCGGGTCAAACTTTAAACTAAAAAACCTTAACCAGTCAAAGATACCTGTCTCTCACGAACTCGTCAATTACTCAGTCAACCGCCACTAACCACATTTTTCTGAGAACGTGCTCCAGCACTATGAAGAACTATGAAGAAAGCCTATATAAAGAAGAAGTTCTAGAAGAGATGATAAACTAGAAAATTACACGTGAAATCACCAAAAAAACTACATGTTCTAGATTCTCAAGAGCATTCAAACTTCTTAGTTACAAGGTTCAAGCATTTCTAAATCTAGAGATCACTTGTAATAAGATATCTGCCTCAAGCAATAAAAATATTTTTGTAAAAATCCTCCACTTGAGGTCGTGGTTTTTTTACCTATTCAGAGATTTTTCACACTAAAATCACCTGTGTTATTTCTTGCTTTCTATTAGAATATGTCACAGGTTCTTTGGTATGATAGCAAATTCCAAGCCATTTTGAGCTTTTGGAATTTGGCCATTACTGGTGGGGTTGTTGTTACTGTTTGTGATGTAAAGATAATGATAAAATATGTTTCTGTATATGTAGGTTCTGTATGCGTTCTAACCCTAGTAGCCCCCACTAATAAATTTGTAGTATCGTTCAGTTTTGAGGAAATGTCATTTTTAGGGAAGGGGACGAGTGTAGTATTATGGTGGAGACTGTGAATAGTATGGGGATGACTGTAGAAGTTGGTGAACCTAGTAGAACTGAGGTGGTGGTAGAGAAGGAGGATAGAAAAGAGAAAGATAAAATCCTTGTCATATACCCAGAGGGGGTAGATGTAGGGAAATAATGCTTAAAAAATAAAAAGAAATTGCAGGGAGATTGGGGGAGTTATGTAGAGTATCAAGGTCTCTAGTTCAGAGCCTACGTCTCCGGGGAAGGGGATGAGACAATATATTATCAAGTCTCATACTTGGAGAAGTGGATGAAGGATAAAAGTATTAGTGAGGGGGTTAACCTCTCATATTATAATGGTCTTGGGCTATCAGGCCCGAGTGGTGGATTTTTGTATTTCTTGGAATCAGGTCGTATATGACCTACTTCCAGAAAGGGGTTATGAGTATCTTACAGTAGTGCTGTTATGCCTAGTTGAATTAAAATGTTTATGAGATAATGAGGGTATACGAGGGACTGAATGAAAAATGGAGGAAGGAATGGACTACTAAGCAGTTCAAAGCTAAAGATGTGTTGAATTTTTATAAGTGGAAGTATATTGAAAGTCGAAGTAGTGGTTACCTGCATAATGATTCGTCTAGGCTGAAATTCTTTAACTTTGAATCTTCCAGTGGACCATGGAATGGTCACCTTGTGTGGGTAGAGGGTAACTCTATGTAGGTTCCAGATGAACCAACGTTCGAGCTGAATCATAGATATTATAGTCCGTGTAAGTAATGTTGACCTATCTTCAAATAGCTGATATCTTGTCTTCGATCTGTTACTTCATGCTGTGTTCTTTGTTTTGGCAGAACCCAAACCGTCGTCTATGCCTGATAAGACTAGCCTATTCGATTGTCTTACTCGAGATCAGGACGAGCTAAAGTAGGTACTCAGTGAGTTGGGTATCCAAAGAGACAAAAGGGTAGATTCTGCAGTACCCAAAGTTTAGCGAGCTCAGGAGAAAGGGGCTATGGTCGAGGGGAAAGTTGCTGAGACTGTTGCAGATGTGCTGAGTCTACCTCCTGCGCCTCAGACTACCATGCAGACTACCCAGAAGGTTTGATAGCCAGTGCAGCAGAGTACTTCTGTTACAGGGGTTGTAGTCAAGGGATAAGAGATCACAACAGCTGTGTCTGGTGGTGTGGAGGAAAAACTCGATGTGAGCGTATCCGCTCTTAAGGAGGTTGAGAAGTATTCTTTGTTGAGAAAGCAGCATAGAGTGGAGGGCAGTCACCGAACTGTCCCTCATGTTTCGGCCAAAATGAAAGAGCTGGAACAGAAATAATACCGTATGGCTAGGACAAACCTACAACAGCTCGAAGATGAGTATCTCAAGCATATATTCGTGGTAGGTAGTTTAACAATTATTAATTAATCGAACTAAGAAAAACTGTTTAACTGATTCTATCTTTTTGTTGTTTGTACTGACTGCTCTCAACGCTGCTGAAGGGGGCACGATAATACTTAGACAAGAGGAGCTAGGAGTTTGGTGCTCGTTAGAGAAGGAGAGGAGGGCCGAAGAGGCTGCAGTGACTACAGATAAGCTCGGTGTTCTGTCAAAGTATGATAAGCTTATGATGGATTCTGTTACAGTAGCCTTAGTGGAAAGAAATCACTTTATCCAATCCTATTATAACCTTGGATTAAGTGAGGAAGATGTGGCACTGATCCGTAGTGGTAGATATAGGAGGTGGTGCTCCCTTTGGAGCTTGAAGAGGAGGCAATGGCTGATGATGTGGCTCTTTTGCCTGAGAAAGTGTCAGACCTGCCATCAGGCCATACAGAGCCAGTCTAATCTACTAAGCCAATATTTGACCCTCTAGTAAAACGTACGGAAACAGTTCCTCCTCTAGAGCAGACGTTGAAATCTCCTCTTAGGTAGACATTATCAAGAACTTTTAACTATTCTGTGGTATCTTATCCTATGTTTTACAGCACATTTGAATTGGATATGATAGTTATCTATATAATCGTATACTGTTGCTATTTGGAGTGATGTTTGAAATATATTTTTCGTGAATGTTTGTATTATAACAAAATATCTGTAATCTGTGTAGGAGATAGAGCGCTTGAGAATAAAAAACTCTAAATTGGAGAGGCGACTGAGTAGAGCGAAGGACTCCATGACTCGTATTCTTTAGGTACTTAATAAAATTGAATATGAAAGAAGGCAATTTAAGTTGAACTCAGAGAAATTTTTTAAAGAGTTATATAATATGCAGTGTAGATATGCTAAGATAAAAATAGAAAGAGACGAGGTGGTAAAAAAGGAAGAGGAAAGGGGATTATTAGTTTGAAATCTAAAGTAATTGACTTATTTTAACGACCCGAGTGATAAAACGAGATGTCAGGGCATGTTAGTTGCTCTGACATTATATTTTGAGGTCAAAGTAGATAACGAACGGGGGTTAAAATAAGCTTATATAGAGCTATTAAAGGAGAGAGGTGTAGTTTTGGACCCAGCTCGAGTAATATTTTTAGCTTAAGAAGCGTGTAATCGTCATAGTGTAGAGGCGAAAAGGTGTTCGGCTCGAGCTGGTGTGTCTATTATATGGGGTGATGTAGAACCTTTAACTGACACGTTTTGCTTTATGTAGGATCGGAGGTCTATGAGAGTTATATTTTCTAGGATAAGAAAAGAATAAATGAAGGTCCAAAAATAATTAGAGGGTAAATTAAAGAGGTTACAGGATGAGTTATTCCAACATGCGGATTAAAAAATTACTTTAGCGATGCGATTATCGAAAGAAGTAGCTGTTTGAATAAAGGTAGAAGCGGATATGAGGGCTTTAGATGCATTGTAGAAAGACACGCGTCAGCAGCTGCATAAAGTGCAAACGATATTGAAGGATCATCTATATCCATCGCGAGCAAAAGTAGATGTTCAAATAGAGCATGATCGTTATATAGACAGTGTTATAGAATTTTTTGGGGGAGAACTGTCTAGGGTAGATAACGATTTTAGGAAGTTTGTGACGGGGTGTAAGAAGGATTTTTATGTTGAAAACTCCAAGGCTGAGAACATGTAGTTTGCCAAAGGTGACAGGGGAATTGTTGGTGGTAAACTCTTTCTGAGGTCGAGGGAACTATCATCAGAAGAGGGTGAGGATGAGGTCGAAAGCCTGATACCCCGATCACAGCGGAAGCAGCATCCGCAGGAGGTGGTAACTTTTACCACTTCGAAGGATGTGCAAGTAACGAACAGAAAGAGTTTAGGAGATAAAGGGCAATTTTCAAATTCCTCGATGAATCGAAAATAGGGTATTCTCTATTTTCTTTCCCGTCCCTGCATATATGCTAGATCTTTGTATACTGTTATTGATGATATATGGAATTTGTTCTCTGTGATGATGAATAAAACATAATATCGATATTATTCAGATACCACGTTCTTGTTTTAAATCTATTAACTATAAGATATAATCGGTTGGTACAATCGAATTGTTTATGAATGTAAACTATGATTACAGGTAGAGTTAGTAGCTATTCAAAGTCAGTGTGATGCTTTACGTGCCCATAATGAACAACTGACTGCCAAGTTAAGTTCAAGTCAGGTTACTATAAAGAGTGCTACTAAATTAGTAGAGAGAACGAAAGTGGAAATGGCAAAAGAGTGAGACATTATAGCTCAATTTTTTGAGGACCTACAGAAGAAAAAGGTGGATTAAGCCAATAGGCTGAGAAAATAGAGGAGTTAAGAGAAATAATAAGAAAGAAAGAGGTAAAATTAACAGCGAGACAAGCGGTCAGCAGGGAACAGAGTTAACATCAGCTCGAGTTTGAATTTTAGAACTGTTGACAGACTTAGAGGAGGAAGGTAAGAATGTAAAAGACTTACAATTCCAAGTGAATTTTCTCGAAGCAGAGGCAACTGAGACGTAGATGCAAGCTTCGAATTACGAAGTATTGTGGTTAGTCTCTGACGTTCTGATAAAGAAGATGGAAGAGATTTGTAATAGACATTACGAAAATATAAATACTGCTTGGAATGAGGTGGTCACGTTAGAGCATACCATACAGGGATTGAAGTTAAATGCCTTAGAGCACCTGGATGAAAATAAGAAACTGAGGGATACAAAAATGAAGTTTGATGCGGACCTATTTTAGGCGGAGATATGCCTTGATGAGTGAAGGGTAGAATGGGAGGGTCGGGAAGCAGAACTTGAGGGGTCACTGTCTCTGATTTATCATATGGACAAGTTTATGACAGTGCTGAAGTCCTAGAATGCTGCTGTGTTGTTAGATAAGCGTCGGGTAGAGGAGCGGTGCGAACATTTGAAGACTTCGCTACGGGAAGCTCAAATTAAGCTTAACGAACTTATTCTACCTAAGCAGGTAAAGACTGAAACAAGTAGTGGGTATGAGAGAGATATGATAGTAGTAATCTCATTCTTTATGTCCGAGTTCCAGAGATTGGAAAAAGAATGCGAACAAGTGTATGACGCTGTCATTGGAAAAAGTATGAAATATGACATGGAGGCGATACAGTATGAGTATCTATGTCCCATGATAGCCAAAGTTGGGGTTCTGAGACTACGTATGGTTAGAGATGGAAAAAAGATCAGTACTGGAAGAATGCTGGAGTTTATGCATCAACAGCTGTACGTACGTTGCGCACCTGACATTGCGGGGACTTCTTATAGAGGTGACAGCTCGTGTGATAGCTCTAGCGAGGGGTAAAGATTGAGAGGATGCGATATGTATACTAACGCGTATATTGTAGGAAAATAGGAATGTCTAGAATGGTGATTTATACTATCCTTTTATGCCAACGATGCGGTATTAGTTGAACATCTGTTGTCTAGGATGGTTCTCAGAGATTATAAATCCTTGGGGACATAGGTGGCTGATCGGTCTGGCCTAAGCAACAAACGATCTGTAATGTAATAGATGATTAGTTTGGCCAAGGCAACAAATGATCTGTAAAGTAATAGAAGATCAGTTTGGCCGAAGCAGCAAACGATCTATAATATCATAAATGATCAGTTTGGCTGAAGCAGCAAACATTCTCTATTATAATAGATGATCAGTTTGGCCGAAGCACCAAACAATCTGTAATGTTATAGATGATCAGTTTGGTCGAAGTAGCAAACAATCTGTACTGTAATAGATGATTAGTTCAGCCGACGCAACAAATGATCTATAATATTATAGATGATCAGTTTGGCTGAAGCAACAAATAATCTGTAACCTGTATAAAGAAGTACTTGTTGGATATGTTAAAAAAGTGCTATAGGGTAGGGAAATTGAATACAAGTATTTCACTGGTGTAAGATTGACGTACGATGAATGCGTTAGATAAACTACTGTATGAAATAGTAGAAAGTACTCAGATGTATTGGATTGAATATAAGTCTTTTCATTGATGTAAGATTGTCATACAAGATGATGGATTGATTTTTAGAAAAGTATACTGTGATGGATTATTATCTTCGATATAACTTCAGTTTCCTTGTATTCCAAGGGTTAGGTATTCGTTTTCCATGTTCAGTGGTGAGATCGTAAGAACCTAGGCTATTTTTTCCGATAATAACAAAAGGACTTTCCAAATTTTTGGACAATTTCCCAGCGCTTACAATTTTTTGTGATTGAGAATTTCTCGTAGGACGAGCTCCTCGATCTCGAATTCTCTATGATGAAGGCGTTTGTTGTATGATCAGGCTAGAGCCTAGTATTATCTTCCTAAATTCATGATTGCTCTATTTTTAGTTTCTTCAATCCAATTCATGTTACATGCCAACTGGTTCTCATTCTCTTTATCCATTATGGTATGGTCGCGAATGGAATGATGATACTGAGTGGGGATGATGGCTTCTGTAATGTATGCCAGGAGGAGCGATGTGCATCCCATTAAAACTCGAGGTGTTATTTGGTAAGCCCATACCACATGTGGTAATTCTAGGACCCAATTACCTTCCTTCTTTCTTTTTTCTTCTTTTTTCTGTCAAGCGCATTTTTAATCCATCCACAATTGTTTGGTTAGCGATTTTGGCCTGACCATTTCCTTGTGGGTAATACAGGTTGGAAGGAAAGTGCATGATGTTGTGCTGATTGAGGAATTTGATGACTCTGGATCCAACGAACTGAAGTCCATTGTCGATTCTGATAAGATGTGGGTAACCGAACCAGATAATGATAGTTTCCCATATGAATTTGATGACTTCATCCTCTCGTGTGGGACACAGAGGAACTGCTTCTACCTACTTAGTGAAGTAATATGTTGCTACTAATAGATGTTTCTATTTTTCTGGTACAGTAGGAAATTCGTCTTCAAAGTCGAGGACTCATCTTTTAAATGACCATACGACGTTGTTGGAATGAAGTTTCAAGGCTGGAGCTCGAATTCGGGGACCATGACGTCTGTAGGCATCACATTTGGTAGAGAGTTCGATGGCTTGAGTTTTTATTTTAGGCTAGAAGACTTCTTGGGTAAGAGCTCAATTTGTGAAAGATCGTCCCGCCGCATGGGAACCACAAGTCCCTTCATAGAGTTCGTATAGAAACTTCTGTGCTTCTTTGTTCGACAAACATTCGAGGTACGGTCATGTGACTGATATTTTGTAAAGGTGACCGTTGTCCATAATGTATCGCTTAGCATTATCAAGTACGCGTCTCTTCTTTGTAGGATTTGTAGGGAATTCGTCGTCAAATATATTTTTAGTTGCAATATACTTGAGGTAAGGTCATCTCCAATCATCCTCATCCTCTTCAATTCCCCCAGTATTGACAAAATTTGAGCTTATGATGTTAATACTGGGGGTGGTTGATACTTCAATCTTTAGATAATGAGCTTCCGTACCAAGTATTCCTGCCAGATACGCGAGATAGTCCGAATGTCGATTCTCCCCGCACGGTTATTGATCGATAGTAATTATTTTAAATCTGCTCATCCTGTCGGCTACTGCTGCCACATAGTTGACTATTTTTTTTTCTTCTAAACTTTTCCGTGTAATGGTTCACAATAAGTAATGAGTCTGTGTAGATAGATAATATAAAAACTCTAATTTTTAGAGCCATATCTAGACCGTGAATCATTGCTTCATACTCGGCCTCATTGTTGGTTGCTTTGAAATTGAGCTTGACTGCTTTCTTGATCCTGTCATTGGAAGGTGTGATAAGTATGATTCTGATACCTGATCCTGTAGGTCCAGAAGATTTTTCTGTAAAAAGGCGCCATCCCTTCTAAGTTATCCAGTCTGACCTTTCTTGGAATTGTTCTGCATGAATATCCGTACTGTCTTATTCCCAATCAGGATCTTCTACGAGGAAGTCCGCAAGAAAGTTTGCTACTGCCTGACCCTTTTTGGAATGTCTTGGTTTAAAATGGATGCCATCTTAGCCATGAGTAACTAACCATTGCTGTACTCGTACTGTCTTGTTCCCAATCAGGATCTTCTACGAGGAAGTCCGCAAGAAAGTTTACTGCTGTCTGACCCTTTTTAGAATGTCTTGGTTCTAAACAGATGTCATCTTAGCCAAGAGTAACTGACCATTATTGTACTCGTCTAGATTTTTCTCATTGGATAAGATTTCTCGTAAGGATAATTAGTTACCCCTCGAATTGAGTAGGCTTGAAAGTACTGTCTCAATTTTTGTAATGTGTAAACGGGAGCTAAGAGTAGCTTCTCGATCTTGGTATATCTGGATTCTGCTGGAGTGAGAGTTTTGCTAATGAAGTAGACATGCTTCTCTATTTTCCCGTCAAGTCGAATGAAAACAAAACTTACAGATTCTTCAGTAACTGTAAGATATATGATGAGTTCTTCCCCTTTGCTAGGTGTACTCATCACTGGTGGGGAGCCCAAGTAAAGTTTGAGTTTTTAAAATGTTGCTTCGCACTCTACTGTCCACTCGATCTTAGGATCCTTCTTAAGCTTTTGTTTTGTTGTCCCTTCACGCAATAAGTTGAACAACCATCGACAGCGATCCGAAGAATTTGAAATAAAATGATTTATTGCGGCAATCTTGCTTTCTAACTTCTGGGCGTCTTTCTTTATTTTTGGAGAAGGCATAGATAGTAATGCGTGAATGCGATCTGGATTAGCTTCGATACCGCATTTGCTGATTAAGTAACCCAAGAATTTTTCTGACTGGACTCCGAACTGACATTTTTTGGGGTTAAGTCTCATCTTGTAGAAATGGAGAATTTCTAAAGTTGTGCATAGATCTGCAATATGGTTCTCCTCCTTAAGATTTTTACACAACATATCATCAATATAGACCTCTATTGTCTTTCTAAGGTGATCTTTGAACATTTGCGTCATCAAGCGCTGGTAAGTGGCTCCAGCATTTTTGAGACCGAATGGCATAACCTTATAACAGTATAGGCCGCATTATGTAATAAAAGCTATTTTCTCTTGATCTTCAAGTAGCATGGGTATTTGATTGTAGCCGGATGCGGTATCTATCGTAGACAAAAGCTCGTGTCCCGAAGTAGAATCGAGTAGGTGGTTTATGATAAGTCGTGTAAAACTATCCTTTGGAGGATGTTTGTTGAGGTCCGTGAAGTCCACACACACTCTGATCTTGCCGTTCTTCTTTGGGACCGCGATAATGTTTGATATCCATTCCGGGTAATTGGCCTTTCGGATGAAGTCGACTTCGATGAGTTTGTCGATTTCTTTATTGACTTCGTCTCAGAGTCTTGGTGCTAAAGTTCTCTATTTTTTCTTGAGGGCTTCAGCTTATCATTTAAATTGAGCTAATGGCAGGTCAGATTTGGATTAATGCCCGACATTTTGTAGAATGTCCAAGCAAAGACATCATTATTGTCTTTGAGGAATTGGATGAGTACTTCGCGCCCTATTGTGCCTAGAAAAGTGTCGATAAATATCCAACGTTTGTCGTCATTGATCTTGTTGTACTCTGTAGGTTCTGCACATGGAAAATGATGTTATGTAGAGTTTACTGTACAATTTTCTATAATGTTCCCTGTCTTATTCGATAATTTCTATGCTAGCTGTAATTCTGTTGGCTCTGGTACAATGGTAACAAAATTTTCAAATGCTCGAGCTAATTTTTGGTTGCCTTTGATTTCATAGATGCCACCATTCCATTCAAAATGTAATACCAAATGATAAGTTGATGGGATAGCGTGCATATTGTGTAACCAACAACGTCCCATTATCCCTAAATAACGGGACTTGGCATTGATAACATAAAAGATCATGTCAAGAGTTACTAGTCCTGCTCTGATGGGAAGTATAATCTTGCCTTCTCGTTCCTCTTTAGATCCGTTGAATCCATATATATCTATGTTGCTAGGCTAAACTTTGTCAGCTAGCCCCTTTTGATCGATCATGCTTTGAAATAATAGTTCAATAGTGCTGCCAGTGCCTATCATCATTGTGTGAAGCACCATGCTTCGCATTTTTAACATGATTACTAAGGCATCAGGGTGAGGAAAGTTGACATGTCAAACGTCGCAGTCATCGAGAGAAATTCTTGTGTGCTGAGAGCTTGATACTAAAAGTAAACGAGCTTCTTTGTCCTGCATGGATAAATTGTGACATAGGCCGACACGTCTCCTTTTGCTCTTGTTTTACTCTATGAAGATCTGATTCTCAACGAAATGGCAGAGTGAGATATGGTATAAATGCTTCACGGCTACTGGTTCTTTGATTTGTATGGCTTCTGTATGGTTTTTGTAAGTTCCATTCTTATAACTCTGAATGTCCACTATATAATCGTGCATTCGCCCATCTGCGAAGATGTATTCCAATAATCGTTGTAAGGTAAAACAGTATTCTGTCTCATGATGTCGGACCTTGAGATGAATGCAGTATGGTTTGTTCTTAATAGGTTTAAGATACTGTGCATTATGGAAGAATCTGTCTTTCTGCAGTATTGGATAAATACTGGCTATGGTCACATTCATTTTTGGAAGGCAAGGTTTCGGTAAGTTACTCCCCTTTCAAGGTCATTCATCCTTGAACTTTGTTCATTTCCCTTCTCCTCAATGATCTATAGCACGGTTATAATCTAGATTGGTTGACTGGTCTCGAGCTGTCAATGTTGATTTCTGAGATTTCTAAGGAGACTATCTGTCAGATACCATTTACTCTAGGTCGATATAATCATTAATTTTTTCAATCATGTCTTCCAATGTTGTCAGCTTGTTTAGGACGAGGTATTCCTTTGCCCTACCGTCGACGGGCAAAGCGTTGGTAAAAGCAGAAATAGTAATCTTCTGGCCGAGACGATCTACTTTTCGAGCTAACTCCAAATTTTTTTTAGTAAACGTTTCGAGCTTCTCTCTTGGCATCTGTTTGAGGTTGAAAAGAGAGTATAGATATTCTTCCTTGACTCTTTTGTGTGAGTAATTCTTGAAGAAGAGTTCGCACAACTGTTTGAAAGTTATGATCGATCCTTTGGGCAGTATGTGAAACTACCATAAGGGTTCGCCTGATAAACTGGTAGGAAAGTGCCAGCATAGGATCTGGTTGGACGTGGGATGTAGACCTAAAGTGTCTTTAAACTCTTAGACCTACTCCACTGGATCAATTCCTTTATACTTTTGGATCTTCAGGGTATGAAACCCTGCAGAGACCTCGCCATTCAACAGCTCCTGCGCGATCGTGCTCTTTTGTAATCTACTATGTATTCCTTTCATCAGAGTCTGAGCTTCAAGTAGTTTTTTTATGCGTCTGTCAACATGTTCCTGAGTCACATACTATCGAGTTGCAGTGACTGGGCGTGTGGCGCGTCCTTCTCCAGGATTGTGGTCGCCACTCCCTTCACATAAATATTCTTTTACCGTTACTCAAACTCTTCAAGGTGGATTACCATTCTGTCTGACTCCTGCCAGGCCACCATCTAATTCTTGTTGAATGTTCTGGATTGGGATGGGCTCTATTTCCTATTATTAATGGTTAGATCGAAGCGCACCTCCTGCATGATTGCCCTTCTGAGGAGGTCCTATTATGTCATGAATAGATTCGCGAGCCTTCGGGTTGCACGGCTTTGTTCTTATGGCGGCGACCTGCTGACCCTGTAAAAATCTCAATACGTCCTGTACACTCGCTAGCTGTTACACTAGTGCTGCATGTCTTTCGATTTTAGAATTCAAAGTGGCACAAATCTTCCAGTGCAACATTTTAGTCTACCTGAATGATCGGTGTGCTCTCACATGGAGGTGACATTTTCAAATTTGGGCAACCTACTTCTTGGATAAAATTGGAACAACTACTATTAGGCAATAACTAGTGGCCAGGCTTTATGTCCTCCACATGTACTATTGCTTTGCTAAATAAATAAAACAAAATTCGATAAAAAAAGAGAGGTAACATTCTAAAAGAAGATGATCAACGGCATTTTGAGATGATGGGTTTGAGAACTTTGGTTTCCATAAATGGCGCCAAATGTAATGCCTAATTATGGGATTTAGACTTAGCCTTTACACAAAAGATAATCAGAGCGATTATAAACAAGAAGTAACTACTAACACAAAGTTTAGCATGGAAAATCTTTTACTAGGTTAGAAACCATGACCTCTCTTGAGGATTTAGAAAGATGGATATTATTGATAGTTGCTAGCTATTACAAAGAATGCTCCAAGTAGCTCTTGATAGATTTTCTTGATAGGAAAAGTCTATCCTTTCTCTGTAGTTCTATGGACGTATTATAGGTCTTATAATATGACCGTTTGATGACCATTAAGTCCCTTAATAATAGACGTTACAAAGTATAAGTGAGATATTCTTTGACCAGGTTGTGTGATGTTTTGATTTCTACTGTTGTGCGATGACTCTATTGATGACTATACACTTTACGCAAATCAAACTGTTAGTATGGAGGTTGAAAGCGATGTTTTGGACTGAGTGAAGTTTGATCATGTCTTTAGTAGTTCTTCTTGTATGCTAATGAGATCTAGGACGACGCTTGAGTCCGAGATACGAAATAAGCTATTACAAGATGACTCTCAACCAAGAGCACGAGGATTACTCTGGACGAGTGGTGTTGGTTGAGACATTCGTGCTGTCTATGTTTCTTGATTTTGTTGCTTTGCTTCTGATTGTGCCATGTGCTCTATTGTGAGACCGAAAACTCATTTTACTCGAAGATGAAGCTTGAGTTCGAGATACAGAATAAGCCACTACATTATAGAAGCCCTATATATGGTAACTGTGTTTGTAGGAAATTAAAATTTAGTTTAAGCTACTGTGGGAAGTTTTAAAAACAAATGTTTTGACTGGGTAGTAAGGATTAGTAAGTATGGGTGAGGTTTTGATTTATTTTGTTTGTGCTATATCATGTGATTATGAAAGTAATGAATCATAGAGATAGATTAAATAATAAAAACTTTTTTTAACCTATAGGTCAATATCCATTCTAAAAACTTAAAGCCTAGTTGTAAATTTGTAGTTTCGTCCAGTTCGGTGGAAACATCTTTATCGGGTAGAGAGGACGATTGTAAAGGCATGGAGGAGACTAAAAATGGTACGAAAGTGATTGTGGGGATGGTGGAAGAAAGACCAATTAAAGTGAGTAATATAATACAGTAGGATGATGAAACAAAGCGTAGGATGAGATATTTTACACATATTCAGAAGGAGTAGATATAGGGAAAGAATATTTGAATTTAAAAATAAGTTAACAGAGAAGTGGGAGGATTATGTAATGGAACATAGCCTGTGGTTTAGGACCTTTATACTAGGAGG
Source organism: Kingdonia uniflora (assembly GCA_014058105.1). Taxonomy (NCBI): domain Eukaryota; kingdom Viridiplantae; phylum Streptophyta; class Magnoliopsida; order Ranunculales; family Circaeasteraceae; genus Kingdonia; species Kingdonia uniflora. The sequence goes on from JACGCM010001174.1 coordinate 449,637, forward strand.
AGGGGAAAGGTACATTATCAAGTGCCCAATCTAGATCTATGTAAGGTGGAGAAAGGAATTGGGAAGATAGAGAGATTGCGTACTATAATATGTCGGGTATGGTAGGCCCTAATGATGGGTTTTTGTGTTACCTGAACCAGGTGGTATATGGTTTAAGGATTCCCTTAACTTATTTTTAGAAAGGGGTTATGAATGCATTACAGTGTAGCCCCGCACAATTAAATGGGAATGCTTATGAGATGATAATGGTGTATGAGGGGTTGAATAAGAGGTGGAGAGAGAACGGGACTGCGAAGCAGTTCGTTGCAGCTGACGTACTAAAATATTACAAAATAAAGTATGTGCAAGCTCGTAGGAGTGGTTACCTGTTTAGTAATTCATTGAGGCCAAAGTTTTTTGATTACGAATCTATTGGTAGACTGTGGAATGACCATCTTGTATGGGTAATGGGTAATTATATGCCGGCTCCAGATGAACCAGTGCTTGACCAGGAACAAAAATATTTTAGTCCGAGTAAGTAACGTCTGCTAACTTGACCAAATATCAGTTTATCTGCGAGCTTCTAATTATTTTTGTGATTTTGTCTCAGGTCCTTATCCCAAAGTCATTCCTGATTAAATGAGCTTATTCGACTACGTAGTTCATGAACAGGTCGAATTGAAGCAAGTGCTTGGAGAGTTTGAATATCCGTAGGGATAAATGAGTGGACTCCAATGTTCCAAAGGTTTAACGAGCTCAAAAAATTGAGCTATGGCTGGTCAAGAGGGTACTTAGAAGGTTGTTAACATGGACCTTCGTCCTCTAGGGGATTTGATTGGTATCCCTCCGCCTCCGCTAGGGAGTTTGAGCAGCCCGCAGAAGATTCATAGGGCGAAAAGAATGCTGCAAGAATCTTCTCTTCCAGCTGTAGAGATGGCCCAGGGAAAAAGGTGACAAACTGGCTGTCTTAGATGCTGTGGAACAACAGATAGTGAGTAAGGTCATCCCACAAGAGGTAGAAAAGACTACTTCTCAAAAATGGAAACAACATGAGATTGAAGGAAGTGACCGAACTCGGGCTAAAGCTATGGCCAACCTGAGGAAAGTATAATAAGGCTGTTTTACTATGGCTGGAACTAATCCGAGGAACCCCGAAGTTTTATTTTAAGAGCAGACAGCGCAGGTATGTATTAATATGCTTTGTTTGTTGCAGTGTGGTCCATATATTCATTGATTACTCTGTTTATTGTATTGGCAGCTTTTTAGTCTGGTGAAAGGGGCTACGAAGTTTATTGAGAAAAGAAACCAGGAGTATTTAGAGCTTTTGCAGAAGTTTGATGTTCAAACAACCCAGTTGAAGGAGCTCGGGAGGAGCTCGAGAAGGAAAAATAGCAAGGCTGAAGTAGTAAAAGGTACTGAGGAGTTGCGCCTGTAAATGTTTGAGCGCGAAGAGACCTCGGGGAAAGCTTTGGCGGCGGTGAGGGTTGACAAAAACAATCTGATCTAGTCATATAATCACTTTGGGTTAATTGAGGCCAATATCACTCTTCATCTGGAGGGTAAGTACCATGAGATAATTTTCTCTTCGGATGCTAAAAAAGAATCGGTGAAAGATAATGCTGCTCCAATAAATATTCCCCCCTCCCAAATTTTGCCCATTTAGGCTGCTGGAGCTGGATTGGAGTTACCGTCTGAGGTACAGATTGGCAAGAATAATTAATATCATTATGTGGTACCTTATTCGAACTATTTCGTTATATTTTGATTTTGATAAGACTATTTTTGTGCGTGTTTAAAATTGTAAATTTGGTAGACATAAGTTCATTATGCCTTGTTTGAATGTTTATTTGTTAACTAAAATTTGTAATCTGTGTAGGAGATAGAGCGGTTGAGAAAAATGTTACCACAATGGAGAGATCGCTGAGTAGACCTAGGGACTCTGTGGCTCGTATTCAATAGGTACTAAATAAAATTGAATATGAGAGAAGGCAGTTTGAATATAATTCGGTAATTTTTTTTAAAGAATTATATGACAGTGTAGATATGCAAACATATAAATAGAAAGGGATGAGGTTTTGTGAAAAGGGGTGGATAGATTTGTGATTTTATGAAAGTTAAAAGACTCGGTGTGTTTCGCTAATTTGAGTGATAAAGCCAAGTGTCAGATGATTTTGTTAACTCTGACACTGTATTTTGAGGCTAAAGTAGATAGTGAATAGGGCTTAAAAGAGGCTTATGTAGAGCTTTTAAAAAAAGGGGTAGTACCTGATCCAGTTCAAGTTAGGTTTTTAGCTCAATAGGCACGTAATCGTCATAGCATAGAGGTAAAAAATGCTCAGTTCGAGCTGGTGTGTCTATTATATGGGGTGACGTAGGTCCCTTATTTGATGTTATTGGCTTTGTATAGGATCAAAGATTAATGAGGATTTCATTTTTCAAAATTAGGAAAAATAGATAGTGGTGCAAGCCAAGTTAGAAGGTAAGTTAAACGAGTTGCAAAACACATTGAAGCGATGTACGGAACAAAATTCATCTTGGAAAATCAACTGATAGTGGAAACAACTGTCAGAAAGAAGATAAAAGAAGAATTGAAAACGTTGGGTGTATTGTAGAAGGATACGCGTAAGCGTCTGCATAGATTGCATATGTTGTTGAAGGAATATTTATATTCGTCACAAGCAATGGTCGTAGCTCAAATGGACCAGGAACGTCATATAGAGAGTGTGATTGAGTTTTTTGAAAGGGAGTTGGCAAGGGTGGAGAACAAATTTAGGAAGTATATTATGGATTGTGGGAAAGATTTTGATGTAGAGAATGAAAATGCTAAAATATGTGGTTTACGAAGGATGAGGAGGAAAAAGGTGTCAAAATACTATCTCCTAGATTGGCACAAAATTTGTCAGAGGAGGATGAGGAGGAGGTTGAAGGTCTTATACTTCGATCACGACAAAAACATCACCAGCAGGAGGTAGTGACCATCGCTGAACCTGTAAACGTAGAGGTAGACAAGTCAGGACGATCAGGGAATAGGGGCAGTCTTCTCGTAGTTCGAGGGAACAAAATAAATTAAGTATGTTGTTCAAACCTTGCGTATGCATTAGATATCTGTATTCTGTTTTGATAATAAATTGATGCTTTTTGTTGTGATGGTAGAATAGATCTGAATAGAAATGTAGATCGATCGTACACAAGTATTTTATTGTCGTAAGATTGATCGTACACAATATTTGTGAGTAAAAATGTGAATTATGATTTAGAAGTATGATGATATGTAAACTGCTTTAATATATGAACTATTTTGTATGTGATTTTAAATTGTTGACGCAGGTCAAACTGGAAGAGGTTCAAAGTCAGTGAGAGGGTCTACGCGTTTGGAACGAATGGGTGAATACTGATTTGAACTGGCATCATGAAGCATTAAAAAATACTGCGGAGTTAAATGTAAAAATGGAGTTGAGAATGATCAAGGGGCAGGGCATGGGGAGTCATTTGTCCGTGCAAATGGTAAAAAGGATGTTGAAGTAGCAAGTGCGCAAAAAATTTTGGAGGAGTTAAATAAGGTTGTTAAGAAAAAGAATTTGGACATTAAAAAATCTCATTATCACATAGTAATATCTTAGAATGAGTAACCAAGCAAGATGGGGAATTAATACCTGCGCGTGTTAAACTAACAGAGTTGTTGGCGATGTTAAAGATAGAAAAGGATGGTGCTAAATGTTCTTAGGTTTGGATCAACACGTTAGAGGCAGAAGTAGTCGGTTTACGAGCTTTTGTTAGGAAGGCAAATGAGCGAGCCAAATTTTTTAAAGGAATGCTGAATGCTCTCGTCTATACATCACAAAAGTTAAAACAATATTTCCAAGCTCATTCAGTTCTAGTAATGACAAATTACCCCCTGTGCAAAGTTCTATCCAAACGGGAAAAATCTAGACGAGTCCAATAATTGTCAGTTACTCTTGGCGAACATGATATACGTTTTGAACCATGGTATTCCGAAAAAGAGCAAGCAGTAGCAGATTTCTTCATAGATTTTCTAGTAGACGACCCTGATTGGAAATAAAATAGTGCCGATATAAACAAAGAACAACTTGAAGAAAAAATGGATTGGATATCAGAAAAAGGTTAACGCCTTTTAATTGATGGTTCTGCCGAACCAGCTGGGTCAGGCATCGGGATAGTTCTTATCACACCTTCCAATAATAGAATTGAGAAATTAACTTGACTTAACTTCGAAGCTACCAACAACGAAATAGAATGCGCGACACTAATCCACAGACTGGATATGGCACTGGAGATCGGAGTGCCCAAATTATCTGTTTACACAGATTCTTTATTAATTGTGAACCATTATACAAACAAATATCAGAAAAATATAAAGATGATAGATTACGCAGTAGCGGTAGGTGACAAAATGAGCTAATTTAAAAAGCTACAATCGAACACTTACCTCGTAGAGGAAATAGACATTCTGACTCCCTCGCTTATCTTGCTAGAGTCCTCAGAACGAAAGCCTGATATCTTAAGATCGAAGTAGTATCCACCCCCAGCATTAACATCATTAGCTCAAATACCGTAAATACTAGGGGTGACAACGAGGTGGAAAATGATTGGAGAAGACCTTTCCTCACATATATCGGACCAAACAAAATATTTGATGGCGAACACCCCAACGGTGTCAACAAAAGAAGATGACTGATAGACAATGCTAAGCGATACATCGTTGTCAAAAATTTCCTTTTCAAAAGAATGTAAGAGCATAATTTTGTATATGAAACTAAATATCTCATACCGAATACGATTAGAACGTAGTAAGCAACAACTAATCAAATACAAGAATTAGCGTAGAAACCTCTGAATGGGTAAAAACCACAACCTCTCTTGAGGATTTAGAAAAAAGATATTATTGATTGACTAATTACAAAGAACGCTCTGGATAGTTATGTATAGACTTTCTTGATAGGAAAAGTCTGTCTTTAATCTATAGTTATCTGGTCCAATTTATAGGTCTTATAATATGATCGTTATTCACTTTAATGGCGAACGTTACAATCATAGTTTTGATGAGTCTTCATAATGGCTGTATAACGGCTTGAGTAACTCTTCTTCTTTGTAACAGCTCCATAATGTGTCATAAATGTGCCACGTGATCGTATGTTGACGAGGTCGAGTAAATGTATGATGGTTGAAGCTGAGACTTGAGCCCGAGATTCAGAAGAGTCCCTTATATCCGCCCCCTCTCAACTTAAAGCACAAGTAGTTTTGGTTAAGAATCCTATCCTATATCCATTACCTGACGTTTCTGTCTTCATTCTGGTATAGTCATTACCGATGTCATCAATGCTTGCCATTGGGAATTTGGGGATTTGAGGTCTCCCATGAGTATGATTTAAGTCGCTTGGCTTATAATATGTTTGGCCAATTGGATGAACTTGTTATCGACATGTTATCTGTTGGTCAAATTGGACGAACAAATTATCGGCCTGTAATATATTGGTCGAATTGGGATGAATCAATTGCTGACCTGTAATATGTTATTTGTTGGTCGAATTGGACGAACCAATTATTGACCTGTAATGTAGTAGTAGAATTAGGATGAACCCATTACCTATCTATAATATAGTTGATGTGTTATGTATGTATGGTAGGTATTAGATAGTAGAAGAGTATTGCATGAGGAGAAATGTAGGTCTGTCAAACATAAGTATTTAATTAATGTAAGAGCGACGTATAAAATTTGAGAAATAGTAGAATATAAACTGTGATATGTTTTTTGTCGGTCAATTTGGACGAACCAATTATCGACCTGTAATGTATTAAACATGTTGGTCAAATTAGACGAACCAATAACTGACCTGTAATGTATTAGATTATGTTATCTGCTGGTCGAATTGGACGAACCAATTATTGACCTGTAATGTATTGGTCGAATTGGGATAAACCAATTGTGGACCTGTAATATGTAATCTGTTGGTTGAATTGGATGAACCAAATATTGACATGTAATATGTTATCTGTTGGTCGAATTAAACAAACCAATTATTGATTAGATCTGTTGGTCGAATTGGACAAACCAATAATCAAACTGTAATATACAATCTATTTGGTCGAATTGGACAAACCAATTATTGACCTGTAATGTATTAGATCTATTAGTCAATTGAACGAACTAATAACTGACCTGTAATGTAATAGATGGGTTGGTCGAATTGGGATAAACCAATTGTGGATCTGTAATATGTAATCTATTTGGTCAAATTGGACAAACCAATTATAGATTTGTAATATAGATGTGTGGTCGAATTCTCCCCCAAGTATGATTTAAGTCGATTGACTGAATCTAATACTTGGGGTTTATTTGTTGATGGAAGCACTTTATTGGATCCGATCTTGTTAACGAGCTTGAATTGAGGGCTGGCAAAAGGCTTAACAATAAGGTCGAACATTGAGTCTGAAGCTGAGGTCGAGCTCACCCCAAGTATGATTTAAGCCAATCATAATGGATATGTAGTAGAATTTCGAGCCATTAAAGATGAATTAGAGTTGTCAAAATCGTAACTATTTGACTCTCAAATTACGTCTAAATTGGAGACATTTTTGGGCAAAAATCTGGAGAAAATAATAAATGATTGTTGTTCCCTCTTTCTTTTATTTTAGAGGTGTAAGAGAGAAAGAGAGAGAGGATTGAAGTAGACTAATGAAAAGAGAGAAATTTTGAGAACCTGCAACATGGTAGGTTGGCTCGGCCACTGTAATGGTGAAATGATACCCTTCTCTAATGAGCCTTTCCTTCATGTAATAGCGATCTTTGTGGCTGTTTCCCTAATATAATCTTGGCCTTCAGTACGAGTATTACATCCAGAGAGTGCATCAAGAAGTAGAGCTCAGTTAGCCATCAGGCAGAAGAGAAGTTAGCAGTAAGAAAGCCCCAATCGCAGTAAACTTAATTCCATAAAGGACTCCAGAGGTGCTTTCATAGCCTAAGAAAGACGAGTCTTCCAAATGTCTCAGACCCAAGATAGATAGCAATCATCTTTGCCTATAGATTGGCGCCATACTGTTCTTTCTAGAGGTCCCAACAGATTTTCTTTCTTCCTTTCCAACTTAGTAGTAATAGCAATTGGCACTAGTAGACCAATAGTGGTTGTTAGGCAGCGAACTGAAGTGAGGGTGGGATCTATAACATCTTGACTAATGGCAAGAGCGATGGCGGTGAAAGATCGAAGCATAACGCATAAGATAGGAGTATATGGAAGCATATAGCGGGTGTGCATGAAATAGGGGTAGAACATCATTCAATCCATACACTCTGAAGGAGCACAAAACCCTGTAATAGTGGACCAATTCTGCTTCATAGGCTTATTGGCCAATAGGTAAGTAGAGACAAGATTCCAGTCAGCTGATAGACCAACCGAGATTGTCGTAAAAGTTAGTCCAACATATCATAATCAAGACTTAGCTCCTAAGTCAGAAGGAACTAGTCCAATCCGATCGGTAGAGGATGGACAAGAAGGTAAGTAGAGCATAAGTAATGCAAAGTCACGAGACGCCTAAGCAGTCTGCTCTTCCAAAGGCGTCATAGCATGTAACAAGGAGAGGGCTAATGCTCTTGCCAAGACGGGATCAAGAGAGAATTAGCCAATCAGGACTAGACCCTTCGGGCTCTCAAGTTCTGAAGTGAAACGAGACCGAAGTAGGACCTGTAAGAACCTAATTTCAATTTCACAGTTATAGATTTGATAAAATTCGCCTATTACTTTTGCAAGAAGAAACTGTGACAAATATGGATCTCGACATGAGGTATATATCTAACATCAAAATCGGCATCACCAAGTCTTCAAGTATTATCATCTCGTCAAAAAGGAGGTAACGCTTAGAGATTGATAAATCCTCAATTTTGATTTGAATTAGATCATAAACCACCCAAGCTTGATTTAGGTCAGATGAACGAACCCTCTCTGCTGGAGATCGACTGAACAATTATCTAGAGCTCGATCGAGCTCATTTATGAGAATCCAAACCTCCAAAGCTCAATTTAGGTAAGATGAATGAACCCTCTGCTAGAGCTCGAGTGAGCAATTTTTTAGAGCTGAGTAAGAGAGGAGGTGAGGATTTATGTAAAAATTTGGGTTTTTGAGATCGTATATTGGCAAAAATAACAAAGATTGAGAGAAGGACCAACGATTGAGTTGTCTGATAATAGCTCTCGAATCTACGATGGCAGAGTACTCGATCTTAGGGTTGTTGAAGCCATTAGAGTAAACCCAAAGTGAGTTTCCAAAATACTGTGATGGTGTTGATGATGTGATGAGGGGTTGATGCGTACACATCCGACGTCTCGATCGCTAAAAAGTTTGAGAGAGAGAGAGAAGATGAAACCCCCAACGCAGAATATTGATTGAGGTGTTTGGATTTTGTATAAATGGCATTGTCGATGAAATTGAGATGTTTCTCTGACTCAGTGAATCAGCGTAAGAATTGAGAGATGGAGGAAGAGAGGCCTCAAAAGCTCGTGCACATGTTTGATAAAAGCTTGTTTCCATTGTTTTGTTGATCTTTTCTTCTTATTTTGCTGGGAGTAGGACTAGTGCAGAACAAGTATACGCCATAAACCAAAAATCAAAATCCCCCTCTTTTACTGTGGAATTTGGGAATTGTGGCTAATTCTGTTCGATTCCCACAGACGACGCCAAATATAAAGCCTAATTTTGTATTTAGAACTTAGTATCTCACACTAAAGATAATCAGAGTGCTAGCAAGTAATCACTAACACAAGATTTAGCCTGGAAAACCGTTGAATAGGTTAAAAACTACGACCTCTTTTGTGGATTTCTGAAAGAGAGATATTATTGATGATGACTAGCTATTACAAAGATCGTTCTGGATAGTTTTGTATAGAGTTTCTGGATTGAATTCTCTGCCCCTTGTGAGGGCTTATTTATAATTATCATACTGAGTCCGATATTCGAACTCACATAGCTCGAGTAAACACACTAATAACCAATCAAGGTCTAAAAGCAAGGAGATCGTAGTACAGACTTCCTTACCTACAGTTCGAAGATATCAAAGCATCCTGTGACTTCCCGCTATAGAAGATACTCCTCCACTTATCAACAGGTCGTATCCATGCGAAACATCACAAGAGATCGTATCTTCCCAATGGTCTGAAGTTACAGCTAAAGAATATTAGTAGACCCGCTACAGATCAACAAATATCAAGACGTTATAGAAGACCATTATGAAGACTCATCAAAACCTGATATTCTAACGTCCTTCATCAATGTAACCAACGATCATATTATAAGACCTATAAAAAGAGACCTGGAGATCAGGATCTGGGATAGCTATTATCACCCAAAGAACTCTGAGAGAAAGTCATCCCTTCCAGAACTCAGATATCCAGTCTCTTTTTCTTTGTAATAGCTAGCATAAATATAAAAATACCAGTCTTTCAGAAATCCTCAGGAGAGGTCATGGTTTTTAATCCATTCAAGGGTTTTCCATGCTAAATCACGTGTCAATTGCTTTCAGTTCTCAACCACTATTATATATTTCAAAGGTGTAAAACACTATTTTTAGTCTCTACGAAAATAGGCTATTACATTTGGCGCCGTCTGTGGGAAACGAAGCATACACTCAGTGTTCTCCAATCCAGTTTTAACCGCATTCACTTTAAAAGATGACAAATCAAGACAAATCACACCACTTCGTGCTTGATCCAGCTGAAGGAGTGACAGATTTACGAACAACTGTGCAAGCAGAATCTGAACGACAAATAGAGCTAGAGAAATAGCTCGCCAGCATGCAGGACATAATCAGAGCGCTTCAAGCTCAAATAACGGAAAATCCAAGACAACAAAACAATCTGCCTGCAGCCGCGAGGATATCAGTCCATGATGCTTGGGACATCGAGACCAAAATATTGTACTTCCTCAAATTCAGTAAGAACAGTTCAACCTCGGAGTCACATCAATCCACCATTACCCACTTAAGCGGTAATAGATCTATAGCCACAGGAGAAGCAAAATAGAGAAAAACCTCAAGTTTCAGTCTATGATCGCATGAGAGAAGCAACAGGAGAGCATAATCCTGCTGGAGGACCAACAACAAGACGAGCTATCACGTCTCGCTTACATCTCACTCCGGAACAGGTGGACAGGCGCATCAAAGAGCTATTAGACGCTCAAATAGACACTACAAAAAATAGTTTTCCTAAACTACAGAAGAGCCCACTTGCACAAGAGTTGCTAGATGAGGAAGTGTCCGTCAGTTTTCATACTCCCAAGATCCAGAAATACAAGGGGAAGATCCTGTGGAACACGTCCAAGAATTTTAGATTCTTTGGGACTGCATTCGACATCTAACCACATCCTCTGCGGCCTCTTTCCAACCAGTTTGAAAGGAGAATCTCTACGATGGCTCCATACACTCAATGAAGGATCTATCTTCACTTTCGAACAACTTCGCGAATTGTTTGTCAAAAACTATTCGCACAACAAAGACAAGGAGGAAAGTCTTTACTCTTTGTTCTGCCTCAAGTAGGTGCCATATGAAAAATTAGAGACGTTTACCCAGAATTTTTTTGGACTAGCCCAAAAAATTGGTAACCTCGACAAGAAAATCACAATCTCCGTCTTCACCAATGCTCTAATCGCGGATGACGAGTCAAAGAGCACTTGGTTCTCAACAAACCATTGACATTGGAGGACATGATAGAGGAGGTCAACAACTTTATCGACCTTGAGCGACTGATAATTAAGAAGCCAAGACCTCAACGAACCACCCTACCAACAAAAGGCCATCCCGACGAACGTGCCCATAACAACAATAAAGACTATGGGGGTGATAAGAAGTGATTCAAATCTAATGACAATCAAGGACGCTAAGGGCAGAGTAAGCCAATTCTGTGTATACCGCAGTTAACAACTACTCTTGTAGACTTGTACCGCTGATACAAAAGGATGAATGCTTCAGAACTGCCAATACTCTTACGCCAATACCAGAAAGCCATACTGTATTCACCACCAGATTCAACATCATGACATGGAGCGATATTTCGCATTGATATTTTTTCTCCAGAATATATTTGCACAAGGTTGAATGTTGGAGTATATTGTTGACATCAAAATTTATAAGGATGGAAGCTACAAGACTGACGTCAAGATTGTCCAAGTTGATGAGACAAATGAAGAAAAACACTTGTATTTCATCGAAACTCAGACAATCAACAACTCCAATAGGTCCAAGCGTAGGCGTGTCAGACAATGCCACGATCTGACAATGGTAGACAAAGAGGCTCATTTGTTGCCATAATCCAACAATCGGCGAGCTGGGATTTATTTTGAAGACTGTGACGTTCGTCACGTCAACTTTCTGCACCAAGATGCACTTGTGATCATGTTGAAGATGAAGAACATAGTTCAATTTACAATGATGGTAGATACCAGCAACAACATCGAACTAATTTTCCAGAGTACAATCGACCAAATGGGCTTAGCGAACATGGTCGAACCAAGTGACATCAATGTCTCTGGATTCAACGGCTCTATGGAAGAACGTGTGGGGAAAATCACACTTCCCATCACAGCTGGGCCAGTCATACTAGAGGTAGTTTTTCTATGTCATCAAAGCCAAATCTCGTTACCTGGGCATCATGGGACGACCATGGTACATAATATGAAAGCTATTCCCTTCACATATCATCAGACATTACAGTTCGATTGGAAAGGAGAGATCTACAAAATCAAAGGAAGCCAGAAATTAGCTTGAGCTTGTGATAATACTGTTTCCATTGAAACTAAGCCAGCTGTAACAACTCCTACATAAGAATTACAACAGTCAATTCCAGCAGAACCTCAGTTACTAGAAGTCGAACCAACAAAGTATGTCGAAATCAGTGGCATAAACAGAGGAACTCACATTGGAACTCTCTTAAGCACGAAGGAATGCTCGAATCTAATACAATTCCTCATAGGGAACAGTGACCTCTTTGCATGGACGTTTCATGAAATGCCAGGGATCGATCCAGCTATAGCATGCCACAAGCTAGGGTTGAAAGATAAAGCAGAACCGGTCAAACTAAAGCAACAAACTCTAGTACCAAAACTTCGAGACAAAGTGAATAAAAAGATTGAAAATTGATTGAGGTCGGTTTCATTCGCAAAGCTATTTACCCAGAATGGATCTCGAACATTGTCGCAGTCCCAAAAAAAAATGGCAAAATCAGAGTCTGTGTAATTTCACGGATCTCAACAAGCACACGCCGAAAGATAGCTTTCCACTTCCAATCATCAATTACCTGCTCGATTCTATACCAGGGCATGAACTTCTTTCAATGATGGGTACTGCATCGGGATATAATCAGATATCACTTCTTCCTGATGATCAAGGGAAGACTGCGTTCATCACCGAACAAGGTCTATATTGCTATAAAGTCATGCCTTTCGGCCTGAAAAATGTCAGAGCTACCTATCAGAGATTGATGACACAAATGTTCAAAGACCATATCGGTAAAACAATGGAGGTCTACATTGGCGATATGCTCTGCAAAAGTCTCAGGAAAGAGAACCATCTCACTGATTTGCAAGCAACTTTCAAGATTTTACGATCTTACAAGATCCGTCAAAATTTTGATAAATGTCAGTTCGGAGTGCAATCCGGAAATTTTCTAGGCCATCTAACCAGCAAAAGAGCGATTGAAGCTGACCCATCATACATACGAGCTCTCTTGGCTATGCCATCACCAAAGACAAAGAAAGACGTTCAGAAGCTAGTCGGGAAGATTGCAGCGCTAAACAAATTCGTATCTAAATCTTCAGACAGACGTCGACCTTTATTCAATCTGTTAAAATAGGGTACATCACGAGGAAAATCAAAGAAAAATCCAGAGATCGAATGGACAGACAAGTGTGAAGCACCTTTCCTCGAGCTTAAAAATATTTGGGAAAACTACCAGTTATGAGTACACCAGCAGATGGAATAGAGCTCACAGTATACCTAGCTATTACAGATACATCTCCCAGCTCCGTCCTCATCCAAATCAAAGAAAAGATGAGAAACTAGTCCATTTTATCAGCAAGACTCTGACTCCCACTGAAACAAGATACACCAAGATTGAAAATCTTCTTTTAGCTCTCGTCTATACATCACAAAAGTTAAAGCAGCATTTCCAAGCTCATACTATTTCTATCTTGACGAACTATCCACTTCGTAAAATCTTATCCAAGCGCGAAAATCTTAACATATTCAATAATGGTCCGTAACACTCGGGGAGCACGATATACATTTCGAACCATGCCATTCCGAAAAAGCTCAAGCTGTAGCAGATTTCCTAGCAGATTTTCCAGTAGAGGATCCTGATTGGGTAGAAAAATTTATTGATAAGAAAGATGAGCCACTTGCAGATCAATCCGAAGATAAATCAGATTGGGTAACAAAGAAAGGTTGGCGATTTTAACTGACGGTTCCGTTGGTCCATCCGGATCAGGGATTAGAATCGTTCTTATTACTCCCTCTAGTGATACTCTCAAAAAATCTGCTCACCACAGTTTTGAAGCAACCAATAACGAAGCAGAATATGAGGCCTTGATTCATGGATTGGATATGGCAATCGCACAGGGAGTAGCAGAACTCTCTGTCTATACAGATTCATTAATAATCGTCAACTATTACATAGGCGTCTATCAAACCAATGTGAGAATGGTCGACTATGCTGCTGCAGTGCTCGAATGAATGAACAAATTCTAGACAATTTCTATGGAGCATTTTCTAGGGGGAGAAAATAGACATTCAGATGTGCTCGCTTACCTTGCTGGTGTTCTCGGATCAGAAGCTCGTTACTTAAAGATCGACGTCATTTTTAACCCCAGTATCAATACCATTGAATCCAACACCATTAATACTAGGGGTAACGAGGAAATCGAAGATGATTGGACAAAGCCTTTCATTACTTACATCGGACCTCACAATAAATTCGACGGGCCATTTCCTGAGGATCCTACGGAGCGGCGGAGATTAATTGACAACGCTCGAAGATACGCTGTTCAGGATAATCTCCTATACAAAATTTTGGTCACTGGTCCCTACCTCCTTTGTCTATCTGACAAAGAAGCGCAACAATTCTTGCACAATCTATACGAAGGCACGTACGGATCCCATACAACAGGACGATCTCTTGCAAGCAGAGCTTTAACTCAAGGAATGATTTGGCCTAAGATGAAGGCACAGGCAATCGAATATACCCGTAAGTGTAACGCTTGTCAGTGACACAGACCTAAAATTTGAGCTCCAGCACTTGAACTACACTCGAGCCAAGTCACATGGCCATTCAAACGATGGGCTCTCGATCTCGTAGGAGAGTTTCCAACAACACCAGGGAAGCAAAAACATTTGTTGGTCACTACAGATTACTTCACTAAATGGGTAGAAGCAGTTCCGCTGTGCCGAACCCAAGAAGACGAAGTCATCAGGTTTATCTGGGGGAACATTATTATCTGATTCGACAGACTACATCTCACCCGAATTGATAATGGACCACAGTTTGTTGGTTCCAAGATTGTCGCATTCCTCAATGAGCACACATCATTCATTCCCCATCCAATCCTTATTACCCACAAGGAATGGACAGGCTGAGATTACTAATCGAACTATTATGGATGGCATCAAGAAGCGTTTAGATGACAAAAAGGGGAACTGGGTGAACGAGTTACCACACGTACTTTGGTCCTACCGAACAACTCCTAAAACCGCAACAGGCTGTACTCTGTTCTTACTGGCCTATGGAACTGAAGCCTTCATTCCCACTCAATACCATCACCCAATGCGAGATCACGAGATGACCGATGAAGAAAACGAATTTTAGATCGCATGTTATCTGAATTTGATCGAGGAAACACATGACATAGCCATTGTTAATCTGGGAAGATATCATCTTACTTTATCCCGGTCATATAACAAATGTGTCCAGCACAGAGAATTCAAAGTTAATGACCTCGTTCTCAGTAAAATCCCACCACATCGTAAACCACCTAATGCTGGAAAGCTGACAGAGAATTGGGAAGGTCCTTTTATTGTAACTGGAATGAGTGGTTTAGGATCCTACGATCTCAGTATGCATGATGGAGTACCTGTACCTAATCTGTGGAATACTCGTCGATTGAAGCTGTATCGAAGATAAACACGCTGTAATATCCAATGTGATGCAATAAAATACTTTTTCAGCATTATTTTGCAAGTCTACTCAATTCAAACATTTCTGCTATCTCTGTCTATTCCGGAGAATACTACATCATAGCTTTTCAAATAAATTTGCTCTCATGCTTATTGAGATAATCAATTCGATCTGGCAGAGATGCGCCCTACAACTATTTAATATTCAAGATGTCTCAGTACGGTCGCTTATTGATACACTCAATTCGACCTGTGACTGAGACCTACATCATAGTTGTTCAAATAAATTTGCTCTCATAAGGTTGCTTATTGAGACAATCAATTTGATCTACTAGAGATGCGCCATACAGCTATTCAATATTCAAGATGTCTCAGTACGGTCGCTTATTGATACGCTCAATTCGACCTGTGGCTAAGACCTACATCATAGTTATTTAAATAAATTTGCTCTCATAAAGTCACTTATTGAGACAATCAATTCAATCTTCAAGAGATGCGCCATACAGCTTTTCAATATTCAAAGATGTCTCAGTACGGTCGCTTATTGATACACTCAATTCGACCTATGACTGAGATCTACAACATCGATTTTCAAATATACTCGTTCTCCAAAGGCCGGTTATCGATTCAATCGATTTGATCTGGTAAAGACACATTATTCATCTATTCAAACATTTTATAACTCTCTTTACGGTTTCTTATTGACTTGCTCAATTTGAGGTATGTACAAGATAATACAACACCGCTGCAATCATATCTCTACATTGTAATTTATTGGTTCACCCAATTCAATCATACAAAGAGGTTACAGAACAAAACATTTTCTACTATACTTTTGACATTTTTTTTACAGCAAAGACATATTTACACTCTGTCTAATTATAATATAAATAATGAAACTACCTTTCACGCTTCAGGCGTACAACATTCAAAATTTCCTTGGTACAGATGAAAGAAAGGTAACGAAAGGTATAGCCGCATCAACTACAGTAGAAGGTGCATTCAGCAATTACATAACTCTCGGCATCAGATTATCTATATAAGATAACTGCGCTAGCTACAAATCATACTCCATGTCGTATTCAGTTGATGCAGTCAAGATCGAATCACGCTCTGTTTGAAATTCTCTAAATCAGCATGCAACATAGCCATAGTGCGCAATGTAGCATCATCTGCAATTATCAACATTGCTTTACCCAGCTCGGTCTTCACTTTGTTTAGTTCATCTTCAAGATCCTTACATCGATCTGCCATAGACTTTTTCTCCTGCAACAACGAATCTCTATATTGCTTTGTTATCTGAACACTACGCTCCATCTCCTGCTTCAGACGTTGCAACTTCTTATCTACCTTCTTCGAATAATTGATCTCATCGTCTGCTGGATCTACCAACCTCTGTGACTCTTATACTTCACATGGAGCTCCTCGTACTTCATTACCTTGCATACACTCTAGTATTAAAGCCTATTTTTTCCCAGTCAAGATCGACGATCCATGAATTACACTTATGGATGGTTTCATTCATCTCTCGATTTTACTTGGAACATGCTTCCTCATGAGTTTTGGCATGGTCACTTTTTCTCTGACAAGAGTCTCGAGCCTCACGCAAATCCCAGTTTAGCTTTTTTAGACGCTCTCGCATATAACGGATTTCAACATCTTGCTTCTTTAAGAGATCAATATTATTTGTTACCACCGATTGATGGTACAACAAATTGTTCTTCTGCTTTTCAATCGTACTTAAGAGATCCAGTACTTGTTGATTCGCAGCCATGGTCTCCAACTTTTCTTCTTCAGAGATTCTTTCCACAGTTTGGCTTCATTATTAGCAGTCAATATCTCTGGATCCTTACATGAAAACTCTACAGTCACAACATTTAGCCGACTCTGCAGCTCCAACATATCAGATTCGTACTTCGAATTTGACAAAGTCATATTTTCAACCGCCAACGAGCATTGCTGCAACTTTATAGACAGTTCCTTATTTGATGCAAATAAAACAACCAGTTCGTCCTGTTTATTGTCTTCACCCTAAAAGAACAGATTACAAACGATAATACATCTATCAACATATATTCATTCAAACAAGACATATCATTCAACAACATTTATTACAACATCAAGCTATGATACACAAATAAACTATATTATGTATAGCACAATCATATGCCACAGTTTAGTTGGCTTATGATTGAACCCTACTACTACTCGCATCTACTTGCAAAGGTTCATTGAAGATTACGACCTCTTGAGGACGGGTCTTATGCCGTGTGTGAGGTAACAGATCTTCGACCTCCTCCTCAGACTCTTCAGCTCACGGTTTCGAGGTTGAAGCTCCTCCACCCTCATTACCTTTTGCAAACCACATATTTTCACCCTTATCATTCTCTACCTCAACATCTTTACCACAACTCAAGATATAACATCTAAATTCATTTTCTACTCTCTTATCCAAACTCTGTAATAACTCATTACACTCTACCTTTTCCATCTTCTGAGATGCATTATGATCCTTGCATAGCTCCTATTCGTCACGAGCATGCCTCAAGTCATTTTCTAATGGTGACTGGACCCTTCTATCTTCCTTCTTTATATTGAAGAAAAGGATCCTTATTGCTCTTTGCCCCTATAAAAGTCAAGCTCATCAGGCAACGGACCTACACCACCCCCTATGATGGATACTCCAGCCCGAGCTGAGCATCTTTACGCCTCTATACTATGGCGATTATGCGCATCTTGCACTAAGAGTTTTACTTGAACTGGGTCTGGCCCTATGCCTCTCTCAGTTAACAGTTCTAAATAGGCTTCCTTCCAGCCCTGCTCACTATCAACTTCGGCCTCAAATAAAGCGTCAAAGACAATAATGACCTTTGACACTCTAACTTATCACTCTCATCTACGAACCGCTTATCCTTAAGGGATTTTTGGAGTAAAGCGAACCTATCGCTCTCATTACACAAAACCTCATCCCTCTCAATTTTTATCTTTCCATATCAACATTGAAGCTCAAATAACTCCTTAAAGGTGTTATCAAAGTTTGACTTATGAAGACGTCTCTCATATTCAAGTTTATTGTGTACCTATTAAGTACGAGTTATGGAATCCCTTGCTAGGCTCAAGGCCTTCACCATCTCGATCACTTTCCCCCTCAAACGAACTACCTCCTACATACACATTATACATTCACCATCAAAACATATATCAATAGCAGCTACAAAAAATTCAATATCTCAGCAAAATTGCTCTATCACCAGTACAAAGGACAAAATTTGACCAAGTCTCAGAACTATGTTACAACTACAGAATCAAGAATTAGCTCCTGCTTCCAGCTTGGTCGTATCATCAACCTCTGGAGATGGGGTCTGCTCAGAAGGGTGGTCAGCCACTGGAGAGGCATCCTCATATGGGAAGATTATCTCACTATACTTCTTAGCAAACGCAGAGTGACGCTATCTCTAGTCAGCCCCCAGTAATAGAATGCTCCAACCAGATTGTTTCGATCAAGCAGCACCTTGTCAAAAGTTTTCTTTGCATCAACTTCAACCTCTTTCTTCATATCAGCAACTTCTGCCTTAAATTGCTCCTTCTGCTCACCTTTTCTCTCTCAAAGCTGCTCTGACCTTGCAGCCTTCTCCTTCTGCAACTGCTCACACAGCGCATTTCGCTCCTTCAACTGTTCAACCAAAGATGCTTTCTCGGCCTCATGCTCAGCACGATCCGCAATAACTACCTTCAACATCTCCGTGGCTGACTTCCAAGCAACAGAAAGCTGCACCACAAATACAACAAAACAGTATTGCAAGATCGGATCATTACTTAAAAATATTTAATCAGATAACATCATGCATACCTGTGAGATACTGGATCAAATTTGAGTATCTAGGCGGATGTGATCACGATTAGCCAGGTCTAGCGTCTCCTGCTCCACGGCTTTGAGATTGACCCCTTTTGAAGAAGCTCAGATATCTTTCCCAGACTCTTGTTTCTGCTTCTTCAGAGGAGGAGCCATATTTATAGCAGCATACACCTCAGTCTCCGCCTGCGTTTTTTGTGCAAGAGTTGTTTGCTCCGGAGGGGGCAACGCCTTTTTTTCCTCTAGGTCGCCGAGGTTGGATACTCGAAGTACCCGCAGCACAGGCATGAATCTCCATTATATCATCATAAGATAAACCAGAAGTAGCCATAGCCCAATTTTGATGAGCTCGCTGTACTTTTCAACTATAGAATTTAACCACATCTCTCTGCAGATGCCTAGTGCTCCAAGAACTTTGTTCAGTTCGATTCCTTCTCGACTAACGATGTCGAACAGACTCAGCGTATCAGCAGCACCTTTGGGATTAGGCTCTGCCAAATCAACAATAAACTATGTTAGAAGCTCACAATAAGTTTTAAAAAAAGAAAGAACTACAGGCAGAATGAACACACTTACTCACCTTAAAATTCTTATATATAAGCTTGAGGGCCGGTTCCCCAGGCACTTGCATACAATTACCCCTAACCATCACAAAATGATCGCACCAGGGTCTCCCAGCAGACTCAAAGTCAAAGAATTTTGGCCTCGCCGAATCACTAAACAAGTATGCACTCTTTCGATCTTTCATATATTTAAACTTATAATATTTCAAGACATCGTCCGCTACGAACTGTCTCATAATACCACCATCCCTCCATCTCTTGTTAAGGGCTTCACAGACCTTCATCATTTCAAAGACATTACCATTTAATTGGCCAGGGCAGCTCTTTAGAGCGTTCATGATACCCTTTTGCAAAAAAGTTTGGGGAATGCTCAACCATATACAACCTAGTTCAGATAGCAAAGGAATCTGTCCTCTGCGACTCTGCACCAGTCCCATTATAATAAGAGAGATCTATATCATCTCCTATATTCATACTTCTCTTCCACTGATCCAGGGAATACACCTGATAATGCTCTATATTACCACCCGGTCTTACCAGAGTTCAAAACCACAACCCTGCATTCATCACATAATTCCCCCATTTTCCATCTAAACCCTTTTTATACTGTAAAAATTTCTTCGCTACGTCTACATTCTTGGGATACCAAAAAAATTGCCCAGTTTCAATCCCTGCATGGAATCCCTCATACCTCCCAGAAGGAACAACCGGTTTATCAACAGTTACAGTACCAATTACCTCCGAATCATCCATAGTCCTATCAGACGATGATGATTCCTTACTACTGGAAGATGCAACAAATTTACTACTAGGCTTCGGATTTTTTGAGCGTATCTACGACATACAGGAAAATTATGTTCAGAGTTTTCTAAATCAAACAGGTCTCCTCCCTCAGCCGTACCCAACACTTTATTAATCTACCCAGAAGTTCAAACATACAGCTACCAGTTCCAAGAAACTAATACAATAACAAAATGGTAGAAACAAAGTCACTAACCTGTACTAAAAGATCAACAATCGTCGTTTCCGGTCACCACCTTCACTTCAGACAGGAAAGCGTCGGTTTTTACAGGAAGACCACAATAAAATGGTGGACTACGATTGAAGTTTGAAGACTTTCTCTCTCTAGAAATACTTTCTTCTCTCTCTACAAATGAATATGGCTTGTGGGAGGGAGAAAGATGAGAATTTATATTGACCCTCAGTTTCTGAAATGATGGCTCTTTGGGACAGGTGTTAGTATCATCCCTCTTTACAGGCACATTTTTTCGTTTACCCTCATGATGATCTTTGGAGTAATGTGCTCGGTAATCATGTCTATCACTATCCTCTGCCCTTATTAAATTCAAAGACTCACTGCCCTAAAAGATTTGTACAGATCTTGCAGTACGTTCACTCCAGTATAGCAACAACCTTCGTCGGCTACACGATCCTGCTGTACAATTTTAAGCATGATTTCCAATTCAAAAACCTAAGTACAACTATTATAGCTATCACTTACCTCAATTTCTGTCTAACAGAAGCAGAAAATCAGCAACAAATCCTGCTTCAGTTATATTTCAGTCAAAAATTATCATAGATACAGAAAGTGATGACATGACGACCTCAACAAAAATAAATTATTATGATCAATTACTTAACCTTACATATACATACATCACGGATGGTTCTCTTCAACACACAGAATGATTTCCCCACCAGCAGCCCCTTAGCAAGTTTTTCCAGCACGATTTATCGAACTGATGCCTCACAAAGCTCTACATCTAGTAGAAGTTCACAAATCACTCCACATAAGAGGCTGCAACCAAGTTTCCACCCATGATAACAAGTATTCAGTTGTCTATGATGATACTCTCACAACAAGGCAACAAATACATAGCACGATCTATACAGTTCAACTCAGCAATATTTCGATATACATATTTTTGACCTATGTCATTTTTGACTAGTTCGATAGCAGTTCATTCAAGCAGTTTCAAACACTTACAAGACAAGATAAGAAAATTCAAATTTATTATTCAAGAAAAACAATTTACAAGGACGAATACTTCAACCAGTTTGAAAATTAAGATTACAAGTTCTACATACAATTTTTTCTTTTACAAAGAATAGCCTACATTGCAGATGACAGTGCAACACTTGAGAATAAGCAATGGCGGGCCCAACAGAAGAACTCAAAGCCCAAGAAGAAGAACTGGAGTGAGGTAGAGGACAAAGTTAATCCCACCGCTCCTCCATAACCTCCACCTCTGCTGCCGATAAAAGACCTCCTCCACCATTATAATACCCAATCTTTAACGGGGTATCGGCAGCACTTAACAGTGGACACCCCGACCTTCTCATCCTCCGCCACCACCGCATCCGAAGACAGGACCGACAGTGAGCAGCAAACAAAACCACATAATGGAATTGCCATATTTGATGATAATCATCCTCAGCCTCCTATACTTCTTCCTAGGAGATCCCATGGAAAGTTTGAGGAACAGGGATTGGAGTCGGCAGAGAAAGACTTTGGGTCCCAAAATAACGAGTTTACAGACTTACCATTTTGGTCTGAACTCTAGCTTCATATGCTTGGCGACGAGTTCTCACCATTACTAGTACTTATACCAATCTGAATGACTATCAAAGTTAACCAGGGTGAACAGTGGTAGCAACTATTCACCATGTTTTATACTAGCAACATTTAATGCATGCCACAACTTCCAATAAGGTATTCATCACAAGTGTACATCTCAAGTAGAATTTTTGGGAGGCCCAACAGTCGAAATTATTATTCTTCCAAGATAAAATAGAAGCCATCAATGCAGCATTCAGTTCAAACGACTGGACTTGTCAACCAACACCACTCGCAACACACGTTTCTCCTGCTATTGGCTAAGAGGGGGCAGTTGTGAGGGCTTATTTATAATCCTTATTCTGATTCTGATATTTGAACTCACATAGCTCAAGTAAAAACACTGATAACCAATCAAAGACTAAAAGCAAGGAGATCGCAGCACAAACTTCCTTACCTACAGCTCGATGATATCAAAGCATCCTGTGACTTCGCGCTGCAGAAGATACTTCTCCACTTATCAACAGGTCGTATGCATACAAACATCACAAGAGATTGTATCTTCCCAACGGTCTGAAGTTACAGCTAGAGAATATTAATAGATCTGTCATAGATCAACAAATGTCAGGATGTTATAGAAGGCCATTATGAAGACTCATTAAAACCTAATATTGTAACGTCCTTCATCAATGTAACCAACGGTCATATTATAAGACCTATAAAAAGAGACCTGGAGATCAGGATCCGAAATGGCTATTATCACCCAGAGAAATCTGAGAGAAAGTTATCCCTACCAGAACTCAGATATCCAGTCTCTTTTTCTTTGTAATAGCTAGCATATATATAAAACACCATTCTTTCAGAAATTGTTAGGAGAGGTCGTGGTTTTTAATCCATTCAAGGGTTTTCCACGCTAAATCACTTGTCAATTGCTTTTAGTTCTCAACCACTATTATATATTTCAAAGGTGTAAAACACTGTTTTCAGTTTCTACGAAAATAGGCTATTACATCTCTAATCTGTAGTTTTTTGGTCATATTTAAAGGTTTTGTAATATGACCGTTTGACGACCATTATTACTTTTAATGACAAACATTACAGTATGATTTTGATGAGTCTTTGTGCTGATTACGTAACGGTCTGATCCTTATATTTTGTAACGGCTTCTTTGATGATTGAGTATTTGTTGAATCGAGTTGTTGGTGTGAAGGTGGAGAATGAGAAGTAAAATTTTCTTTGTAGTTGTTCCATAGTATGCCATGTAATCGTATGTTGACGAGGTTGAGTAAATGCATGATGGTCGAAGCTAAGACTTGAGTTTGAGATCCGGAATAGGCTACTACAATGTCTATGATAAATAGGCCTAACCATCAAACCATGAAAGCTTCAAATGTTTGTTGATTTACAATAATGAATTTCCCTTTTACAAGTTGAAGTTATTTGTCCACTTATTACAAGTTTGAGGCCATACTCTTAGAAAAAGAACAGTTGGATTGAATACGTAGTTCACCTAATCAAGCTTACCATAATGGAGATTGAAGGGGAATTCATTTATTCTAAAGAACCTTTTTTAAGGTTTTGGCTGAAAATTTATTTGATATAAAATTGGTTTTTTAAATGAGCAACTAACTTAGACTACCAATATCCAATGTCATCACATATCCATACTCTTTAATATAATTATTATAGATGTTTGATAGCTCTACTAAAAAAGAGTCTACTTTTCTTTTATTTTCATTGTGCAAGTATTTGTATATTTTGGTCTTGGATCTCTGCGAAGATATTGGCTAAAAATGATTATCAAAGATAGGACAATTTTTTGAATTCCTGAACCCATTCTTCTTTCTATCACCGTGATTTCATAAACAAAGAGACCCTAAAATGTATGAGTCATCTTCTTTATTTAGCTACTAAAGCAATTTTAAATTAGATCTACAACTTAATGGTTGATTAGTTTGTGTTTGTGAAGGGAAACTCATTTCTCCAACATGCAAGTGATTGAATAAGTTCCTATATTCTTTAGTCTCACCAAAAGCAGTTTATGATTCTTGTAGCTTTACTTTTTTTCCCATCACAATTATGAGGCATGAGAAGGAGTTTGTGATTTTGTTAGTACCAGGGTAACATGTTTGTTTTCTTAACAATTTGACATTTTTGATGAAAAATTCTTTCTCCCCCCCCCACACATACACACACGCACACACAATTTAGTTTTGTTATTTTATAAGAAATTATGACACTCATCAAATTCTCATGTTGTGTATTGCAGAATTATGATACTAATAAAAGCAACGTAAACTTAGCAATAAATATTTTATTTTTTCAACGACGTGTTTAAAATGACTAAGGCAAAATCTAGCTGTGTTTTCTATTATTTTCTTCCTCGCCCTTTTAGTTTCTTGTACTTGAGTACCCTTCAGAAGTGATTCTAAAGGTCATTACAGTGCGTTGTATAATTGACCAGGTCTCCAAACTTTTGATTTGGGCATATACATATTTGACTCAAGTTGCTATAAATCTAATTCTCATATCTCTTTCACTTATCTAAATTTGAGGTATACATAAGTAAGTTGTAACTATATTAAAATTAGTTTTTGGTCTTTTGTTTCATGGATTTGTAACACTTTGATTACTTTGCCTTATTAGTTATATAACTAATTACGATTACAAGGTTAATACATATTGATCTTTAGCTCAAATGATAGAGCCCTTGAAATTAGATTAGATATTTCAAGAGGTTGTGGTTTAACCCCACCAAGATCATCTAATATTCAAAGTTATTCAAGAATCTAAGGAATACTTAGTATGTTAGTATGTTCCTATAGACTTGAGCCCCAAACATATTAAATATACTTATTAGTACCTATATGTTGTGCAATAAAATGAATTGAAGGTCCACATTATGATTAAGGTATTAGGAATTCGGATAGTTAATCCCAATCCCTTGCCCTTAGAACGATAAATGGAAACGCCAATAAGAAATTATACGAAAGCAAAAGCACAATAATTTACCCGGAGGAGGGAAGTGGAAAACCCTTGCGGATAAAAAACCACTCCCTGAGAACAATTCACTAATCAAAGATCATAGGTTACAACGATCTCTCAAGCTTCTCAAGCTTTAATGGAGTCTCTTCAAACCTTAGCCCCTCTAGGATTAAACTTACACAAGATAGAATAACTACTAACCCTAGACCCCCTTATAAACATGAGAAGTCATTACAAAAGAATAAGCTCGAAGTACATATCACGAGACAGACCAGCGTCCCAAAAAACACCTTCTAAAAGCTGACTTACGAAGTCTATTCGAATAGACTCTGGATCTATTCAAATAAGATGGGTTCTGAACGTTTCTGTTCTAATAGACAAAAGTCTATTCGAACATACATGACTTATATTAGAATAGACATGACTTCTATTCGAATAAACTTTTCCCTGTTTCTTTTTATTTGAATAGACATGACTTCTATTCAAATAAACTTTCCTCTGCCTCTTCTGTTCGAATAGATAAAAGTCTATTCGAATAGGACTTTTAAAAAAACCTTTTTTTAAACCGTCTTCGATCCTCGCTCGTCCCACGAGCACCGATGAATTTCCTCAAACACGATTTGAGATCATATCATAACAATCTCTCACTTGAAATCGAATCCTGTAATCCATCTCAAGATCTCCCAATGAATGTCTCGCACTACCTGGATCTTCAGCACCATGAGAACCCACTTACAAAATTTCACAATCATCAACAAATCTCTCACTTGAAATTTGAAATGTGAGGTTCCCATAACTTCACCTATCTTCAAAGCAACCACATCTGTAACTGTGTTAAACTGAACTCTTCACGCCAAAAACTATCGTACTATACAAAACCATGTGGTAATGTTTTGAACATTTTTCAACAAAAAAATTCAAGAACATCCCCTTGCAAACCTCCAAAGCCGCACCGTACTCATGCCTATGCAATCAATGATGTAATTAACCATTGTCATCTCGATACCCAAGTAGCTTCAGTATTACACCACAAAACTTTAGTCATTTCCACGTCACTAACGTACTTTGCCATCACAAGTAAACACAACTCTGCAAGCTAAATAAGAAGCACACCATAGCTATGAGCTACAACCGAGTCTTCTTCGAATACATAATATCCATTATCATTGTCTCACTGCTCCCACTTCATGAGAAAACTTTGGTTTCATGAAAACAATGACATACATTAGCAAATAGATCATCAATGAGTTAAACATACCTCGATCTAAGCTCATATCGCATTCCATAGCTAAAGAAGCATGTGTCTCAAGCCAGAAGTAACGACAAAGGTATGCTACCAAATAACACTCCAACCAGTCTCAATATACTATGTCAATTACAACTTCTGCTTTACGTTCATCCTGTTAAACTATACCATATGCACAAGGATTAACCAATCTATCAGTCCAAACCCTTTATTGAGATAATTGTTCCCATGACTCTTCAATCTCATCCATGCTCGAACTTGCAAACGCAACTAGTATATCATCCATACTCTAAGAATGGATGATCCATGAGTTCTCAAAATACTCATAACATTAACGATGGTCTTTGTGGTATTTTAAAAAATCTACCAATGATATAAACATATCCAACATCGAGCCCTATCATTTCGGTATATATCTTGAACAAGCATATGAGCTCTCATGTACGAGCCTCCATAATGCAACTTCACCCGGTAACTATGTATCTATGTAGCCGACTTACATACCCATCTTCAATAAGATCAATCATGAAGAATTTATTCCGTATCAAGAATCACTCAATCTGAAAAATAAAGCCACCACAAAACAACTAGCTTCACAACCGGTGAACCAAAATCATTTTGACATAAACATTTGTTTTTCTTAAAAGTACTTTACCACATGTTTCACCTAGAATGATTGAGCAAACTTGTTCTTGCTTAACTTGTAAACCAACTTGTGAAGTAAAAAGCTTTTACCATCGGTAATAAGATTGCATCCTGTACCCGATATGTTGATTTAGATCCCATCTCATCATCATCCATGACAATCTCTCACTTGCCCATGACTTCACCTTGTAAAGCCACCTTGTAGTCATCACCAATACTGGCTACCCACAAATAATGTCGAGAGAAATGATAATGGGCCGCAGGTCTCAAAACCTTGGTTCTTCTTTTCATTACAATCGGAGGAGCATACGGTTCTCATTGGACCTTTTTAACCAATGGTTCCAACACTATCCCTGCAGAGATTTTTACATACTCACATGACCCCGATAAATCTACTTTTCCGGTCTACTTATCCATTTCTTCGCAAAAAACATCATCATTGGATATCACATAATAAGTTGGATAATTTTCCGATTCTTCGCATCACAAGCTCGGTCACAAAAATCATCACAAACATATCCAATGAACATACATAAAATAAACATATAATCTAGTAATGATCTACTACTATAATAGACAAAGGAAGTATAAATTATTACCTCCATTTTCGTCCAAGTGATCTCTTTAATAGTCCAAGATCCAATGCATACCAAGACTCTATATCAGCCGCCAAAACCACTGAATCTACCCAAAACTGCCTTGGCAACTTGTTGAAACATTTCATACATTATACCCTTTCAGTAATCTTACAGACCAACTTTAAGCCATAGCAAACTCTCGTGGCATTATTAGGATCTTCTCAAGCCTTTTAATCCCAATAGATGCTTTATCTATAACATACTCGTCACAGCAAAATTGATCACCATCAGCGTTAGACCCAAGATGCTTCAACATTAAACTCGTCTTAATCTCAACCCAATCTTTTCATCTAGCGAAGACATCAAACCAATCCATTTCATACTTCAAGAAATGTACACCAAGCTCTCGTACAGAATCACCAATAAAAGCAAAAAAACCATAAAATCTCCCATTGGAACTAACTCTAGTCAGTTTCCAAACATCATGGTATAAGTGGTTTAATCCCATATTCAATTTTATTCTCTTTCAAGGAAACCCAACTTTCTTTTGTTTTTTTAAGACAATATCTTCACAAAAGAACAAATCTATCGATTTTAACTTATCAAGTATTCTCCTTGAGAACAATGCTTTCATCCAAATGCTCACGTGACCAAGTTTCTCATGCCATGCCCTAGAGTCCACCATCGAAGTAACAACACCAATAATCTCATCATTACGTTATACATCCCTAAGTACGCATCTTGTCTTTTATCCCAAGCTAAAGCAATAGCCTCCTTCATGGCCTCAAAAGCATCATCGCCGAAAGTAGCCAAAAGACCCAAGTCCGATAGCTGGCTTGAAAACATATTTCTAGCCATACTAGACACATATTACACCATGTTCGAACTTAACGAATTATCATTCGTTAATGAAATCTGAACATCTTCATTATCTACTATGTTATAACACTCATCATAACTAGACAATTCGCTTTTACCCGACGTAATTTCCAATGGAGCAGCCAAGTCTAACTTCGACCTTTTGCAAACACCATAAGGAAACCACCATGACTTATCCCGAGTACCATGAATCACATTACATGGTTTATCCCGAATATCACAAGTCATATTAACCAAATCATCTTGTTGATTGCAATTCCATGCCTTAATGCGCCTTTTGCTTTCATTCTCAATATGTGAACCTCTTTCTCCTCTAACTTCAACATCCGAGTAATTACCCAATGTTAACAACGAAGCTCTAAGAGGTATTGTGCGAGAATCATCACAAAAGACTTCAACCACGTTGCTAAAAGTAACCCGCTTACGAGAATCTGAAATACTCGTAACACACTTCTGAGAATTTAAATTACTCGAACTTGATTCAAACATCTTTGATAGCTTGTCCATCATCTCTAACACGATACTCACTTTAGGCAATTTAGGAAAATAGAAATTGAAAGTGCTGAACAAACTTTACCAAGAACATCTTGATCTAAAAGCTTCTACTCCAAGCGATCCATATCGGCCGAATTTGTCGAAATTCCTCCTAGAAGATAAACACAATCCTCCGTATATAGAAAATCCTCTACTTGCATCTTCCAAATCCTAAAGTTCAATCCATTGAATTCATCGATTTCTAATTTCTCCATATCGGCCATCGCTCTAATCACACGAGCCCTAACCATGTGCTCTGATACCAGTTGTTAGGAATTTGGGTAGTTAATCCCAATCCCTTACCCCAAGAACGATAAATGGAAATACCAATAAGAAATTATACGAAAGCAAGAACATAATGATTTACTCGGAGGAGGGAAGTGAAAAATCCTTACGGATAAAAAACCACTCCCCGTGAACAATTTACTAATAAAAAATCAAAGGTTACAACTATCTCTCAAGCTTCTCAAGCTTTAATGAAGTCTCTTCAAACCCTAGCCTCTCTAAGATTAAACTCACACAAGATAGGCTAATTACTAACCCTAGACCCCCTTATAAACATGGGAAGTCATTACAAAAAAATGGGATCGAAGTACAGATCAGGAGATAGACCAACGTCTCAAAAAATACCTTCTAAAAATTGACTTATGAAGTCTATTCGAATAAACTCTAGATCTATTCAAATAAGATGGGTTAGAATATTTCTGTTTGAATAGACAAAAGTCTATTCGAATAGACATGACTTCTATTCGAATAAACTTTCCACTGCCTCTTCTGTTCGAACAGACAAAATTTTATTAGAACAGGACTTTGAAAAAAACCTTTTTTCAAACCGTCTTCGATACTCACTCGTCCCACGAGCTCCGATAAACTTCCTCTAACACGATTTGAGTTCATATCATAATAATGTATTGTTAAGATTGGAGGATCAAAGTTAGTCCCACATCAGGTAGAAGATGTAGTTCACAAAAGGATATAAGAAGATACGAACTATTAAATTGTACCGATGCCTTTTAAGAATAAAACCCCACACCTAGCCCAACCCAACTAGGTGGTAAAGGTGGGGACAATATCGGTGCAATGGGGGCTCAGGCTCGGGCCCTAACATAAGGGATACTTAGAACTAACTAATTTCTCAAATACACATTTATTTACCATTATGAACTTAAACATTCGTGTGTAGCACGAGCTCATAAATAATATGTCATTTTATTTGACGTGATCTTGATGTGGGCTATTTAATCTTGGGGTCCTTTTTTGATTTAGATGTGAAGTGATTGTAGTCTTACTAGCTTTAAATATAGGGAAATAATAATATGTTTGAGATAAATATTCGTTTTTTGATTTTAGGTAACGTGAAACTTGAAAAAAACTTAATAATACCACATTTGTTAAAAATAAACTTTCTCGACACAATTCATGATAACAAGATTTGATGAGCACATTATATCAAAGATAAAATTAACATCGGCATAAGAAAAGTTGGGTAGACACCTTTATACATATTCTTATTATTTTCTTGAGGGAAAAGGATGCTTTTACTTTTATCCTAAAATAAATGGATATTTTTTCTTTCCCGATGTTTTTTCCTCACTTATATATTTCTTTATGTAAGATATAGTCATCCGTGCATAGCACGGGTTCATAACTAGTTTATATTACATCCAGAGCCGGTCTTGTATTTAAGGACAAAGAGAGGCCAGGATGGAGTTTCAATGCCTCAAGATCGATGTGTTTCCATGATAGAGGGATGGGATGGGATCTTTTATATTTTGGTAATATTTAGATTTGAAGAGGTCAAACAAGTCATTTCATTCACAATCTCCTCTGCTTCTAATCTTCTAAATCCCTGGTATTTCTTAACTGTTATATATATCTATCTCTCCAACTAGGTCCCTCTCAACTTCAAAATAACCAAAACCATGTGCCCTCCCTCTATCCCACGTCTTTCTCCCTATCTCCAATGTCCCTCCCCTTCAAAATAGAGTGTCTCCCTCTCTCCATCTCTCTCACTGGATCCCCCCCGGCCCCCCACAACAAAGTCTTTCTCTCTCTCTCTCTCTCTCTCTTTCTTCTTAGTAATCTTCTTATCTATTTGTTATTGGTTTATGAATTACAGGTTTTTCCAGTTAAAGGCTTTTCCAATTCACTCTCAATTCGTGTGTAAATACATTTCCAGGGCTTCATCTTTCTCCCTATCTCTACTTTCTTTTGCCCACTCTCTCTCTAAAGAAATCAATTAAAATTCTGACTTAATATAACACGTTAATGAATATTTGAATGGGGTTGTTTAATTTTGTAGTTTTTTTTTGTGAATTATTCTTTTCGTGTTGGTGGAGGGAATTGTTCTAATAAGAATATAGGTAGTTTTTGATCAACTATGAGCTTGGAGATTTGGCTTTGCACTTTGGTGTTCCAATAAAAATCTTTACATTCACTGTAAATTCTCAATGCAGGTTGTCGAAGAAGTGATATTTGGAAAAGAAAACCTGAGAGTGGAAGCATCAAATGACTTCATGCAAGTTTTTCGGGTCGCAAGGCAAATGGTGGAGCATTTTGGGTTTAGTAAAAAGTTGAGGATATCTTATAAATTTCTCCAATTGATGTTCATTGGTTAATGATTTTTATTTTATATAGATGCATCTTTATATTGATATAACTTGATAGCTACCGTTCTATAAGTTAGTTATGGTATTGTATCAAAATAAATAGTTTGTCTTCAACGAATAATATGATAGCTACTGTTCTGTAACTTGGTAGCTACTTTTCTGCCTTTGAGGATTAGTTACCGTTGTTTTCATATCCCATTTTCCATGGTATTCAATTTTACATCTATTAATCTTAGATGCTTAAAATGGTGATGTAACTTTCACATAAAGATTTTTGTATTAAAGTTTACGTCATTGTAATTTGGACATGAAAAGTGAATCTATCCTAAAGACAGACACATAGAGAAAGAAATAATGCTCTCTCAAATGGACATATAAAATTTCCTCAGGTGAATGTATGATATAAGCCCAATATAGTAACAATGAAGACTTGTATTTGTAGTAATATAATCATGTATGAGGTTGGGTAAAATAGATATCGCCCAAGGCGCGATGACTTATGTACCATATGGGTCAAATGGATAGCCTTGAAGGTGAGTTCACGTTGCTGCTGTGACTGGGTCACATGTAGTACTAGTCTATATCATATTAAAGAATGGTTGTTTTTTCTTAGGGACAAGTTTGCCCACGAGAGATGAGGTTTATCTAGAGACAAAGAGAGGCTGAGATGAAATATTACAACATCGAGATTGTAACTCTAATGTTGATGGTTGGAGGAGATTCAATCATGTTAATGGATGTTTTGGAATTTCTCTTCAAACACAAGGGCATTTTAGTCAAAAAAATTACTCTTTAAACTCTTCATTATCTCATCCAGACTTTTCTCTCTTTCTCATTATCACATTTTCTCTTTGAAAACCTTTTCTGTAATGGCCTAATTTCATAGCCTGAGATAGCTCAAAATTTGATCTTATACCAAATGTACATATGGCAAGAATTAACATAATTCAAGAAACAAGATAAGTGATTTAGCATGGAAACCTTTGAATTGATAAAAATCACGACCTCGAGCTTGTTATGGTATGAGCTCAAATCTTGTTCGAGGAAGTTCACCGGAGCTCGTGGGATGAGCGAGGATCGAAGACGGTATGAAAAAAATATTTTTTCAAGTTCTGTTCGAATAGACTATTTATCTGTTCGAACATAAGAGGCAGGGACAAATTTGTTCGAATATAAGTCATCTCTATTCGAATAAAAGCCATGTTGTTTAAATAGATTATTTGTCTGTTCGAACAGAATACTCAAAACCCATTTTGTTCGAATAGACTTCGGTAAGTCAGTTTTAGAATATTATTCTGGAGGCGTTGGTATGTCTCGTGATCCGCACTTTGAGTCCATCTTTATGTAATTACTTCCCATGTTTATAAGGGAGTCTTAGTTTATTTTGTTAGCCAATCTTGGAGAGTTTAATTCCAGAGAGACCTAGAATTTGGTAGACTCCATTAAAGCTTGAGAAGCTTGGAAAGATCTTTGTAACCTTTGATCTTTGATTAGTGAATTATTCGTGGGAGTAGTTTTTTATCTGTAAGGGTTTTCCACTTCCCTCCTTCGGGTAAATTATTGTGTTCTTACTTTCGTATAATTTCTTATTGGTATTTTCATTAACGTTCTTGGGTGGGGGATTAGGATTAGCTACTCTAATTCCTAACAACTGGTGTCAGAGCATAAGGTTAGGGCTTATGTGATTAGAGTGATGGCCGATATGGAGAAATTAGAAATCGTTGAATTTAATGGATTAAACTTTGGGATTTGGAAGATACAAGTAGAGGATTTTCTATATGCGGAGGATTGTGATTTTTTTCTAGGAGGGATTTTGACGAAGCCGACCGATATAGATTGTTTAGAGTGGGAGCTTTAGATCAAGATGTCTTGGTAAAGTTTGTTCAACACTCTTAAGTTCAATTTCTTTTAAGTTGCCTAAAGTGAGTATCGTATTAGAGATGATGGACAAACTATCAAGGATGTTTGAATCAACTTCGAGTGATTTGAATTCTCAGAAGTGTGTTGCGAGTGTTTCAAATTCTTGTAAGCGGGTTACTTTCAGCGACGTAGTAGAAGTCTTTGGTGATGAATCTTGCGTAATGCCTTTTGGATCTTCGTTGTTAACATTGGGTAATTACTCGGATGTTGAAGTTATTGGAAAGATAGTTTCACATACTGAGAATGGATGTAAAAGGCGTATAAAGGCATGGAATTGCAATCAACAAGATGTTTATTAGAATTACGGTAAAGTTGGTCATAAGAAGGAAGATTGTAGATCGACGAAGAAGAGAAAATCTGTAAAGAGACGTTTGGTGGTAATCTTCGGGGAAGGTACAAATTTTGATAGTGCCTCCAATCTTATTTCTAATGATTTATGTGATATAACTTGTGATATTCGGGATAAACCATGTAATGTGATTCATGGTACTCGGGAGAAGTTATGTTGGTTGTCTTATGGCGTTTGTAAAATATCAAGGTTAGACTTGGATGCTCAATTGGAAATTACGTCGGGTATAAGCGAATTTTCCAGCTATGATGAGTGCTATCACATAGTAGATAATGGAGATGTTTTAATTGCATTAACGAATAATAATTCGTTAAGTTCGGATATGGTGCAAAATGTGTCTAGTATGGCTAGAAATATGTGTTTGAGCCAACTATCGGACTTGGATCTTTTGGCTACCTTCGGCGATGAGGCTTTTGAGATCATAAAGGATGCTATTATTTTAGCTTGGGACAAAAGACAAGATGCGTACTTAGGGACGCATAACACTAATTATGAGATTATTGGTGTTGTTACTTCGATGGTGGACTCTAGAGCATGGCATGAGAAATTTGGTTACATGAGCATTTGGATGAAAGTATTGTTCTTAAGGGGAAGACTTGACAAGTTAAAATCGATAGATTTATTCTGTTGTAAAGACGTCTTGGTGAAGCAAAAGAAAGTTGGGTTTTCTAGAAAGAGAAGAAAATTAAATATGGGATCAAACTACTTATACGATGATGTATGAGAACTGACTAGAGTTAGTTCCAACGGGGGATTCTATGGTTTTGTTGTTTTCATTGGCAATTCTATACGAGAGCTTGGTATACATTTCTTGAAGAATGAAATAGATTGGTTTGATGTCTTCGCTAAATGGAAAGCTTGGGTTGAGATTGAGACGGGTTCAATATTGAAGCGTCTTGGGTCTAACGGTGATGGTGATCAATTTTACTGTGATGAGCTGCTATTGATAAAGCATCTATTGGGATTGAAAAGCTTAAGAAGATCCCAATAATACTACAAGGTATGGCTGAAATTATGGTCTGTGAGATTACTGAAAAGGCGTGAAGTATAAAATGTTTCATCGAGTTGTCAAAACAGTTTTAAGCGGATTTGGTAGTTTCGGCGTTTGATATAGAGTCTTGGTATGCATTGGATCTTGGACTATTAGAAGAGATCACTTGGATGAAAAAGGAGGTAATCATTTATACTTATTTGTCTATTCTAGTAGTAGATCATTACTAGATTATATGTCTAGTTTGTGCACGTTCATTAGATATGTTTCTGATGATTTTGGTGACCGATCTCGTGATGCGAAGAATTAGAAAATTATCCAACTTATTGGTGGGATATTCAATGATGATGTCTTTTGTAAGACATGGATAAGTGGACCAGTAAAGTGGATTTATTGGGGTCATGTGAGTATGTAAAAATCTCTGCAGAGATAGTGTTGAAACCATTGGTTGAAGAGGTCCAACGAGAACCGTATACTTCTC
Source organism: Kingdonia uniflora (assembly GCA_014058105.1). Lineage (NCBI taxonomy): Eukaryota > Viridiplantae > Streptophyta > Magnoliopsida > Ranunculales > Circaeasteraceae > Kingdonia > Kingdonia uniflora. The sequence continues at coordinate 484,971 of JACGCM010001174.1, forward strand.
CGATTGTAATAAAAAGAAGAACTAATGTTTCGAGACCTGCGGCCGTTATCATTATAATCAACATTGGTTATGGCTCGCCGGTATTAGTGATGACTATAAGGTGGCTTTACAAGGTGAGGTCATGGGAAAGTGGGAGCTTGTCATGGATGATGATGAGATAGGATCTCAATCGTCATATCAGGTATATGATATAATCTTATTACCGATAGTAAAGCTCTTTACTTCACAAGTTGGTTTACTAGTTAAACGTGAAAAGTTTGTTTAAGAGGTTTAAGGTAAAACTTGTGGTAAAGTGCTTTCAAGAAAAAATGGGTGTTTATGTCAAGATATTTTTTTTTGTTCACCGGTTGGGAAGCTAGTTGTTTTATGGTGGCTTTGCTTTTTCGAATTGAGTGATTCTTGATACGGAATAATTTTTTTTCATGATTTATCTTATTGAAGATGGGTATGTAAGTCGGTTACATGGATACGTAGTTACTGGGTGAAGTTGCATTATGGAGGCTCATACATAAGCTTCATATGCGTATTTGAGATATACACCAAACAACGGGGCTCGATGTTGGATATTGTATATCATTGGTAGATTATTTTTATACCACAAAGACCATTGTTGATGTTATGAGTTTTTGAAACTCATGGCATCCATTCTTAGAGTATGGATGATATGCTAGTTGTGTATGCAAGTTCAGGCATGGGTGAGATTGAAGAGTCGTGGGAACGGTTATCTCACTAAAGGGCTGGACCGATGGATTGGCTAATCCTTGGCATATGGTATAGTTCAATAGGAAGAATGTAAAGCAAAAGTTGTTATTGACATAGTACATTGAGATCGGTTGGAGTGGTATTTGGTAGCGCACCATTTGTCATTACTCGGGCTTGAGACACATATATCTTTGGCTATGGAATGCGATATGAGTGTAGATCCAGGTATGTTTAAACTCATTGATGATTTGTTTGCTAATGGATGTCATTGTTTACATGAGACCAGAGTTCTTTCATGAAGTAAGAGTTGTGAGATGCTGATAATGAATATTATGTGTTCGAAGAAGACTCTATTGTAGCTCATAGCTATGAAGTGCTTCTTGTTCGGCTTGCAGGGTCGTGTTTACTTATGATGGAAAAGTACGTTAGTGACATGGAAAGGACTATAGTTTCATGGTGTTATAATGAAGTCCATTGGGCATCGAGAAGATAATGGTTAATTGCATCATTGATTACAAAGGCATAAGTGCAGTGTGGTTTTGAAAGTTTGTGTGGTAAGGTAGCTTTTGGCGTAAAGAGTTCAATTTTTGACACGATTGCAAATATGGTTACTTTTAAGATAGGTAAAGTTATGGGAACCTAATATTTCAAATTTCAAGTGGGAGATTTGTTGAAGATTGTGAAATTTTGTAAGGGGGTCTTCACGGTGTTGAAGGTCCGGGTAGCGCGAACAAGTTTGAGATCTGAATAGAGATAGGTTACGGGATTCGATTTCAAGTGGGAGATTGTTATGGTATGAACTCGAATCTTGTACGAGGAAGTTCATTAGAGCTCGTGGGACGAGCAAGGATCGAAGACGGTATGAAAAAAGTATTTTTTTCAAGTTCTGTTTGAATAGACTATTTATCTGTTTAAACAGAAGACGCAGGGACAAGTTCTTTCGAATAGAAGTCATGTTTATTCGAATAGAAGTCATGTATGCTAGAGTAGACTATTTTTCTGTTTGAACAGAATACTCAGAACCCACTTTTGTTCAAGTAGACTAAGAGTCTATTCGATTAGATTTCGGTAAGTCAGTTTAGAAGGTTGTTATGGAGGCGTTGGTGTGTCTCGTGATCCATACTTTGAGTCCATCTTTATGTAATGGCTTCCCATGCTTATAAGGGAGTCTTAGGTTATTTTGCTAGCCAATATTGGAGAGTTTAATTCTAGAGAGACCTAGAATTTGAGAGACTCCATTAAAGCTTGGAGAGATCATTCACTATGTAAAAACATGTAAATGCCAACACTTTTGGATAGTAATTTGTGACCTGGCGCATGTATCATACTTTAAATGAATAATACGACATCCATTAGAAGTCACAATTTTAGAACCCCCGTCGTTTTAATTTTTTTCCTTCTTAATTATGTCTTAAAATATACTACTGTTTAAGGAGTTGTAAAACTATTCTAAATTAGACACTTGATCAAGTCGTTTTATTTGATTAGCAATATACAACTTTAATCCGTCTCCCCCAAAACAAACTTAATTAATTCCCCGCTCAAATTAAATGAATGGAGAACCAATATACCCACCAAATCCAAAATTAGGATCCAGCCAAGTTGGGATTCCTTAAATATCAGAGGTAAAGTTAAAATCTAACTTTTCAATCTATGTATCTCTCAACGAATTTGTCTCTCAGAAGAAATTTTATAATTCCCTCTCAAATCAAACACCCAAAAAACCCTAACCCCGCACAAATCGATCAATCTCCAACAATTCTACCACAGTCTAAATTGGGTATTTTCCTAAGATTTCATTAAAGTGACTACTAAGAAACAAACCCATCCCTAACAATCCATCTTAATTGAACATGGAAATGCAACAAAGAAACATATGAAATATAGGAGCTATCTGGAAACAACACTTACGGGGAGTTGTCTCGTAGAAGGGGATACTATGCAAAAACTATACAATTATACTGACATCAGGCACTGGCCTATAGGAGATGCTTGTTAATCTTTTGGCCTTTGATTTGTGATCTGATTAGGTTTACCCAGATATTTCAATTGGTAAAAACTTCTTTGAATATCGAGTGATGAATGTTTATAGTTAACTTTTCTAGATTATGTTCCCTATATTTTGTGATAGTTTGTTCATTCCTTCTTGAGGTACTCATAAAATTGATTGTTTGTCAATTGAAAAATGTAGTAAGCCATATGATCTTACATCCTTCTTTGGACTAAACATAAAAATTTTATTTGAGAACATAAAGTGATCTTATAAACAAAAAGCTCATTCAACAAGGGAATGAAAAAATGAACATAACAAAACAATCTAGGGTCTTAGATGTCTAACATAATTCATATACCAGGTTTCAACGTAATAAGAACTACTATAAATGTTGCTCTTACCACAAACATAATTTGGTAGAAAGGTGCTTGATCAGGTGTGCTTATTAAGAAAGGTGATAATTAGCTGGTTAACCTTGTTTGGAAACTGCTCCTGAACAAAGTGAGATCCTTCGCTATACCAAAATAGGAAAAAATGACTGACAAACAACTTAAATTACCGTGTATGATTATTAGACGTTTTATTTGTCGCTTTATTTAACATTCTTAGACTTTGATTTGAGACAAATTCATTTTCCCTCCTTCGCAATTCCCTTTACCTCCTTCCTACAACTCTCTCCCTTCCCACTATTCCCACACGATTTGAAGCTATCATGATTCTCCCACGAAAATTTCAATTGTAAAATTAGCTTCCCTCCTCTCCACGATTCTCTCCCCGCTCCCCATGATTCTCTCCTAATATTTCAGGATTTTAAATTTAGTTAGGTTTCAAATTAGGATTCTAATTACTTCTCCGTAAATCTGAGGATTCTAATCCCTTTTACAAATAGTTGAAGGTACGACCTCTTTCTGTCTTTTGTTGATCTAAGTAAGTTTTTAGCTTTAATTTTTCTTCATTATATTATTTTTATTTGCTTCACAGTTTCGGTAAGTTTTAAGTTTTAATTTTGCTTCATTATATATTTTTTGATTTGCTTTACAGTTTCAGTAAGTTTTTGGTTTTAATTTTGCTTCATTATATTTTATTTGTTTTGCTTCACAGTTTCTGTAAGTTTTTAGTTTTAATTTTGCTTCATTATATATATTTTTGTTTTGCTTCACAGTTTCTGTACATATAGTTCTTAGTATTTTTACGTGAAACCTTGCTCTTATAATCTTGTTTAGAGTTGGGAGTTTGTTCCTAGTTTGATCATGCTTTGACATCTTTGCTATGCATTTCTTGTCGTCTTTCTTATTAGGAAGGATAATAGATTTTGTATATACTTTGTTATATTTTGAAGAACAATATTGGAATTGCTTAATATATCTATCTGTTCGATAAACTATAACATGACTGTGAATTAATATCTATCAGACATGAAATTTGAGTTGTAGGTTTAATATTTTGAATCATATTAAATTTTATTATAAGATTTAGCTAGAAAAGTTTCCAGTTGATAAGAAATATTGTGAATGTATACTCTAGGGTTCCTTTTGTGATAAAAGTGATTTTTTTTCCAATTATTTTCATGGCTACCTAGTCTTCATTTTCAATGCAGATGTACAATTTTAATGATATTTATATAAAAAAAGTTAAAGTATATGATCGTAGTAAAACTAGAACCAAATTTATATTTTTCAAATAAGAGACTTAATCTGGGTTAAACGAAAACAAACCCTGATTTTCTCGTAATATTTATTCCCTACATATCCATTTTCTTTTTCTATTTTACTTAATTATTAATTTGGGTAAAGATTAATTGTTGGGTAGACTCAATTATTAATTCAATTGATTGTTCTTAGGATTTCTTACAACTTCTATTTGTTTTGTTGTTGTTTTTGTTTTACAAATGTATATGCTTGTTCTCTTATAATTGCCAAAAGATTTGGGTCATTGAAATTGAATTGGGGATTCAGATTGAGGTAAGCTATCTCTAATTTGTTAATATATATTTTTTACTTTAATAACATACATAATTTGTTCCATGTGTATTACTTAATAGTATGTTCTTTTTTAGTTTGATAATATACATAATTCAGGGAGATATATATAATATGTTGATTCTCTATATATAATATCCCGATCGCGCAAATACGTGGTCTCCATATCAAGAATGTAATCTCTCACCATCTCATTTAAAGAATAGGCGAACCCCGGGATTTTCAAAGATTAATTCTTCTCACCCATGATCGCAAATGTAGGAAGTTTAACCTCTAGTTCTTCTAAGCCATTAAAACCTCCCAACAATGCCCTGATTTAATTTTCACAAGTTGTTAGTACATGCGAGTCAATTTTTTTTATCACTTTCAAGCAAATTTAATGGTTCAAAAATTACTCCTTTTTGTACGAAACTTTCCATGGGGTGCGGAATCCAGATTTCTCATACAACCTTGCATAGTTTGCAAGATCTTCCTCTGAGAACCAGTGGGGTAGAGGAGTAGAAGGGTCTACTAAGTCCATTATCTTGCCCAATTTTTTTGGGATTGGATTGCTTGAAATTCTGATGACAGACCTCGAATAACAGCTTTGTATCTCAATTGCTTTGGTCTATCCAGGCTTCTTCCAAATGATTCAATCAGATAAATGCCACTTTCATTTTTACAGGAGTCTGGTAGTAAAGTAATAAACTTAGCTCCTGAAGTGTCAAATACTAGTGAACACAAGTTTTTCTCTATCCATCTCTTACGTGGAACTCGTTATAATAATATAGCAATATATCTATAAAGGCAATAAACTTCTGTACCCCTCCAAAGAATACAAATTTTAGCCCTAACAAAACTGCACACTGGCGCCAAATTTAATTTTTTGATTAATTCCATTCTCAACAGAACTTTAATCAAGTATATGCATTCTCAAAAAAAAAAAAATCAAGTATATGTCAAGAATACCTTACCTATTGCATTTAAAACTTTCAAAGCCATAAATATCGAGGACTCCGATAATTAATTTTGAGTTAAGAACCTGCCCGATAGAAATGCTAATTTTGTCCACCAACCTTCATTCAAAAAATAATAATTTAACAGATGAATATACAGCAGCAAAGCATTTTTTAATTATGAGTTGGAATAATATTAAAGAATTATGCTTCACGCTAGTTTTTTACCAATCAAATAGGCGGGAGTTAATGGTTTTGGCTTAACCATATCTGCTAACAAGTACAGAACTAGGATCAAGTGTTCTCGTGATAACTTCTTCTAGTGTCACCATCACACGTTTTATTAGTGTGTCTTCCAAGCTCTGGGAATCACACATGCTGTAGTACAGCTACATTTCAAAGACAAAAATGCACGTGGAAAAGGCAGTATAGCAGATTCTACTTGGGGATATCAATGGATAGGATTTGAACCAAAATTAAGTCGGAAAACTCGGACGAATATCATGTGAAGATTAAAAATTATTGTAGTTGGATTATATTATGCTAAATCTAAAGATAATTAAGTAGTAAGTATATTCCTAAGTTTTAATAAGTTTTCCATTATCTTGCGTATTTTAAGATTTTGTTATGGTTGTGAAGACAAAACCTATTGTAGTTGGATCATATTATGATCAGATTGGTACTTTCCACAATCTGACCCACTTCTAAGCCAAATTCACAAGTGGCAAAAATAGTTAAAATTTTTATATGATAGCACAACTTAGTAATGCTTTTAAAAATCTTGTTTACTTTTTGATTTGGATTTGGTAGTTTAGATAAGACCTAGTTCGGAGGAATCAACATTGACAGCCTAACATACTTTCAGATCTGACCTGGATTAGCCAGACCCATTCAGATTCGGGTATGTACCAATTTAGTTCAATTCCGATCCATTGACAGCCCTATATATCTGCTACATAGAGCAAAAAATGGACATACATAAGACGTTCGGCTGTCATTTTAAGATGGAATCTAGACTTCTCATCCTTAACGACAGAGGAATCTATCTCCTTTCCCTTAGCAAAATCGATGTTACCGAGATGAAGGATGACAACAACCACTCTGAAAATAGCATCCTGAAAAGAACATTTACGGTAAAAACTGAATGAACCAAAAATTTGAGGAATTCAGGAAGAGGGAAAAATAACAATATTGTCTGAGTACGAAAGAATGAACCTGTTCATGCTCAGTAATCCTGATTATATCCATAGCCCTTCGGGTTGCTAGATACTCTTGGGCATCATTTACTCCATCCAGCTTAAAGCATTTAGATTGGTTTAAATAATGGAATGATTTAGGGTTCTGCAACTTATATTTCTTAATATCCTACAAATTTTTATGGTGATTTGTAAATTATCAAAACCTTTAACTGGAATGTTGCAGTTTTATAAAATGATTACTATTCAACTCAACAAATATATCAGCTACCTACCCAATTATTTTAGATATCCTTAATATATTGGAATATCAACCAATATACTCGTTGGTATCATAAACTGAAGGAAGGTTAGAAGTGAAGCTTGTGTAAGCTAAAGAGTTAACAAATAAGGACCTCATTTGTAAATCTAATCCTTATGCAAAGTTATATGTACGCCCACTTCGTGACCGAACAAAGACTAGTAAAATAATTAACAACTAATTAAACCCTATATGGAATGAACACTTTGAGTTCATAGTAGAAGATTCATCTACTCAATACCTAGTTGTAAAAATTTATGATAATGAAGGGCTTTAGGCATCTGAACTCCTTGGATGCGCACAAGTGCGATTGAAGTATCTTGAACCTAGCAAAGTTAAAGATGTGTGGTTAAAATTGGTGAAAGATTTGGACGTCCAGAGAGATACTAAGAACAGGGGTTAGGTACACCTGGGGCTTTTATACTATCCTTTTAGTTCAGAGAGCGGGTTTACTAACCCTTTTACGGGCAATTACTCAATGGCCTCTTTGGAGAAAGCCATTAAAAGTGGGACAGATGGAACAAAGGTTACTAAGAATGGAAGAATAGCTATCCAGAGGTGAAAGGAGGTCATTGTTAGAGGTGTACTTTCTGTCATGGTCATATTTGCTAAAGACCTGCCACCAGCTGATATAATGGGAAAGGCGTCACCCTATGTCGTTGTTCAAATGAAGAAAACTGAATCGAGGAATAAATCTAGGGTTGTAAATGATAGCCAAAATCTAGTTTGGAATCAGACATTTGACTTTGCTGTGGAGGATGGGTTACATGACATGCTAATTCTGGAAGTTTATGACCATAACACGTTCGGGAAGGATTATATGGGGAGATGCATCTTGACACTTACTAGGGTAATATTAGAAGGAGAATACAAGGATTATATTCCCTTGGACGGGGCTAAATTAGGAAGGTTGAATTTACAGCTCAAGTGGGCACCACAACCAATTTACCAAGATTCCTGATTAGAACTAGTTATATCTTCAGGGACAAGGATGAAAGACATTCTCTCCTTGGTGAAGTGAAGTAAATTGAACAAGTTACATCCTTAGGTGAGTTGCTATTACATAGCATGACTTTGGTTTACTTCAATGCGGAAGCTAAAACTGAGTAGCAAGACATGGGACTTAGGCAAAAAACATATGCATTATGTTCGTAAAGAAATGCAGTTGGCAAATCTCCAATGTTATAGATTAAGTATAAAGTGTGAAAAGGAAGGAGTGCATGAGTTAGATGGGAACATTAGATGAATGGAGCGGTGAAGTATCAATCACACATTCAATCCAAGTTATTCTCCAAAGAGTACAACGAAGGAAAAATGTTTAATGTTTGAATTATCAATCATTACTAGGGGGTCCAACCCTTCTCACAACTGCACCTCACGATCATCAAAAAAATGGGTAGAGAATACTTGTTTTAATTTAAACCTTCTCTTAGTAATCATTCATTTAGGGTCATGATGAAGCTGTTGATGGATGGCATGATCTCAGAAGACTTGCCTCTTATAAACTTTTTTAGAAAGTGCTGTGAGTACTTCTCCCCTTCAGGAAAGATTTCTAATATTCCTGTAGCTCTATTCTCCTTGGACACCCTAATTGACTTCAGGGTTTGCTGATGTTTCGAATCAACTGCATCGCACAGATCCCCACAGCCAACCCCATAGCAGTGAGCAACGTGTAAACTTCAGGCCTCAACCATCGATCCATGGCGGAAGAAGCCATTAATGGAGAATTGCGAGATGAAGACATAAGAGAAGATTTTTCGATAGAGAAAACTGGATTGGTTATGTGATTGATACTTATTTTTGGTTTGACCGATCAACTACAAGAATGGAGCGGCGACCCTCTTCTCCCTGTCCCATTTTCTTGGGATTGGGTTGCTTGTAATTTCGATGCCAGGCCTCAATTATCAGATCTATATCTCAATGGCATTGGTCTATCCGAGCTTCTTCCAGATTTTAGTAGCATGGATGCCCTGAACTAATAGACTTGCAGAGTAATAACTTCACACAGGAAATTCCTGGTTTCCTTGGTTCCTTTCCAAAACTTAAAGAGTTAAATTTGGTAGATAATAATTTATTGGGAGGATACCCATTTAATATCCGAAAGAATGAATTTGAACTTCAATATATATCTAGGTTTAGAGTTTCAAGGTTTACCATTTCAGGGCTTAGGGTGTTAGCAACATATGTTAGTTACATTACCAATAAATGACAAGAATAGGGTATGTTATGTTAATATTGTACCAATTTTTCTTTAACTAAATACAATATTGCTTATTGCTTGAGATAAATAGTTAAGAAGAACTGTACCGGTCTCCAACATGCATATCTTAGGGGAATATTTTGGGTATTATAAAGTCTTGAAACATTTTTATATGCAATATTAATTTTTAATATTGGACTTTCAGTGATGTATGTAGTTAGAAAAAATTTAAGTTTAAAACTTAGAAAATAAAAATATATGTTTAAGGGTGCATCTAGGAATATTAGTTTAAACTTGAGTTGATCTTCTGTGATAATGTTGTTGGTTTAGAAGTAACATGGCTTTTGATTTTTCTTGCATTTAGTGTTGAAACTGATGGGATGTTTGGAAGAACAACACTTTTTATTGAAACTAGATTGGTACTAATTAGATTATTATTCTGAATTTTCAACAATTGGTCAATATAGATAATTAACAATTCAACTTATGCAAATATTGAAATTTGTATCCTTTCTAGCATTAACTTATAAAACTTCTCAATGAAATGAAAATTTATTGTGCAGTAACTAGATTTACTGGGGTTTTTTATTCGTTTATACATAATGACATCATCTATGCCAGCAATCCCAGATAAGAAATGGATGAAAACACTGCGAGGGTCACGAGAATATATGAGTGGTCTTGAGTTATTTATTTATTTATTTTATCGAGAATAGGCCAAATTTAGGAGGTGCAGATTGGTACAGCTGTCCGTGTGCCAAATACCGTAATAGGAAAGGGAAGAATGACTTGGAACATATAAATGAGCATTTAATAATTAATGGTTTTGATACGACATACACAACATGGATTCACCATGGAGAACAATTCTCCAGATCCTATGTGAACTCCCAAAGCAGCACGCTTCCAACTAATAATGTTGAAGATCCTTGTACACTGTTGGTCTTTATGGTTAATGATATACTTGAACATCTTTCTAATGAGGTTAATATTGAAGATGAGGTTAATGTTGAAGCTCATGTCGAGGCTACTACATTTATATGCAACAATGAAGGTGTTAATCATGAGCAAACTGATCTTGAAGAGAATCTTAAGTACAAAGAGTTAATGGAAGATGCATTACTACCTTTATATCCTTCTTATCGAGAGGAACATACCAGATTAGCAGTTGTTGTTATGTTCTTGAGCATGAAGTCCAGATACGAAATATTTAACGAATGTTTTACAAAACTTTTAGGGTATGTGAAAGGGATTCTACCAGATGACAATACTTTGCTAAATAGAACATACACTACTAAGAAATTAGTTAAGTCATCGCGTATGGAGTGTCAGATAATACAAGCATGTCGTAACGATTGCATATTGTATTGGAGGGAGAATGTGGACAAAGATAGCTGTCCAACATGCGGTATAAGCAAATGGAGATCAAAAAACCCATTGAAGCCCAAACTTAATAAACCATGGAAAAAGTTAAGATACTTTCCTTTAACACCAAGATTGCGACGAATGTACAGTGTTCCATGGATTGCAAACGAAATGACATGGCATGCAAAGGCAAACTTAATTGCAAACGAAGACACCATGAAGCACCCCGTAGATGCTTCTTGTTAGAAACAGGTTCGTCGCAAATTTCCCAAGTTTGGATCTGAGGCGCGTAATGTTTATTTAGGGCTTACAACTGATGAGTTTAATCCATTTGGGAACATGAATAACTCTTACAGTTGTTGGCCCGTAATGGCTGTTCCTTATAGTCTCCCCCCATCTTTGTGCATGCGAAAAAAGTTTACGATGTCGATACTGTTAATCCCCAGGAAAGAGAGTCCTAGAGAAGATATTAACGTGTATTTGCAACCATTGTTTAAAAAGCTAAAAGAGTTGTGGTCAGATGGGAAAGAAACGTATGACTCTTACACTAAGAGTAGGTTCAATATGAAAGCAATATTGCTTTGGGCTATACATGATTTCCCAGCGTATGGGCATATATCCGGTTGCAGGACCGCCGGAAGGTACGCCTGTCTTGTATGTGTTGAAAGGACAAAGTTAGTATGGCTTAAGCACCGAGGGAAGTTTGCTTATATGAAGCACCGAATATACTTAAAAGATGAAAACCACTCATTCAGAAGCCAAAAGTCACAATTTGATGGGAATGAAGAGCATGGCAGGCCTCAACGTCATATGACTGGTGCAAAAGGGTTACGTAAGATGGAAGCTATTAATACCAAATACGGTAAGGTAGAAGAAAATAAGAAGAAGGGTTTGAAAAGGAAGAGAGGTACAAAACAGGTTAATGAATGTCCTCAAGAAAAAAATAAGGGTAATTAATTTACCGCTTGGTCAAAGAGATCAATATTATTTGATTTGCCGTACTGGAAGGTGCGTTAATCTATTTTTCTTAATATATATATATATATATACACCGTAATTATATGTATGATAACAAATGCATGTTATTCACACAGGATTTACCGCTTCACCATAATCTTTATGTAATGCGCACAAAAAAGAATTGTGCAGAGACCTTGTTTACAACAATTATGAATACAAATGGTAAGAAGAAGGATGGAGTTAAAGCCCGCAAAGACCTTAAAAGAATGAAGATAAGGAGAAAGTTGTGGCTAGTAATAAAGAATGGAAAATTAGTTTTGCCTGAAGCTCCATTTTATTTATCCCGATCCGAAAGAGAGTTAATTTGTAAAACCTAATTCAATTTGAAAGTTCCTATCGGCTCCAGCGGAAATTGGAAACAAAATGTAAACATGGACGATTTTTAACTAATTTTTTTAAAATCCCGTGTTTATCATATCCTCATGCAAAAATTATTGCCAGTATTATTAATGCGTGCATTTAAAAAGCATAAGCCGTTGCGTGTTGCTATCTGGGAGTTGTCGAAATTCTTTAATGTATTATGTTCGACGGTTATAAACCGCGGCGAGCTTACAAAGATGAAGGAATAGATTACAGAAATACTGTGTGTATTTGAGAAGTATTTCCACCCTTCATTTTTTGTTTCTATGATACACATTGTTGTGCATTTAGTGGACGTGGCGTTAATTGGCGGACCCGTTCGTTATCGATGGATGTACCCATTTGAGCGGTAAATAATATCTATTTTATTTATTTATTTACATGCACTAGGTATACCGCCAATATCTAAATTATTGACTATGCAACAGGATGATGAAATGGTACAAAAAATATGTAACAAATAAGACATATCCAGAAGGGTGTATTGCGCAAAAATACCTCGATGAAGAAGCGATGATGCATTGCAAGGTGTATATGAATGATGGACCAAAAGGAAAATATACGCGAGGTCTAAAGATGTTTGGTGATTATGATGACGATTGTGCCAAAATGTTTGATAAGAAAGGGAAGGAATACTTTCTTAACATGGTAGAGTATGAGCAAGCACGGAAATGGGTTCTTCGGCAAGCACCTGAAAATTCTGAGTGGGAGGACTAAGTAAATTAAATAAAAAAAATTACATTCTTTGGTTAGTACTTCTTTTGATCTATGTTAATATTGCATTTGCAGGAAGTACAACACTTATAAAGAAAACTTTAATTATCGTAGTTAAAGTTGAAGAGGAAATCGCCGAACGGAGAAACTGATAGATTATGTTTCTTGGCTAAGACAACAGTTAAAAAATGATGAAGATTCTAATTTCAAGAAGCTTGTGGATGGACCAAGTTATAAAGCTATTTCATATAAGTCATACAAAGTTAATGGATATGTCTTTTGTACATCGGAGTCAGAGAAACAAAAGACGACCCAAAATAGTGGTCTGTCCATGAGGGCTGTAACTTCATTCATTTCAAGAGTCGGTGATAGAAACTCCATCAACGAGAAAGTCACATATTAAGGGATAGTCATATCAATACTAGAGTTAGATTACATTGAATTCAAAAGTTAGTTTTTTGTTGTGATTGGGTTCCCATAGAAGAATGTGGATGTTCAGTATATGCTGTAACGAACTTGGGATATGTCAATCTTGCTAAGTTACAAAGAAACCTATAGGATGACGATAAGCCATTTATTCTTGCATCTTAAGCTACTTAAGTCTTTTATTGCAAGGATCATAGTCGACCTGATGAGCAATGGCATGTTGTCTTGGATTCTCCAAAGAGGTTAAGTAAACAAGTAGATGCTTATGAGGACCCCTTAGTTTTTGCCGCGAGAATAAATGTTGACGATTCAATTTTATCATTGGTAGATGATGTTGCAGAAGATAATATCATTGAAGATGCTGAAGATGTAGTAGCCTACTCGCAGCCTTATAGCTCCAGTCGAACACTCGAAGGCAACATCAAAGCTTACCTGATAACTAGAAGCCTAATAAATTCATGATCAAGCCCAACTAGACTATACGAACATTCAAAAATGAACAGGCTTCGAAGCCGAAGGCAGATACGTTAGCGCATGGGCTCTACATCAGCACCAAAATACTTTGACCATGGTCGCACATGGCTGAAGGTAGACATGTCAAACAACCAGCTCACTAGACAGAATGGTACGACACGCCGCTCGACAGCTACAATATCATAACCAATAACGGCCATAATGTCAGAGCAAATAAGACAACGGTTACAGTGTCAGACCCGACAGTTTCAGCGTCAGAACCGACTCTAGGAACAAGTCAGTTATCCCGGAGGGTACACTTGTAATTAGACCCCCATGGTTACTCAACCCTTCATGTGATCTATAAATAGGAGGGAGGGAGGACTGTGGAGGGGTTACAAAATATCTCCCCAGAACCCTTGCAGTTTACCTTTGATCACCCTGTAAATTACCCTGTACCCAAAACTTTGACTACTCGACAGTTATATCAATACTCTTAAAAATTCTCATCAGATATCGTGGAATGCCCCATTATAGGCCTCCACACAAGTGTATTGCCAGTAAATTAGTCATATTATTGATTATATGTTTGAATCCTCTGATATAAGATAAATTTTGTGGTGTAAGAGCCAACTTCTCCTCCTTATAAAGTTAGTCCCCTACATTTGGCGTCGTCTGTGCTTTCCCACCCTACCAATCTCCCCCTGCCTTGTATTTTCCTTTTTCTAATTCCTCCAAACCACTTCCAATGGCCCCCACCTTCTGCTCCATTTCTACCCACGCCGGCAACTCCACCGACGGAGTGACTGCCCAGTTAGCCCTTCTTACTCAGCAATTCATTCAGGCTGAGGAGCAACACCGGGCGTAATTGCACAAGGAGCGCGAAGAACACCGGTAAGAGTTTGAAGCCGAATGGAAACACTGTTTGGATGACTTCGACAGACAATACCATGCCATCGATGACCAACGCAACACAGTTCGGGAGTTGCATCGACTATAGCCTCTGGACGCCCCTCTTCCATCTCGAGCAACCGCCGTATTGCGCGTGTCTGTGCACGTTTGACTAGGGCCCCTACCTCATATGGAAGTACCCTCGGTCCATCTTGGTACCTAGGGTGCTCCCCCTACTGGCCCTATCTATCTTGGCATCCACCCCACAGAGGATTCCTCTGATTCCACCCTTCACTCCAAAAGATACCCCAAGCACCGCCCCACTCGAGAACACCTCGGGGACCGCAACGCCGGGCATACGCTGAACACTCAGCCTCATCACCCTCAAACCCATCGATCCCCCCTCATCCTGCCAATTATGCATAGCAGGGCCTCAACTACAAAATCTACCCTCCCATCCACATAAGTGCGAGCCCAACACAAAACTTGTGAAGTCGGTTAAGCATCCCCCTCTACCCCAAACTCCTCGCTATCGAGGTGCCTCCAAATTCTTGAGCCCCCAAAATTAATAAATATCTCAACACCGATTCTCAATCCCACATCCTCGAATTCCAAAATGCTCTAAGCCTTTACTCCATGGCTGACCACCTGATGCATCAATTTTTCCCACCAACCTCACAGATAGCCCTCTTCGTTGGTATCATAACCTTCCCAATGGATCGATTCGAAGCTTCGACCAATTATCCATCCTTTTCATCGCCCAATTCGCCTTCAACAAGGACCGTGAAGTCCGAGTCGATACCCTCTTTAATTTAAGAAAATCCCCCAGTGAAACCCGTGAGGCCTTCACCAAGAGGTTCCTCAACGATTCGCGTAAAGTTGAACACCTCGACTGCGTAAATTTCATATTCGCGTATTCGAACGCTTTGCCGGATAACAACTGTGTCAAAGAGTATCTGGTCCTTCACAAACTGCGAATCCTCGAGGAGATGCCCTCAAAAGTTAATGGGTATATCGACCTTGAGCGCTTCTGCGAATCAAATAAATAGGGGTAGCCTTCGACTGCCAATCCAAATAAACTTTGACAAAGCCCACCCTCTACTCCTACACCTCTGATTGCTCCCGGCTCATAGGAGATTGAGATCCACAAACGCCTCCACACTGACAGCACTACTGAAGCCTGTAAAAAATGACCGAAGCTGGTCCTCCCCAAACTTACTGCCCTTATCAGCACCCTTCTACCACAGATTAAGGCAAACCTTATATGGCATATCCTTTTCCCCATCGAGGTCAAGCCAGGCAAACCTTATTACGCCAACCACAAGTATAACTGTTACCACACCAATAAATGCTTCGCCTTGCAGCGCTCCCTCGAAATAATACTCAAGGCGGGTCATCTATATCAGTACGTGACCGACCTCCCTAGCTACCTCGATGGGTCGTACCTCGAACCTCAACCCGCCCCTGCTACCGACCCTGCCGTGGTAGACATCTACCAATTTCATTTCATCAAGGTAAATAATATCAACAGTGGCCATTCCAAGAGTAAGCGCAAGCGTGTCGAAGAATGCTGCAAACTCACTTACCAGGAGAAGCAACCTGCCCTCCTACCTGAGTCAAGTCAATATCCTAGACCCGAGGGTATCTCGTTTATTGACTGTGATGAATCGCATGTTCATTTTCCCCATTCCGACCCTTTATTCATAATGATTAAGGTCGAACACCTCGTCCTCCACACCATGCTTATAGATACAGGAAGTACAGCCGATGTATTTTTCCTTCAAACCATCTAATCCATGAACAAAACAAACCTCATCACTGCTGCCAATATAGAACTAAAAGGCTTTAATGGGGATACCAAAGATGTCATTGGTCAAATCAGCCTTCCAGTTACTACCGGCCCAGTTACACTTCAAACCAGCTTTCTTGTCATCGATAAGAAATCTGTGCACCTCAGAATCCTTGGGCGCGATTGGCTCCATGCCATGCGTGCCATACCTTCGACTTATTATCAGACCTTTCGTTTCAATACCCCCTGGGGAATATGGAACTTAAAAGGTTCTAAACATCTCATCCGTTAATGTGAATATCCAGAGATCGATCAAACCCGAAAAATTGTCAAACTACCATAACAATCACTAGCTCCCTCTATCCCTGTACCTTCGACACCTGCCATCTCACCTATCGAACCCACTGTCTATATTGAACTCGATAGTTCTGGTCGAGGTACATTCATTGGAACCTTTCTAGATGAGGCCGAGCGCCTCGAACTCACAGACTTCTTTCGAGCAAATAAAAATATCTTCGCATGGACATTTCAGGAGATGCCCGGTGTCGACCCCAGTTTAGCATGCCACCGCCTCGACCTCATCCCCCATTCTGTAGCAGTAAAACAGGAGAAGCGTACCTTGGCACCACGACTTCGAGAAGCTGTAAACCTCGAGATCGACAAACTCATAGCCGCAATTTTCATCAGAGAAGTCAAGTAAGCTGATTGGATATCCAATATTGGTCACCGACACCCCATCATCACCACCCATCATCAGCACCCCTGTAGAGGGCGATTTTTTTTTACACCTCGCAGTCACCGACACTTCTATCAGCTTAGTCCTTATTCGACTCGAATCAAACATCAAGAAACGTGTATATTTTATCAGCAAATTTTAACACCTGCAGAAACTTGATACACAAAACTTGAGCGTTCTCCTCACCCTCGTCTACACTTCCCGAAAACCCAAATCTTATTTTCAAGCTAACCTTATCCGTGTTATAACAAGTTACCCCCTTCGAGAAGTACTCAATAAGAAATAAAAATCTAGACGAGTGCAATAGTGGTCTATTTATTTTGGGAAACATGATATTAAATTTGCGAAGCATGTATCCCAAAAAGGCCAAGCAGTCGCCGATTACTTTGCTGACTTCCCGATCGAAGATGTCGACTGGGAGGAACACAAAGACGACCTACCAGATGACCAGCACAAACCAACAGACCCATGCAACCCTAACACAGGCTGGCGTCTCATCATAGACAGATCCGTTGGACCTAACAATTCAGGGATCGGTATCGTCCTGGCCACACCCACCAATGATCAAATTAAAAAAACAATTAAGTTAAACTTTGAATGCTTCAACAACGAGGCCGAGTATGAAGCCATGATCCATGGCCTCAACCTCGCACTCGATCTCGGCATCCCTAAACTTGAAGTTTTCACAGATTCCCAACTCGTTAAGAGATATTACACAGGTGAAAATCAAGCCAACGGTCGCATGGCTGAATATGTTGCTCTCGTCCGCCAGCGCATGGACCGTTTCCCTAAAAAATCTTATATTAATCACTATCCCAAAGGTAAAAATAGACACGCAGATGCCTTCGCCTACATAACAGCCATGTTAGGCCTCTCCAAATCCCAAACTCTTCATATTGATGTACTCGAACGCCTAAGTATCAACCAGATGGAAGTCAATACCTTAATATAGGAGGCGAGAGCCTCGATCCAGGCGACTGGCAAACACCATTCCTCGATTACTTCAACAATGCTCTCCTCCCAGATGATCCCAAGCTAAACGGTCGTTATTAAAAAATTGTCGCAGATACACCATCCACAAACGCGAGTTACATCACAAATCCCCAAATTGTGTCCTCCTTCGATATATTTCTCAAAATGAAGCCTCTTCAATTCCTGCCAAACTCCACGAAGGTACCTGCGATACTCATACGGCTGGTCGATTTATGGCCCTCCGAGCCGTCTCCAAGGTTTATTTTGGCTCAATATGAAGAAGCAAGCCGAAAAGTATGTTATCGATCTTGTTGGTCCTTTTCCCATAGCTTCGGGTAGCCGAGAGAATATCCTAGTTGCAACAGATTATTTTACCAAATGGGTCGAAGCTGTACCTTTGGGTCAAACCAGAGATGAAGAAGTCATTAAATTTTTATGAGAGAACATTATTATACGCTTCAGCTGTCCTTATATGATTCGATGTGACAATGGTCCACAATTCGTCGGGAATAAAGTCAGAAATTTCCTCAAGAAGTACAACATCATCCTCTCCCCCTCAATACCTTACTACCCCCAAGGGAATGGTCAGGTCGAAGCAATCAATAAAACCATTGTCAACGGTCTCGTGAAGTGTGTCGATGCAAAGAAAGGATGATGGGTTTAGGAATTACAGCACGTCCTCTGGGCCTATCGAATAATACTGAGAAAAGCAACGGGATGCACCCTATTTTTTCAAGCCTATGGTACTGAAGTAGTGCTACCTACCCAATTCAAAGTACCAACACGCGACCCCAGTATTCCTGATGAAGATAATGAGTTCGAACTCGGGTACAATATGTTATGGATCGATGAAACAAGAGACCGAGCCATCGCCAATCTCGGTCGTTACCATCTATCACTCAAGAAATCATATAACAAGAGAGTTCGACAATGAAGTTTCAACATTGGAGATCTTGTACTTCGACGTGTCACACAATCTTTGGAGCCCCAAAATGCAGGTAAGCTAGCTAAGTCCTGGGAAAGACCTTATGTCGTGTACGATAAAACTGACAAGGGTTCATATTACCTGATGATAGAGGATGAAGAACATCTACCAAATCCATGGAATACAATGCAGTTAGTATTATACAACAGGCCACGACCTTCACCTTGTTCTACTAATGTAAATATAGTATAAACAATAAACAATTTTTCCTCTGAACTTCGTCTCCCATTTTCCAGTGAATTTCTTGGTTTAGCCTAAGTATCATGTCAACCCTTCGACCCGACTGATACTTTGGGGCGACCTTAAAATTTTTCAGTCTCCAAATTTTGAGCAAACTCGAGGGGCATGAATGGTCGAGAGACCGGACCCTTAAGAATGCATTGGGGGCAACCACGTTCTACTTCGATCAGGCTCAGGTCTTTGAAGTCAAGTGAATTTCTCAGTTTTACCTTAGTATCATGTCAACCTTTCGACCCGACTGATACTTGGGGGCGACCTTGAAAATTTTCAAGTCTCAAAAATTTGAGCAAACTTGAGGGACACGAATGGTCAAGAGACCGGACCCTCGAGAATGCATTGGGGGCAACCACGTTCTACTTCGATCAGGCTCAGGCCTTCGAAGTCCAGTGAATTTCTCAGTTTTGCCTAAGTATCATGTTAACCCTTCAACTCGACTGATACTTGGGGCCGACCTTGAAAATTTTCAAGTCTCCAAAATTTAGGCAAACTCGAGGGGCACGAATGGTCGAGAGACCGGACCCTCGAAAATGCATTGGGGGTGACTACGTCCTACTTTGCTTTGGCTCAGGCCTTCGAAGTCCAGTAGTTTTCTTGGTCTCGCCTAAGTGTCACGGCCATCTCTCAACTGATACTTGGGGAACCATCTCGAAGCTCTTCAAGGTTTGATAATTTTATAAACATTCTGCACTTACAACATCTGCAGATACAAGTATATCAGAATATCAACAACGCTACTACATCCATGAAGTTTCAGTACAACATATATCAAAGAATCAAGTTTAATACAAATCATCAAACCAACCCAAATCAAGTTCTGCATACATCAGCAAATTCAATCAATCACAAGTTCGCAACTCAAGTGCAAAGCAAGCTCCACATTGTTCAAATATTACAATACAACATAAAGATAAGAAAAAATAGTTCAGCCCGCCCAACACAATACTTCATATAGGTGTGGCCACATCATCTCCCCTGTCCGGTTCTTCAACACCAACACTTCCAGTACCCTCAGCAGTCACAGCCCCAGTAGCAGCTTCTTCAACTGCAAGAGTCTCTGCGCCACCTCCCTAACCTATACCAGCAACATCTACTTCTACCTCCTCCGTCTGAACAACATCTTTAATAACATGATCATTGATTATGGGAAAGCGTTTCAAAGTTTCAGGATCATGCCCCAAATCTGCTATGAATGTCTTCAGCCTAACAGTAACTTCACATTCATCATCGAATTGCCTTTATAATGTCTCTCTCTATTCTGTAATAACCCTATTCTTCTCAGCCAGCTTTGACTCCAGCACTTGCGTATGGTTGTACCGTTGAGCTTCGAACCTCTTCTCATATTCAGCTCTGATAGTCAACTGATCTCGCTTTAAAACTTTAATCTCAGACACCAGAGATACTTCATTCCCTCGAGCAAGCTCCAGATTGTCAACCGCCTGCCTCAAGTGCCTTGTTGTTACCTTTTGCGTCTTGATGAAAGCCTGTGCCTAAGTATCTGTCTACTAGAATATTCGAGCCATCAGTATCTCTCGTAGCATGATGCACTTAAGAAATTTTTTAAATTTTTTAAAAAAGTTACTTGATGCATAGTCTTATTCACCCGCCTCCCCAGCTTCATCTAGGTCAGTACCGCAGAGTGTCACCATCAAAGCAGCCGTAGCTCGAGCATGTTCCTCTAGTTCGGCTGTTGTTAGTTCTTCGTCCACATCCTTTGTATCATCCTCCCCCAGTACCCTACGCCTCTTATGCTGAGTTCCCTTCGGTTGTTGTACCCTAGGAGATTCGGGAAAAACCTTGCCCTTTCCTTTGTCAATCTACGTCGATGTCTGCTTCGATGAGTCACGAACAACTTCGACTACTGACACTGCCTACTTCAGCACCTGCTACCCCTTGGGAACATAATTAACCTTCCTTGCCAACTTCACCTTCTCCATTCCTTTGACCCCTCTCAATGAGTCTTCGCCCTCCCTCTTCTTTGATGGCTTCGGTGTAATGGGTACGTTTCAAAGTAGAGAATCTGCCTTCTTCTGCCTCTTCCTCTTGATACCTAGTTTCCTAAAAGCACAGTTTACCCACTCCTCGTCCGGGTTGATCAGTTCGTCAATATAATTCCTCAGATTTTTCAGAGCTCGGTTACTTGGTGCTGCAAAACAAATAAAATATGGTTATCAGTCTATTCGATCAATATGCCAAAAAATCTTCGACCATCAACTTACCTGGATTATAAAGCCTATGTTGTAACTGATAAGGGTCCTCCCCTTTGGCATTCTCATAATTACTCCGCACAACTACCAGGTCTATATCCCACCCTCGACCCGTCGAGCACAAATCAAACAACCAGAGATTATCTATGTGACATTGGATATGGTACATGCCCACCTTTTGGTTTGCTTTTCTCGAATAGAATGATGCAATATCGTACCACTCGATCAAGCCCCTCCCTTCACTTCTTAGCTCTAGATTCATGCCATCGACCACCCTCATCATTTCGTAGAAATTCCCATTCATATGGCATGGGGTAACCTCCCAGAAGTTTAGCACCTCCTTCACTATCCTTTGAAGTGGTAGTTACATCCCTAGCCGAATCTGGCCCCTAAATGCCATAAAATTCTCTTGAGGTCAAGACTTGATGGTATATCTAGATCCTAATGCATACAATACCACCCCTATCTTCGATAACTCCAGCTTAGCCTCAAATTAATTTAATCTCAGCTTCTATTTAGCTGAGACCAACCTCGCAGCTTACCCTGAATCAGTTGAACTCTCACTATCACCACTTTGTTCCCCCTCTTCCTTTCATCCCCTGAAGGTTCGACACTACCTTCGTGTCCTCTTCTCTCTCCTCTTTCCATCTCCCTATTCATCTCCTTGATCACTCGAGGCTTTTTACGGCTCTTACTCGAAGCCGCCATTTCAGGTATCACCATGGTTAATGGGGCATCTGTTACTATTTCTAACTCCTCTAAGTCGCTGCTCTCATCCATGGGAGTACGACTATACACACTCAATTCATTTTCTTTAATATCTTCGTCTATTAGCCTCAGCCTCAGAAATCGATGGGTACGCATCTTACCCTACAGATGAAGAGGCACACAATTAGATCGATATATTTGACTATTACGTGTCAATAGCTTATTTTAGCTATCCTCTCCAACCCATACTATCGTAGCCGAATGTTCGACCCCAATCCATGTCACACTGTCAATACTCCAGAACCCCAAAAGGCTAGACCCACAGATATATGGTTTCCCCCCATCCTCGGTCATATCATCACAACTATAAGCCCTAGCAGTGTCTACCCTAATATGTACTCCACATACCGAAACAGAATACGAAGTAGCAAAACATAAATAAGACGACATACCTATTTCAGTAGAGTATTCTTCTTTCCTCTCAGCAAATCAGATGATCCCACAGCAACGACCAAGCTCTATGGAACAATGGCGTATGTTCACCTCCTCTAACTCTTTGGTTTTATCCATAAGTGGGTAACCGGGAACAGTAAATTTGCTCATACCACTATATATACCTCCTCAAAATAACAAAAAATCACCTCAATTTCCAAAACTGCTATCATTACCACTACCCCTACTTTTCGGCTGAGATGTGTTTTGTCGACTTTACCCTCCATTACCCCCGTGTGCGTGTCCCACGCTTACATTTACACAATTTTAATCATAAACCAAGTCGAACCTTCTGATCCTTGCTCAAAGTTGTCAAATAACATCCTTACATCAAATCAACCTTTCTCTGTAATCCAAGGAAACATCATGATGCCTGAAGGGCACTCTTTCCTAGGCTCAGTATAGTTTTGACATGCCAGCTATTTGGACTGTCAGTTTTAATAGTTGAAGCCCACCTAATTTCGAAGCCTCTTCTTCCTGTCTACGAATAATTTTATATCATGTCTCTAACATTTGCCTATAGATAACCTAATATTCAATTTCAAAATGTGTCAGTCATTCGATTTCTTTCATGTTCGACATTTAATAAGCTATTTTTGTGCCATTATTACCATCGAGCATTAGGTTTGTCCTACTTACACGCAGATAATTCAGTATCTCACTTCGAGAGTTACCTCATAGATTTTCAATTTCATTCGGGCATACGCCCTTACACCAAAACACAGATGAAAACAATCAACATCAGCAAAAAAAACTACAGACATTCCTACCTACCATCCTATAACAGTACTTTTACCACATTGTAAAATCCCCTATTTACAAATGGGACACTTCTTCCAAAGCCTAACCTCAGCATCTTCCTTGTCCACCTCCTCCTCGGCTATGGGTTCCAGGAAGGTGAACCAATTACTGGGGAGCGGTCTCATCCATTCTAGCAACCTCCTCCAGTGGGCACAGGGCATCCCACTTATGGGTTCCCCTTGCTCCAGTTCAACAAAGTCCAGCATAACCCAATCCAGGCCTCGATCATCAAAAAACCTCTGCTTCAGCTCAGAGGTCTTCTCCTATATGTGAAGGTCTCTTGCCGCCAATCATTTCTGGTACCTGGTGTTAGGTATGTTTCCGCTGCTTCAGTTTGAAGATGCAGACATGTTTACTTATGGCAGGTGCAAATGTCTAAAGTTATCCCAAAAGACCCTACATATACCTGAAGGCAGGTGCATTTAAACACGTCTTAATCAGAACCAAAATTTATCACAGTCTTCAATAGTTTCCCTCAGAATCTCAATAGTAAACCATTTAACTTCCAACAGCCAACATTTATTCTCATCAAACGCCTCTACACCTATTTCCGAGACCCTTGATGAGAAGGGGCAAATGTAGTAGCCTACTCGCAGCCTTCTAGCTCCAGCTGAACACTCGAAGGCTACATCAAAGCCTACCTGATAAATCAAAGCCTAATAAATCCATGATCAATCCCTCCAAGATTATACGAGCATTCGACAATAAACAGGCTTCAAAGCCGAAGGAAGATACGTCAGCGCATGGGCTCCACATCAGTACTAGAAACACCTCGACCACGGTCGAAGGCAGACATTTCAGACAACCAGCTCACCAGACAGAATGGCACGGCATGCCGCTCGACAACTATAATGTCAGAACCAACAATAGCCACAGTGTCAGAGCAAACAGGATAACGGCTACAGTGTCAGACCCGACAGTTTTAGCGTCAGAACTGACTTTGGGTACAAGTCATTTGTCCCGGAGGGCACAGTTGTAATTAGACCCCCCCATGGTGACTCAACCCTTCCTGTGATTTATAAATAGGAGGGAGGGAGGACTGTGGAGGGGTTACGAAAGATCTCCCCTGAACCCTTATAGTTTACCTTTGATCACCCTGTAAATTACCCTGTATCCAAAACTTTGACTACTCGAAAGTTATATCTATATTCTTAAAAATTCTCATCGGAGTGCCCATTCTAGGCCTCCACGCAAATGTATTTCCAGTAAATTAGTCATATTATTGATTATATGCTTGAATCCTCTGATAGAAGATAAATTTTATGGTGTAAGAGCCAACTTCTCCTCTTTGCAAAGTTAGGCCCCTACAGAAGATGCACAACATTGAATGTTTAATCTTTTTTATTTGATTCCTTGGAATTGGTTTTGCAATTCAAAATTTAAAAATAATGGTTATCTTATTTATGGATATTTTCTTCACGAAGTTGTAATTATCTATCTTGTTAAGGATTATAATGGTTATCTTTATATTATTTTATATTTATTTGGCTTTTCATTACTTTGTTCTAGTAATCATGTCATCTACTGCTTTGCTTTGTGCAATTTATTTATTTTTTGTTAAATATTTAGCTTTATCTACCCTTGTTGTAGTAACTATATCATCTATTGCTTCATTTTTAGTATTTATGTCGAGAGAGGATGGGTCATCTAGGAGAACAAGTTCGGATCTACCTACTACTCAGTGGAAAGAGTTCCGTCCACGTGGTCTCCAAACTTCACGAGGTATATAAAGTTTTTAGATCATTAATAAGATTTAATGTTCTCATTTCTTTGTTGTCCTTTTAATAATGCATAAATTTATGTAATACTTACTTTTGTTTATTTGTATTTATGTTGAGGTGGACTAATACCTATACAATTTGATGATGTTGAACAACCAATCAGTCTAAATCACAAATTTTTGTGTACTTTCATCGGAGAGACTACAAGGGAAAATATTTCTCCTTGGTCGGTGATTGGCGTGATCTAGAAGAAGAAGATAAAGAAAATATACGGAAGGTTGTTGCAGTAAGTTAAGTCCATATGTTCAATTATTGCCTATTTGTTCTTCCGGGAAGGTTTTTCTAAATTTTGTCTAAGCATGAAACATTTGATCTTGACCCTGATAAACACCATGTTATGTTAGATTACAAGGCTAACATAATATTAAAAAAAACGAGAAATCAAGGCTTAGAGCACATAACTATGATGCATATGAAACAGAAGAGGAGAGGAAAAGTAAGAGACCAAAAGGTGTTAAGAAAGAAGACTGGATCAAATTCGTGGATCGCTTATCATCCCGAAAGAACAAGTAAAGCGTGAAAAGGAAAAGGCGGTTAGAAGTAAAATGCATAGCCCGCATACGATAGGTCGATTGGGCGCATCCGAAAAGAAAGAAATATTGATATATCTCTTGTATCCATGTTATTTTTCCTAAAGGACATGGCTTAATGCTTATATTTCATTACTTTGAGTAGACTCATATCAAAATCTAATGTTAGGAAAATCCTGTATTACTAATCCTAACTTAAAACCCCTGTGTTTTTTGCTCTAGTAATTACGATTTAAGTAGCTTTATTTTTTAAGCAATAACTTTATTTTACTCTGTGTTGTTGAAGAGTCATTTTTCTATTTTCAGGACAGTAGTTTTGGAACTTATTGTAATGGAAGGTAAGATAGAAAGTACCAATTTTCGGAACTAGTCATCGTCTTCTTCTAAAAAAATGTTTATATATTAAACTCCTTAAGTATTTATATATTTTCTGCTAATAAATGATATTCTTATTTATAGTATGCTTCACAAGTTTTGTTAAATCAACCTGACAATAAACTTAATTAATGATTGTTTTGCATGAAAAAGGCAGACCTAAAAGTTCAATGAAAAGGTATGAGATTTTTATGGCTTGTCATACTAAGGAGGATGACACATATCCTGAGGAGATGAAAGAACGAATGGTATAAGAACTCGAAAATCTTACTATTAGAATATTTGAAGGTATGGTTAAGTAATAAGATAAACTTACTATTTCTGTAACACAGGAACGTATGAACATGGCTATTCAAAAAGACCCCCCCATGCTTATGGATAAAGATTTAGATAACGATGCTATAATGGACAAATTCCGTAGCTCGATACGATTAAGAATTAGCTATCACACCAATGATCCTGTAGCAATATGCTAATATAAAGCAAGAATTGGAGACAGGTGTTTTTAGCGTGGAAAACCTCTGAACAGATAAAAAACCATGACCTCGTATGGAGGATTTTTTAAAAGTATCTGTATTGCTTGGAGTGGGTATCTTTATTACAAGTGATCTCTAGAATATAAAAATGCCTTTGATCTCGTAAATAAGAAGTTTGAGTAATTTTTTGGTCCCTGTCTCTTATGGAGATTTATCTTTATATAGGCTTTTCCCATAGCTCCTCGTCGTGCTGGAGCACGTCTTCCGAATAATGTGGTTAATGGTATTTAACTGGGTAACTAACGAGTTTATGGGAGATAGGTGTCTTTGATTGAATAATGTTTTCCGCGTTTAGCTCGACCCACGTTCTTGAGTTAGTTCGTGGGGCTGGTTGGAATGTTTGACTGGAATGTTAAGTGCTAAAATTGCGTGAGCCTGAGATGGAGGTAAATCAAACTGCATGAGCTCGATTATGAGTGAGGTCGAGGGATAAGTCACTGCAATCGCCCCCTTGTAACAGAAGTCACGAGTGGCTTTGGTTGAGATAGGATATATAAAAGTTGTAAATTTGAAACGGAGAAATGATGGCGTTTGACTGGGTGGAAGTTACGTGATGTCGGGAAGTAATGGGTATTAAATAATAATATAGATGTATCTGACGGTTGTGTTTGAATAGTCGCGTCCGTAATAAATAACGATGCTTGAGAAAATGTACCTACACAATAAAGTTAGGGTTATATAAAGAGTACCTTGATCAAATCTTTTAGAACAATTCTTGCATTCGTAACTTTCTCTGAGATGGTGAAAACTCGAAGTATGGTTCTTGAAGAGAGGATTACTTCAGAAGCGCAGAGGTTGATGTTGAAGTACTTTGGTGACTGTTCCTTGGAGATGGCGCTCCCAACCCCTGTTCCTCCGATATACCAAGGCTTGTCGGGAGAGGAAACGGTTGAAGCTGAGGAAGATTTCTACTATAAGTAGAAATTTCATGTCTTCATCTTGACAGGCGAGGAATGTAGGGCCTCTCATCGCACTCTTGTGGAAGACAGGGTTAGGGGTTCATATGCAGGGAAAGGTATATCTGTGGGGCAGAAATGTTAATTTCTTGTGTTGTCGTCGATTCTAATGTCGGGCGCTCTTCATCTCTACCAACTTTTCGGTGGTGGTGGTTATAGAAGAGGTGGTGATGGTAGTGGAGGAGGAGAATGAGAAGGGGGATTCTGCTGAAGCATTTCCATCGTGGTTTTGCTTTTAGAAGATCTTTCATCTAATTTTATGCGAGCCAACTCTGAGTCCACTGCTTGCATGGTCCTTGCTTGGAGTTCGACTGGGCTTCAAACGAGCCATGTGAGGGAAGATCTTTGTTGATTCCAATGTCTTCTTTACATCAGAGTAAAGAATTACTGGAGGTCGGTACTTGATGGATACCACTCTGGTGTATTCCTTAACCTGTATGTAGGTCGAGCATGAGAGGCATCTGTGTAGGTCGAAATAGTCCTATAAAATCTATTTTTAGATGGGTAGGTCGTCTGTTGATAAGGTTTCGATCTCTAGTAGGACGAATGAGTCTGGCAGCGGAGGGGAAGGAAGATTGGAACAATTCCTGGGTTTCCCTAGTCAGTTGGTGTCTTACCCCTGGGCTCTGATGCTTTCAAAGAATTTTGTAAAGCCAAAGGGGATATAGGAGGGAAGTAGGGTAAATATGTAGAGTTTGCCGGCAGGCAGTTTAGGGGTTGTACGGTAGCGGAGGGGGAAGAGTATTTTTATTTCTTGGAAGATTTGGAAATAGAAAAATGAGATAGGGGTATAGATGAATCGATCTCATTAGAGTATTTCAATGGGGATGTCCAGAGCGACCTCTCGGAGGGTTTTCTGTGTTACCTATCTCAATTAGAGTATGGGTTGAGCCTCCCTCTCACCAATTTGGCGAAAGGGATTATGAACGCAATTGAAGCATGTCCTGTCCAAATGAACGGGAACATGTGGGAGGTGATAACTATGTGTGACCATCTGAATGAAAGGTGGGAAAATTGAGGAGGATAACCCTTGAGGACGTTCGGCAGTTCTATGGGGTGAAGAATTTTAAGGCTAGTGAGGGGTCGTATTTCTGTGCGAGCGTTACTCGGCGTCTTTTATCGATCTGAATTCAGCAGGTCAAACATGGAATAAAGACGTCATATGGGTGAAGGGTAATTGCGTTCAACGAGATGATGAAAAACTTTTGGACCTTCGATTTAGATCTGTAAAGCAAAGTAAGTGTAGACATGCATATATAAAATTATTGTTATGTTCCTTGGCAATTGCAACTGATAGAAAAATGTGTTATTTTAGGTGTGAAGTCTACAGTGGAATGGAAAAAGTCCTTGTTGGACGAAGTTGAAGAGGAGGAGACTGAACTCGAACTTGTCTTGGGGAACTCGGGCTGAGTAAAAGAAAAGAGTTGAAAGTAGGTTGAAAAAGGTTATAAAGGCTCAGTTTACTAGGTCAATGATAGACGTCGATGAAAGAAAAAGGCAAATGAGTGGAGAGGAGGTTTGAGCTAAGACTCCTGGGCCGGGCAGTTCAGCTCAACCAAACCTTACGACGGGCAAAATAGCCCAAAAATTTCCGAAGAGACAGATAAAAATGGCTTTACCAGCCTCGGGGACCACTTTAAGTGGTGAGGTCATACAAGGAAAGTGGAGGAGGGTTAAGCCTTTGGGGGACTCAAGAGAGAAGGTCGTTGAGGAGCGATCTGCTTCAGTGGATGACCTCAAAGAGGTCGGGGAAAGGGCTAGCTTTGCGATTCTACAAGGAAAGGAAGATGCGAGCTAGATGGTAAGTTTATATTATCAAATAAAAATGTTTAATATATTTCGGGCTAATAACTGAGGTTGATATAATTTTTGCAGGTTGCTCGTCTTGTCAAGGGGATTTGGCTTGGTATAGAAGAGCAGGAGTCCAACCTGAAAAAGGCGAAGAATGAGCTGGAGAAAAACCTGGCTCGAGCCAAGACGAAATCCCTGAAAGAAGTCAGGCAGCTGAAGGCCGTTCACACTGTGACGATCGGCCAGTTACAGGTAGTGGCAAAGGCCAATTTAGACGAGACGGATGAGGAGCATGACAGACTAGGTTGCCACTTGATGCTGAAGGGCTACTCTCTGGAGGAGGTAGATGCCATTAAGGCTGATACCTACATTGAGGAAGAAGAGGAGGAAGCAGAAGTATTGGGGGTCATGGATGGTCTGGATGGTGTCTCCCCCCAAACGGTACTTGATAACTAAGGGGACGATGTCGAGCTCCCAAAAGGTGGTAGTGAGAAGGTAGGGTAGACATGTGTTTTGTACAAGTATTTGTAAGTTGTATGACTTCTGCGTGAGAAAGAAACTTCTGTATGTTGACTCTATTTATAAATCTTTTGTAGGTAGTTAGAGAGATGAGTCTCAGGATAAATGACCTAGAATCAGGACTTGCCAGGGAATGAGAGACCTCAAAAGCCCTGCTGTCTGCGCAAGCGGAGTTGCAGGTTAGATTAGAATAGGTTGTTCGACTTGCATGTTATACTAACGTTAACTTAAGTAAATAGGATAGAAATGCATGGCAAAAACCCAGCGCTATTAATACCGAATAAGATATCGAAAGGTTGTACCTTGTACGCCGAAAGAAGATTTATGTAGGGTTTATCTGAGGAAGGAGTCCAAACTTCTAGTTAAAAAAGTACTTAGAAGTAGATGTTTTGAAAGTACACAGTCTCTTAGAAATGTAGTATGTATATGCACGAATTATACTTTCTGAATCGAATTGTACTAAATCTTCTTATATGTCCCAGGTCGAATTGGATGTATCTTGCGCATGTGAGGACCACGTACTCATGTGCAATCGATAATTTGTGGAGCAGTACGATAGGATGATGGTGGCAAGCGAGAACAGAGATGATTAATACGTAAAAGTGTATTTCAGACTGGAAAAGTTGAATCAGGCTATCTTTGACCTGACTCGTCAGGTCGAAGAGAAAGACTCTGGGATTAAGAAGGGATTAGAAGATTTATCGAGGTAACAGAGCGTGCCAAAAATCTTCAACGTCAGGTTGATACATTGGTTGTGACGGGTAAGCAGGCCGACATGGCTCAATACCGTATTCAGGCGCTGAAACGATCTGAGGAACAATGTCGATCTGATCTCCATAGGTATAGAATCGATCTGGAGTGAATGAGACAAAAATTTATTGGAAAAGATGAAGAGCTAAGGGTAGCTCGAGAAAATCTATCGGCTTTGGAGGCTGCAGCTGAACATTTGCAAACAACCCTCCCCGCCAAGGATATGGAATTCCGAGAAATGCAGTGCAGGTGCGATGACTTAAATGAGAGAGTTGCTCGACTTAAAGCCGAAAAGGATCAAGCCATTGCTCGTGCCATGAAAGCTGAGGCTAGAGAGAGTTCTGGGGGAAGTAGAACCGAGGTTAAGGCTCCTCTAGTTCAAGGGAACGTTGTTAGTCTCTCAGGTCGCATTAGAGAGCTAGAAATTAATGTATTTCGAATTCAGGGGCATGTTCAGAAAGGAAATGCAAATTTGAGGAAATGCTAGCACAAGATGGATACTGCTCTTATTAGAGAAAAAGTTCTGGGGGGGGGGGAGATCAAGGCAAAGTACTTGATGGTGAAGAGGAAAGAGGAATTGCTGAAAGATCTGCCAGCTAGGGATGAGTTGAACGCAGAAATTGTAAGACTTCGTGCTCGGGTAGTAGACTTAGAAGCCACCAACCTAGCTGAATCAGCGCAGTATATTACCAAATTGAAAGAAGATGCCGTTTATCATGATAGGGTTGATGTGGAAATAATTGTATGGAAGGATAATTTTGCTAGGCTAAAGGTACGCCTCGCGTGGTTAAAGGTGAGATTTGCAATAGCGATAGTACCTGATGTATCTCAATCTGACATGTTATGGGTGATCATAGCATATTTTGTAGAGGAAGTTAAAATAATTGAGTCAAAATGAGATACCTTGCTCAAAACACTGGCAGATAAGGGATGCACCTGTGGAGCTATGATAGATGGAGGTAGGGCTATTGTGGCCAGCAAACTGAAAGATAGACCTCTTGATGATGTGGGGGAAAACATAGCTGGCACTTCATCAGAAAAAAATACTTTTGTAGTATGATTTTGACCTGGAAACAAATAGAATTGTCGCAGACACATTGTTATTGATGAAAGCTAGTACAACTATTGCCTTATCTTGTGTCTGGTGGGGTCTTTAATATAAAAAACTTTTACATTCGTTTTACTCGCAAAATGGGTTAAGTTAACCCAAAACTTAATTTGAACTATAGAAATGTCGCAGGCATATTAAAAGAGGTGAAAGCTAGTACGACCTTTGCCTTACCTTATGCCTGGCTGATTCAGCTGAACCAAGTGTTATCCTCAATTTAGCCTGCTGAAGTAGACCAAACAAGTTGTAAAAGATGAAGACTAGTATTATCTTTGTCTTATCTCTTGTTTGGTTCTTTAAAGTGGAACAAGTTTTTATACTTGCCACCTTCATAGATATGTATTGATTCAGTCGAACCAAGTGTTATCCTCGATTCAGCCTAGTGAAGTGGACCAAATAAGTTGTAAAAGATGAAGGCTAGTATTACCTTTGTCTTAAATCTTGTTTGGCTCTTTGAAGTGGAATAAGTTTTACACTTACCGCCTTCGCAGATATGCATAGATTCAGCCGAACCAAGTGTTATCCTCGATCCAGCCTACTGAAGTGGACCAAACAAGTTGTAAAAATGAAGACTAGTATTACCTTTGTCTTATCTCTTGTTTATCTCTTTGAAGTGGAATATGTTTTTACACTTGCCGCCTTCGCAGATATGTATAGATTCAGTCGAACCAAGTGTTATCCTCGATCCAACCTACTGAAGTGGACCAAACAAGTTGTAAAAGATAAAGACTAGTATTACCTTTGTCTTATCTCTTGTTTGCCTCTTTGAAGTGGAACAAGTTTTTACACTTGCCACCCTCGCAGATATGCATAGATTAAGCCAAACCAAGTGTTATCCTCGATTCAACTACTGAAGTGGACCAAAACAGTTGTAAAAGATGAAGACTAGTATTACCTTTGTCTTATCTCTTGTTTGGCTCTTTGAAGTGGAACAAGTTTTTACACTTGCCGCCTTCGTAGATATGCTGAAACAGAAGCCAATCAAGTTCTTTTATTGAACTTGGGAAATGTTGATTATAAGCTAGCATTATCTATACTTGAATCTATAGAATGTGGATGACTATTTTATGAAGAGAATGATATTATGCAAAAAAAACTTTTATTGATAAGTTCAGAATTTACATTGGATGGAGATAAGAATCTAAATTTAGGAATTGAAGACAAGCAGCGAAACATAGAAATAGAGTAGTAAGACGACTAACGATAGTATCGTTTCAGTTGTCTAGTATTCCAAGGATTTGAAATGGGGACTCCCTCTTCTGTCATGAGATAGTATGATCCCAGGCCTGAAAGACCTGTGATAATGAATGGACCCTCCCAATTGTCAGCTAATTTTCTAGCGTGAGGTTCTTTGCGATGTTGAGGAATTTCTCGTAGGACAAGATCTCTGATTTAGAAAGTACGGCTTCTGACTTGGTTATTGTAAGACCTGGCAAGCATATGATTATATCGACCTAGGTTAGGGATGGCGCATTCCCTGGTCTCATCTATCATATTGAGGTTGTAAGCCAATTCAAACTCATTTTCCTTGTCAGTTAGCTCGTGATCATGAACTGGATGGTGATATTCAGAAGGAATGACTGCCTTAGTGCCATAAGCAAGGAGGAATGGGGTACACCCTACAGACTGTTGGGGAGTGGTTCGATATGCCCACAGGACATGAGGTAATTCGCGAACCCAATTTCCCTTTTTCTGTGAGTAGAGCTATTTTTTTATTCCATCCACGATGATCTTGTTGGTGATTTCGGCTTAGCCATTGACTTGAAGATAGTATGGGTTTGATGGTGAATGGATGATATTGTTGTAATTTGGGAAGGTCATGACCTTTTCTCCCATGAATTGGGGGCCGTTATCGATACGAATCTGGTGATGACACCCAAATCGTATGATTATGTGATTCCAGATAAAAGAGATGACCTCTTCTTTTTTGGTTCGACATAATGAAATTTCTTATACCCATTTTGTTAAGTAATCAGTAGCTACGAGTAGATGACAGCGATTACCTGAAGAGTTAGGGAATTCTCCGACTAGGCCTAGTGCCCATCTTTTGAATGGCAAAAAAACCTTGCTTGCATGGAGCTCGAGTGTAGGGGCGCGTATCATATTTCCATGTATCTGGCAGGTGCCGCATTTACGGGAATACTCTTGCGCTTGCCAGGCTAGAATACTCCTTGTACTATTGCTCAGTTCGCTAATGATCTACCTACGGCGTGGGAGCCACAAATTCCTTCGAGTAATTCACGAAGCAACTCGTCTGTATTGATTTTGAGAGGCACTTGAGGTAAGGCCCTGTAACGTATAGACAGTAAAGTATACCATTTTGAGTAATGTAACGCTTCGAGTTGTTGATCAGTTGTCTGCGTTCTTTTGGATATGTTGGAAGTGGTCCGTTGCACTGGTTATCGATAACAAGGTAATCTAAGAAAGGCTTTCGCCAATCGTCACTTCCCCTTTATCGCCCCCAGTATTGATTGTGCATACAGATATGTGATCAATACTGGGGGTTGAAATGATTTCGATTTGGAGATATTGAGTTTCTGTATCCAAGACCCCGGCTAGATATGCCAAGGAATCGGTGTGTCTATTCTCCCCTCGAGGAAGATATTCGAGAGTTGCTTTCGCGAACTTACTCATCCTATATGCAATGAGGGATTCGTATTCAATCATCTTCATATTCGTCTTGTACTGCTCGAAATAATGATGAACGATGAGTAATGAATATGTGTAAACTGAGAGTTCGGGGACGTCGAGCTCAAGAGCGAAGTCGAGTCCATGAATGAGAGCTTCATACTCGGTGACATTATTTGAGGCCATAAAATCCAAGCGGATTGATTTCTCAATTCAATCATTTGAAGGGGTAATCAAAACGATCTCAATTCCTGACCCTGCGGGTCCTGCTGATCCACCTGTAAGAAGCCTCCACCCTAAGATAGTGATCCAGTCAACCCGTTCATCAAAGGGATTAGAAGTAGGATTGTCTGGCGTACTTTCAGTAAGGTCTAGGTCGTGATCCTCCCACTCGGGATCTTCCACTGGAAAATCCGTGATAAAATCGGCAACGGCCTGACCTCTCTCGAAATGACGCTATTCAAACTTGATATCACGTTCACCCAAACTGACTGATCATTGCTGCACTCTTCTTGACTTTTCTATTTTGGAAAAAACTTCCCGAAGTGGGCAGTTCGTCATCACTTTGATGGAATCCGCTTGAAAGTAGTGCTTGAGTTTCTACGATGTGTAAACAAGGGTGAGAAGAAGTTTCTCAATTTTAAAGTACCTTATTTCTGCTGGTGTGAGTGCTTTGCAAATGAAGAAGACTGATTTCTCGATTTTCCCTTCCAAGCGAATGAGAACTGAGCTGAGAGAAGTACTTGTGACTGCTAGGTAGATTATCAGTTTCTCATTACCTACTAGGGTGCTCATTATAGGAGACCTCCCCAAATTGATTTTGAGATCCTGAAAAGTTGCTTCGCATTCTGGTGTCCATGTGACTTTGGCAGTTGGCTAAACATTTCCTCATTTGGTATATCCGCGGAGTAATAGAAATAGCCAACGGCAGCGGCCTGAAGATTTAGAGACAAAATGGTTGATCGCGGCAATATTGCCGATGAGTTTTTGAACGTCTTTTGTTGTCTTCGGAGAAGGCATGTTGAGGAGGGCCTGAATTTGATCTGGATCTGCCTCAATTCCTGTCTTGCTGATGAGGTGGCCTAGAAAACGGCCAGAACGTACCCCGAATTGACATTTATCAGGGTTGAGACGTATTCTGTAAGATCGAAGGATGTTAAATATTTTGTTAAGATATGAGATGTGATTATCCGACTGTATACTCTTGCACAAGAGATCGTCGATGTAGACTTCAACAATTTTTCCCAGGTGTACTTTGAACATAGCAGTCATCAGTCACTGATATGTCACCCCCGCATTCTTGAGCCCGATGGGCATGATCCTGTAATAGTAAGGGCCACTCTCGGTGATGAAAGTTATCTTTTCATGATCTTCTTCCAGAAGTGGGATTTGATTATATCCGGAAGCAGTGTCCATCATAGATAGAAGATCATGGCCTGCAGTGGAATCGAGGATCTCATGAATATTGGGAAGAGGAAAATAGTCCTTTAGAGTATGTTTGTTCAGATTTGTGAAATTTACTCAAACGCGAACTTTTCCATTCTTCTTTGGGACAACGACAATGTTGGATATCCAGTCCGGATACTTGGCTTCTTGAATGAATCCCACTTTGATCAATTTCTCGATCTCGTGTTGACTTCATCTCGAAGACGAGGTAAAAGTTGTCGCAGCTTTTGTTTGACCGCTGGGGCATTGACGTTGATGACTAGTTTGTGGCAAGCCATAGCTAGATTGACCCCAGGCATTTATTCGAAAGACCATGCTAAGATGTCTCGATTAAGTTGCAGGATTTGTATGAGAGCATCTTTCTCATGCTGAGCCAGCTTAGTTCAGATGAAAGTGCCTCTGTTAGGTCCATTAATGTTCACGTATTCCGTGGGATCCTCTGTAGGTGCTTGGTCGTCGAGGTGATCAATCTTCTATAATTGCTATGCGGCCAATCTGCCTGAGGTATCTAGGATGGCAGAGACAGTATTTTTACATGCTCAAGAAAGTTTATGACTACCTTTGATCTCATAAATATCGTGGTCGTGCTTGAACCGGAGTGTTTGATGATAGGTGGAAGCGATTGCTTCCATAATGTGTATCTAACAACGGCCCCTGATCCCAAGATAGCGAGACTTGGCATTGATGACATTGAAAATGACACCGATAGTAACTGGTCCTGTGGTAATAGGTAAAATAATTTTGCCCACTCGCTCCCCCCGGGAGCCGTTGAACCCGTTGATGTCGGTGTTGCACTAAATGACTTGGTCAGCCAAACCCATTTGGTCGATCGTACTCTAAAAATGAATTTCAATACTGCTTCCAATATCGATCATTATTCTGTGCATGAAAAATTATTTCATCTTGTGCATTATGACTAACGCATCATGATGTGGAAATTTAACATGACTAGTATCGCAATCCTTGAAAGAGATTCCAAGTCGGTGATTACTCGATTCAGGAAGAAGTTTGGATTCTTTGTCTTGTGGTGCAATATCACAACATTCGGAGAGCCTTCGGTGCTTTGACCGGTTGGAATTGTTGATCTGGTTGATTTCGATCATGTTGCTAAGGTGCATGTAGTAAAGATGCTTCTCCTCAGCTCTATCATTGACCTGAACAACTTTAAGTTATTTCTTATGGTTGCCATCTTGGTATGACTTTAGGTCAATAATGTATTCGAGCATCCGTCCTTCCTTAAAAATAAGCTCGTGCATCTGTTGTATAGCATAACAATTTTCACTAGAATGATGATTTACCTTATGGTGTAGGCAAAATGGTCGACCCTCAATGGGCTCCAGTGGTTGAGAGGTGCGGTAGAGTGGATCTTTAAATAGTAGTGGAAAAAGTGTGGAGACTCAGACGTTCAGCTTTGGGAGGACGGGTTTGTTTTTCGGACCACTTCTCCGAGGGTACTCAGTATTTCCCTTGGTGCGTTTATGATCTCTCAGCTCCTCTTTGGGCTTATTGGTCCGATCTGCAGATGGGGACTTGGTGGAGAGGACAAACATAGTAGGCTTTTGTCGCTCAGACATCATCCTTTCTAAGTCTACAAAACCGTTGACCTTGGTGATCATCTCCTCAAACGTCGTAGGTTTGTTAAGGAAGAAGTATTCCTTGGCTTTGCAATCGAGCCGAAGAGCATTGGTGAAAGCGGTCACAACTGTCTTTTGGTCGAGGTTATCCACATATCTTGCGAGCTCTAGGAAATGTGGTTAAGATTGGAGTACGGCCCCAATGAATCGCAGTATTGTTGGATATGTTCCTTCGGGTCAGTACCTTTATACTTATGAATTTGGGGAGTATGGAAACCTTTCGGTATTTCCTTATCGAATAGTTCTTTAGCAATCGGACTTCCTTGTAACGTCGTAGTGTCAGCGGTAGTACCCAGAACCTGTGCCTTGATCAGCTCCTTAATTCGCTGATCCATATGTTATTTCGTTATGTAATGACGTGTTGGCAGGGGATGACGTGTTCCCATACCTTCACTCAAGCGGTCTCATGCTAGAATTTAATGTAGAGCGCTGGTCTTCCTCCTGATAGTGGGGAATCTAGTGACCTCGACTGATTTCTGATTGGATTTCTCCCCCCAAATGGATGGAGGGTTGTGGTCTATGTGGTAGATTTTTGGAGATTTCTTTACTGGTGACTCCCCGAGGTCCTAGCCTTTCCCTTGCCAAAATGCGAGAGGTCTCTGGAAGTTGATCGTAATCCCTGGCAGGAGAAGTTGGCTGAGAATTTTTCAGAGCCTCGAGTACAGTCTGCATCGTTGTCATCTAACCTTCATGTCGTTTGAGCGCTGTCAAGCGGGCTTTTCGTTTTGCATCAAGCTCCTTCTCTCGGAGCTCGCGATTCTTTGTCAATTAAGGTTCGAGTTCGGTGTATTTCTCTGCTTCTGCATGGAGATTTGCCTGTAACTTGGCGAGTTTTCCCAGATCCACAGATATTTCGAACTGAGTTCCTGCGGCCAGTCACCTGGAAGAAACCATAGTTGAAAATTATATTGAAAGACTGCCTTAGGGGTATCGTGGAAATGCAATCTTTCCTACAGGCGGCGCCAAATGTAATAGCCAAATTCCGTAGCTCGATACGATTAAGAATTAGCTATCATACCAATGATCCTGTAGCAATACACTAATAAAGCAAGAATTGGAAATAGGTGTTTTTAGTGTGGAAAACCTCAGATAAGGTAAAAAACCACAACATCGTATGGAGGATTTTTGAAAAATTATCTTTATTACTTGGAGTGGGTATCTTTATTACAAGTAATCTCTAGAATATAGAGGTGCTTTTGATCTCGTAAATAAGAAGTTTGAGTAATTTTCCTGGCCCCTGTTGTAGTAGCCTACTCGCAGCCTTCGACAGACGGCCGAAGCCCACTTTATGGCCTACTCGAATGTACCGAAGCCCACTCAATCCCTAAAACAGGCTCCCCAGAGATCCCCCAGAGATGAACCTTCGGCGCCAGATAAACTTCGGGGACAGATCAGTACATTGCAGCAGACATCCTTCAACTATATCTACATATGGTCGAAGTATGACAAGACAGACAGCTAGCCCACCAGACAAAGCTTCGAGAATGGATTAACATCCTACAACAGAAACCCTTTGACCTAACTAACACACGGTCGAAGCAAGATAAGACAGACAACTACCACATCAGATAAGACAACGCATTGATTGGCTCATGCATCTACAGTGACAGGTCCATCCACCGTACCGTTTAGAGACATCACCAATAATGTTGCAGTAATAGTACCAACAAGACCGGCGCCCATAACTCGCCGGGATTTTCTGACAGTGCAATCATCTAATACTGACCCACACTTGGTGACTCAGCTCTCTGTGTTTTTAAAAATAGTTGAGAGGAGAAACCAAGCAGGGTTTGAAAAATCCTTTCCAGCCTCTTGCATTTTACCTTCGACCACGCTGCACTCGAACCCTGTTATTTACTCTTCAGTAATACAATATGTCAGAAAAATCCTCATCAGAGGTCCTAGAGAGTCACATTCGGGCCTCTAAGCAAGTATTTGTCTTTAGATAGATCTTATTTTAGGTCAATTGCTTGTATCCTCTGATTGAAGATCGATTCTACGTTGTGAGAACTAACTCCCCCTCTGAACAGAGTTAGCTCCCTACAATTGGCGCCGTCTGTGGTTTCCACCCTACCAATCTCCCTTCCTATTTTACCTCCTTTTGTTTTCCATATCAGCTGATTTCCCTTAATGGCACCCTACGCCGTTCCAATTCCACCCAGGTAGGAAATTCTATCGACGGAGTCGCTTCCCAAATAGCCTTATTATCTCAACAAGTCGCTCAGGCAGAGGAACATCACCAGAACCAACTGAATCAGGAGCGAGAAAGCCGCCGTTTGGCGTTGGAAACAGAATGGAATCACTGTCTCGATGACGAAAATAGATAGAACCGAGCGATAGACGACCTGCACAACACCATTCGAGAGCTACAAAGATTATAGCCCTTGGAACCCGTTCGTCCGTCCCAGGCACCCGACCCGTCACGCGTATTTGCCCGCACCCGCCTAGGCCCTCCACAAAACCTCGAGCTACCCCCAGCTAATACCAGGCCGAAGGTATTCCCCGTACCATTCCCCCAACCGGCTCTATCCACCTCGAGATTCATCCCACAGAAGGCTCTTCTGACTCAACCCTTCGCTCCTCCAGAAACCCCAGACGCCGTCCTGCTCGAGAACGGCTCGGGGAACACAACGCTGATTTTATACCACATACTTGACCCAATGACCTTCGACTTCATCAATCTCCCCCTCATCCTGCATATGTTACATAAAAGGACTTTGACCACAAAATGTAGCCAGCAATTCGCGTTACCGCGAGTCTAGCTACCGACTCCCGGAGTCGCCTCAATAACCCGATCTGCCTTAAAATTTTGGATATCGAAATACCCTATAACTTTAGGGCTCCCAAACTTGGCAAATATCGTAACACAGACCCTAAATCTCACATCCTCGAATTCCAAAATGCCCGAAGCCTCTACTCCACGGCTGACTACCTACTATGTTACCTTTTTCCAACGAGCCTTACCGATAATCCCCATTGTTGGTACCACAATCTCCCAAATGGCTCGATTCGTAGATTCGAGCAACTTTCAATACTTTTCATCGCTCAGTTCGTATTCAATAAGGACAGAGAGGTCAGAGTCGATGCTCTTTTCAATTTAAGAAAATCTGGCAGTGAGACCCTCGAAGCCTTCACCAGAAGATTCCTCGACGAATCCCAGAAAATAGAGAATCTTGACTGCCCGAATGGTATTTTGGCATATTCGAATACCCTGCACGACCACAGCCGAGTAAAGAGCACCTAGTCCTCCACA
The DNA here is from genome assembly GCA_014058105.1 of Kingdonia uniflora. NCBI lineage: Eukaryota > Viridiplantae > Streptophyta > Magnoliopsida > Ranunculales > Circaeasteraceae > Kingdonia > Kingdonia uniflora. The sequence goes on from JACGCM010001174.1 coordinate 525,740, forward strand.
AACCAAAATACTCGAAGAGATGCTCTCGAAGGTCAACGGCTATATCGATCTCGAGCGCCTTCAAGAGTTCTGCAAACAGAGCCAGCCTTTGCAAACAGTAAATTTCAATAAACCTCGGCAACACACCCACTCTGCTTCCATACCCCTGATCGCTCCTGTCTCACAGGAGACTGAGAGCCGCAAATGCCCCATCATAGCACCGAAGCTCGCAAGAAGCGACCAAGGCCTGTTTTACCTATACTCACTGTCCCCCTCAGTATCCTTCTACCACACATACAGGCAGACTCCATTTGGCGCATCCCTTTCCCCATTGAATTCAGACCAGGCGAACCTTACTGTGCAAACCATAAGTTCAACTATCACCATACCAATAAATGTTTTACCCTTCAACGCTCTCTCAAACTTATCTACAGAGCAGGACGTTTCTACCAGTATATCGCTGATCTACAAAGCTACCTCGATGGGTCCTACCTCAAATCCCTATCCACCCTTACTACTGACCCAGCCGAGGAGCACATCTACAGAGTCAAGCTCATCGAAGTCAACAACATAGACAGTAGACTTTCCAAAAGCAAACCAAAGCACATCGAAGAATGTTACAAGCTCACCTATCAGGAGAAATTTCCTACCCTCCTGCTATAATCAAGCTCTCACCCTCAACTCGAAGGTATTTTTTTTCATCGACTGTGACACCTCACATGTTCATTTCCCCCATTCCGATCCATTAGTCATCATGATTAAGATCGAGAACCTCGTCTTCATACAATGCTCATAGATACTGGGAGCAGAGCTGATGTTCTCTTTCTCCAAACAATCTAAACCATGAAGAAAATAGACCTCATTACCGCCGCCAACATCGAACTAAAAGGTTTCAATGGATTAACAGAAGTCCCTGTTGGCCATATCAGTCTACTCGTCACTACAGGTCCCATTACCCTTCAAACCAACTTCATCGTCATTGACAAGAACTCTGAATACCTCGGTATAGTAGGACGAGATTGGCTTCACGCCATGCGAGCTATACCTTCGACCTATCATCAAACCCTTCGATTCAGCAATCACGAGGGTACTTGGAATTTAAAAGGATCTCAACGCCTTGCCCACGCATGCGAGCACCCAGATATCGACCAAAACATAAAACTTGTTCCGAGACACTACACAGGAGAAGACCAAGCTAACGGTCGCATGGCTGATTATGCTTTTTTTGTGCGACAGCGCATGGACCGTTTCCCCAAAAATCCACAATCACACATTAACCTCAACGAGAAAATAGACATGTAGATCCCCTCGCCTACATAGCAGCTATGCTCGGACAATCAAAATCTCGGACACTCCATATCGAAGTACTCGAACGCCCAAGTATCGACCAGATGGAAATCAATACCATCAATAATGGGGCAAGAGTCACGATCTAGACGATTGGCGAACACTGTTTCTTCACTACTTCAACAAGGCTACTCTCCCCGAAGATCCTAATGCCAAATGCTCTATTCTAGAAAATTGCCGCAGATATACTATCCATAAAAACCAATTACATCACAAATCCCTAAATGGCGTCCTTCTTCGATGTATATCCCAAATCGAAGCCTCTCAAATCTTAACTGAACTTCACGAAGGAACCTGCGGTGCTCATACTGCTAGTCATTCTATGGCCCTTCGAGCTCTTACCCAAGGATTATTTTGGCCTGATATGAAAAAACAAGTTTTAGACTATGCAAAAAAATGTGACAAATGTCACAATCCCTGAGCCCGAGTACTCGACCATCTTACGTCTTGAGCAATCCTCAGCATCTAGTCTCAAATAAATCATCTAAATATATTGGCCTTCGACATCCAACGCATCCTTTAACTCAAAAGTTTCGACCCTTCGACCGAAAATAGTCGTAAGCTTCGACCAATCAAAAACCTCAGGCCCGCAGATAAATTTTCAGCTTCGCCACAGTTTACTTTTCCCTTCGAAAAATTTATTTTTACCTTCAAACAATATAAACTGTACATTTCGACAACTGTATTATCCATTTAATATCAGATTGTATTACTATAACCCACAGTTCGACAAAACAAGTTATTCAAAGAAATCATTTCCATTCAGAAAAGCAGCTAACATTACAAACCTCATTCAAAACAAAAAAGAGATAAAAGAAATAGACCAAAAGAAAGCAGGAAAACCACCACATTACAGAGGACCCTAGCCATTAGTGGGTTGCTCCTCTTCAAAAATGGCCACTGCATCTGCATCCTCTTGGTTCACTATATCCTCTGCGAAACCCTTGAGAAGAGACAGTCGGTAGTCGGGGAACGGCCCATCATCTGCACTATACCCCACCAGTACGCAAAGGGCATGTCATAGAGCGGTGCCTCAGGTTCCGCTTCAAAGAGGTCTGACATTTCGGCATCAATATCCTCCTCTATTCTGAACCCCTGTTAAAGACCCAATAAAGCCTCCTAGATCCTTCAGGCCCTCACCGCCGCTTGATCTTCCTGAACCGGTACTTTTTCTGCCATGTTGATCAATAAACAAAGTAAGATATAAAGAGAAAGATGCAGGATAGATGAAGAAGTTCCCTCCAACCTATCCCTTTTTATTCCTACAAATCCACCACGACTTTCCCTCTACCATAACTGAATTAATGACAACTTTTCATTTCCAACCTCGAAATGTCAACATGCAACCTCTCCAACTTCCTAGACGTAACTGATTCATCGGTACATGCATTAAAACCTCATTCCTGAGGACCTCTAATCGAGCACGTCACCCACATTGAGTATTTGGCCATTATAACAATCAATTATTACAAGCAGCTAACAATAACCTTCGACTATATCTCGTTCTGATCATCATAACCCAGATAACAATAACCTTCGATCATTTCTATACCTCGTGCCTATAAGAGTATTCGCTTATATTCGTCTATATTATCAGTCAGATACAGCAATATAAGTACGCAGAAAATACTTTATCCATTCCAAATAGCAAATCCAACAAACAAATTAAATTTTTATTACCACTCCAATTGCAAAAACAACCTACTCCCACACAGCAAAATAGAAGCCTACAGAAATACAAATATTTCCACCATCAACCCGAAGCCCTACTTCCAGAAGGACCAGCTCCACTCGCAGCGTTTCGCTCCTCGATGACCTCCTCTTTATAAACGAGACTTTCGGCAAGAGCCATCAAAAAGAGATAGCGCTTCTCAATAGTCGTAAAATGAAACCACAGCTGTTTCCACAGATAAGAATATGGATCACCATTGAAGAACTCCTCAGGCCCTGCCTCCACAAAGTCCGGCATGACCCAGTTTAGATCATGTTGCCCAAAAAACTTCATATGCAGTTCCGCCATCTTCTGCCTCACTCGACGATCGCGAGCGAACCCCATCCTTTTCTGGTAACGCGTGTTCGGCATGGTATCCATCTAAATGTTAAGAGTATTGAGAAAGAGCAAAATCCTATTGCAGATGGAAGAAGATACAGTATACCTCCACAATAACCCATACTTATAGGCTTCAATACATTTATTACCCTATAAGCACCTGCACTTCTTAAAATCCCCTTTTTATTACTTTCCCGAAAAACCAGACAGTCAAACCGCTCTGATTCCAAGACCAAACAGTTTTCTCAGCAAATACCTCTCCACCTGGCTTCGAAACCTTCGTTGAGAGGGGGCAAATGTAGTAGACTACACGGAGCCTTTGACAGACGGCTGAAGCCCACTTCATAGCCTACTCGAATGCATCGAAGCCCACTCAATCCCTAAAACAGGCTCCCCAGAGATCCCCCAGAGACGAACCTTCGACACCAGACAAAGCTTCGGGGGCAGATTAGTATATTATAGCAGACATCCTTCGACCATATCTACATATGGTCAAAGTATGACAAGACAGACAGCCAGCCCACCAGACAAAGCTTCGGGGACAGATTAGTACATTGCAGCAGACATCTTTCAGCCATATCTACATATGGTCGAAGTATGACAAGACAGATAGCCAGCCCACCAGACAGAGCTTCGAGAATGGATTAACATCCTACAATAAAAATCCTTCGACCTAACTAACACACGGTCGAAGCAAGACAAGACAGATAACTACCTCATCTGTCTTGGGCTCGAGGATGGGAGGTTTAAGATCAAGAAGAGAGTGGCTCAACTTAAGGCTGATTTAGCTCTGGAAAATGAGCATCCAATCTTTGCAAAGGATTTGTACAGGGTGATGATGCTCGAATATGCAGAGGAGGCGAAGAAGAATATCGAGGAAGTTACAGCTGTTCGCGACAGCCTTGTATATAAGCTCCTCAAAGTTAGATATTATGTGGCCGATCTTAAAGCTATCATAGAGGGGCAGTATATGGAAGAGGCCAACGCTGAAGATGAGCTTAATGTTGATTGCGGCTTTCTTAAAAGTGATGTTACAGGGTTGAATGCGGTGTCCTTTAGAACTAATATAGAGAACCGCAGAGGAGAAAAAGAAGTTAGAGTAAATTTTTTGGAAATTTGCTATTATGAGTTGAAAATTGTGATTGTATGGTAGATATATTTGAGAATAAATTTGGAGTAGTCTAAAAGATGTTATAAATATTGATTTGTGGAAACTAAAAGTTATGCACCTCAAAATTGAGGAATTTAAAATAGAGTTTGCTAAGGAGCAAAATGCCTCAGCAACTCTGTTGACTTCACAAATAGAGCTACAAGTTAGAAAATCAATATTTATAACAAAATTTTTACTTGTAGACTTTGCCACTCTAGAGCTACAAAGTATTGTTAGAAGGCAGATGAAAATCATAATTAACGAATGTAATCCAAGTATAATTAAACCATTTCGGAGTGTTAGAAAATGAGAGCATAGAAAATGTGTACCTTGAAATAGGATGAGATGTAGATGTTATTGCCATTAGTGTGAGATAACTTCGTAGCTTGAAGACGACGTATAATCCTATTTTGTTGGCTTGTAAGAAACTAAAATCTATTAGAATTGTGTAAAGCTAGCTGTAGTTTATTGATTGTATCTGTAAAGTATTATTGATTCAAACTTGTTTATACAGGTCGAGTTAGAAACTATTCGCTCGAGTGAACAACAAACGCTTCAGTACAATCATGAGTTTGTGGCTCAATTAGATAGGATTAAGGATGCATATGAAGAGAAGGAGGATCAATATATCAAAGTTAAGATCCATCTTGCTGAGGTGAAGAAAACTGTGAATGATCTGACCCAATAGATCAAAAACAAAGATATTGTGGCAGTAAAACTGCAGGGGGAGTTCACTAATGCTCAAAATAAAGTAGCAAAGCTAAATAATAAGATAGACTTGTTGATGGTAAAAGGTAAAGAAGCGGATACCATTCAATACTGCATTAGATCGTAAGAGGTGACAGATAAAGAGTTGTAGGATATTGTAGCCAATTTGAAGGGTCAAACGCCAAGAAAGAAAGTGAATTTGTAAAGGCACAAGCTAATTTAGCAAGTTCCAAAATTGTGGTTGAGCAGTTGAGTGAGGTCATGCAAGGTAAGATTTTGACCTTCGGGTCACCAAAAATCGGTGGGACAAACTGAATGAGCGAGTTGTGAGGTTAAAGGCATACTTGGCCAGTTTGTGTGGAAAGAAGGCCGAGGCTGGAGAACGGCCAAAAAAGAAAAAGAATGATGCCGAGGTATCAGCCGCTAAGGGTGACACGGTTAATCCATCAGTTCGAATTAAAGAGTTGAAGGCAGATCTTATTTTTGTTCAAGCTGTTGTAAGGAAAACGAATGAGCAAGCTAGATAAAATGATTATAAGTTAGAGGTCACTCTCTGTAAAGAGCAAATTTTACAGGTAGCTATGAAGAGAAAGGATGAGCAGCTGAATAAAACTCGTGTTGGGGGAGGTGATGTAAATGAATTGGAATTGGTGGCACTTCATGGTGAAGTGGAGGGGTTAAGAATGCTAAATTGTTATGTGGAGAAGACAACAAAGTTAATATCACAGTTGATTATAGCGATATCGGGCTTAGAGCAACGCTAAGAGCGGGCAAGCTCCCATTGCGCAAATATGCAACAACTCTATAAGAGACAAAAAATACAATTTGCCAAGTTAGTCATGCCGGACTGAGATAGGATTTCCCCGGAAGGGGTGCAATGAGGGAACTAATGGCTGTTATTACCTACTTTGTGGACAAAGTAAGAGGCTTGAGCTCGAAAGGGATACCTTACATGACGTGTGGTACTCAAAAACAGTATCTGTAATGCTGATATAGATCGAGGAAATTGCATGAATACCATGGAAACTGAACTAGGCTCCCGACCTGCGGAACTGGTAGAGGAAGGAAGGAATATTTTAACTGCTCAAGCTTTAAAGTTTATGGCTGCACGACCTCCTTCGTAGGGGAAAGTACAGCTGACCTCCCGAAAGAAAAACCTATAAAAGTGAGTTGTGTATTCGATATTTGTAGACATGTATAGATATGAAAGCTAGTTTTACCTTTGTGTTATCTTGTGTCTTAGAGATAGTAGAGATCATTGAATATTGAAAACTTGCATTACCTTTGTTTTAATCGTTGATATATGTTTAGATGTGTGATTGAAAACTAGTATTACCTTTACTTTAATATTTATATAGATGGGTCGATTGAAAACTAGTATTACCTTTGCTTAAATCTTTGTATAGAAGAGTCAATTAAAAGCTAGAATTACCTTTGCTTTAATCTTTGAGATTTAGTAGATTCTACATGGATGCAGAGAGTAATATGGAAAAAAACTTGAAAATTTTCATTTTGTAGAAAAGAATGTACACTGTTGGAGATCGAAATCTCACTTTTGGAATGTAAAAAATGAGAATAGAGTAATCTATAAGGATAACTAGGAATTTAACGATAATATTGTTTTAATCTCCTAGTATTTTAGGGATATGGTATTCAGTTGCCTTTCTCTGTCATGAGGTAGTATGATCTAAGGACAGTGTGGCCAACGATGAGAAAAGGACCTTCCTAATTTTTTGTGAGCTTCCCAACATTTAACTCTTTTCTGCTCTGTGGGATTTCTCTGAGGACGAGATTGTCAATTTGGAACTCACGGCTTCAGACTCTCCTATTGTACGAGCTGGCTAGCATATGATGATAATGACCTAGGTTGGCAATAGCCCGAGCTCAGGTCTCATCAATCTAGATCATATTATAGGCTAACTCGAACTCATTTTCTTTGTCTATAAACTCATGATATTTGGCAGGATGGTGGTATTTTGTTTGAATTATGGTTTCGGTGTTGTAAGCTAGAAGGAAGGGGAAACAACCAGCTGATTGTCTTGGTGTAGTATTGCATGCCCCCATAAGACATGATGAAGCTCCCGTATCCAATTCTTTTTATTTTTATTTTTTTGTGATTAAAGCCATTTGTTGAGTCCATCCATTATTATTTTGTTGGTGATTTTGGCCAGTCTGTTTCTTTGTGGGTAGTATGGATTAGATGGGGAAATGAATGATGTTGTATTTGTTGAGGAAAGCCGTGACCTTTTTTCCAATGAACTACGGTCCGTTATCGATCTGAATCAGGTGGGGGCATCAAAATCATGCTACTGATCTGCGATATAGACGGCCATTCTGAACTGTATAGCGCTCAGAGATTTGATTAACCGTCAACTTTCTTTTGGATTTGTTGGATGAGTCCCGTTATATTCATTCTTTGGGCCAAAGTAGGCGATAAAAGGTTTCTTCCAATCGTCGTCCTCCTCTTCATTGCCCCTAGTGTTAATCACGCATACAGAGTAGAGATTAATGATGGTGGTTGATATCTCTTCGATTTGGAGGTAACATGCTTCTGTACCCATAACCCGACTAAGTAAGCCAAAGTCTGCTCTCACCTTGTGGAAAATTGTTAAGAGTTGTTTTCGCAAATTTGCTCATCTGATCAGCAACGGGGGATGCATATTCGACCATCTTTCCATTTTTCTTGTATTGTTCGGAGTAAGGGTGGACGATTAACAAAGAATTTGCATAGACTGATAGCTCGGGAGCGCCGATCTCGAGCGCTAAATCGATCCCATAAATTAAAGCTTCGTATTCTGTAATATTGTTTGAAGCTTCAAAATCCAAGAGGATTGATTTCTCGATTCTGTCGTTTGATGGGTAATCATTAGCATTCTAATCCCCGACGCTATAGGTCCGGCTGAGCCATCTGTAAGAAGTCTCCATCATTTCTTTGTAATCCATTCAGCTCGCTCGTCAAATAGCTTTGTAGGTGGATCTTTTGTTTATCTCTTCTATGAGGTCAGGGTTGTGCTCCTCCCAATCTGAAATTTCATAGAAAATCTGCTAAAAAATCTACAATGGCTTGACCTTTTTCTAAATGACGTTATTCAAACTTAATATTATATTCGCCCAAACTGACAGACTATTATTGTACTTTTTATGATTTTCTTTAGACAAAACTTCCTAGAGTGGGTAGTTCATCATAACTTTGATGGAATGAGCTTGGATGTAGTGCTTTAGCTTCAGTAAAGTGTAAACGGGAGTTAGAAGGAGTCACTTGATCTTAGAATACCTAGTTTCTATTGGAGTGGGTGTTTTGCTGATAAAATAAAGTGGTATCTCGAACTTTCCCTCAAGTCGAATGAGGACCGAGCTGATAGAATTTTCTATAACTGTGAGGTAGATGATCAGTTCCTTATTATCTACTGGGGTGCTCATGATGGGAGACTTTCCCAAATAGGTTTTGAGTTCCTAAAAAGCTATTTTGTATTCTTCTGTCTGCTGTATCTCTTTGTTGGGCTGAACCTTTCCTCCTTTGGTATACCCTCAGAGTAGTAAGATTATCCAGCAACATCGATCTGAAGACTTATAGATGAATCGATTGATAGCAGTAATCTTACCCGCAAGGTTTTGAATATCTTTCTTTGTTTTTCAAAGAGGGCATGTTAAGGAGAGCTCAAATTTGATTTGGGTCGGCTTCAATCCCCTTCTTGCTGATGAGGTGGTAGAGGAATTTGCCTGAGTTTACACCAAATTAACATTTATCAGGGTTGAGCCATATCCTGCATGAGTGTAGAATATAGAAGATCGTGGCAAGATCAGTGATATGGTCCTTGGACTGCAAGTTTTTGTACAGAGATCATCGATGTAGACTTCTACAATTTTCCCCAAGTGTACTTTGAGCATTGCTGCCATTATCTTTAATAAGTCGCTCCTGTGTTCTTCAGTCCGAAAGGCATGACACGGTAATAGTAGAGTCCTCTTTCAGTGATGAAAGTGGCTTTTTCCTGATTATCATCTAAAAGTGGTATCTGATTGTATCCAGAAGCAGCATCCATCATAGATAAGAGCTCGTGTCCTGCTATTGAATCAAGAATTTGATGACTGATTGAAAGAGGAAAACTATCCATTAGAGTCTGTTTGTTTAAATCTATGAAATCCACACAAACTTGAACTTTCCTATTCTTCTTTGGATCTGTGACAATGTTAAAGATCCTATCTGTGTACTTAGCTTCACGAATAAATTTAACTAAGATCAACTTATCGATTTCATTGTTAACCTCATCTCTAAAATGAGGTGATAGTCTTCTCTATTTCTGTTTGACCGTTGTGACATTGTTGTTGATGCTCAATCTATGACATGCCTTGGCTGGGTCGACTCCTAGCATTTCTTTTAAAGTCTAAGTGAAGATGTCTCGGTTCACTTTTAAAAAGTAAACAAGGGCTTCTTTTTTGTGTTGGACAAGCTTGGCACCAATAATAGTACCCCTGCTAGGTCCATCAATATCTATGTACTCTGTAGGTTTTTCAGTTGAAGGCTGGTCATCGATGTGACCAGCTTTCAGTAATTGCTATGCAGCAAATATATCAGTTATATCGGGAATGGCACATAGGGTATTTTTGCAAGCTCGAGAGAAATTTTGATTGACTTTGATTTCATAGATGCCACCGTTATGCTTGAAGAGAAGTGCTTAATGATATGTGGAAGCGATTGCTTCCATGTTGGGGATCCAACAGTGACACATAATCCCTAAGTAAGGAGATTTGGCGTTGATGATGTAGAATACGATGTTGATTGTGGCAGGCCTAGCGGTGATGGGTAGGATGATTTTTCCTACTCGTTCTTCCTTAAAGCTACTGATATTGATGTCGCTTGGAACAACTTGATCAACAAATCCCATTTGTTCGATATACTTTGAAAGAGAATTTTAATACCGCTACAAGTATCAATCATCATAGTATGGTTTACGAATTTCTTCATCTTTAGCATAATAACCAAAGCGTCATGATGAGGTAACTTGACGTGACTGATATCGCAATCTTCAAATGAAATCCCAAGTCTCCGATTGCTTGATTCAGGAAAGAGCCTAGCTTCTTTACCTTGAGCGGTAAGATTGTAACATTATGATAATCTTCTTTATTTGAATCTGGAAGAGCTGTTAATTTGATAGATCTCGATCATGTTACTGTGGTACATATGGTATAAGTAATTTTCCTCAGCTTCATCTTCGACTTGAACTACTTCGACCTGCGTCTTGTGGCTACCATTCTTATATCCTTCCAGATCGACAATGTACTCGTGCATTCTTTTATCTTTGAAAATATATTCAACAACCTCTATAAAGCATAGCATTTTTCAGCTTCATGATGATGTACTTTATGATGCATGTTGTACGGTTTGCCTTCAATCGGTTCTATTGGCTGAGATACACGGTAGAATTTGTCGTTCGCCAGCATGAGAAAAATTGATGAGATCCAGACATTTATCTTGGGGAAGATCGGCTTGGGTAATAAATTTTCTTTCCAAGATTTGCCTATATGTGCCTTGAAACTCTTTTGATCACCCTGATCCTCCTTTGGTACATTGTTGCATTTTATGCTTTAACCTTTAGCGGTTAGGACGGATTTAGTAGATTTATGCCTTTCGGTTATCATCCTTTCGTGGTCGATATACCCATTGAACTTGTATGTCTTCCAAGGTGGTGGGTTCGTTTAAGAAGAGATGCTATTTTGCTTTGCAATCGAGTTATAGTACATTTGTAAATGCAGTAACTGCTATTTTTTGATTAAGATTGTCAACTTTCAATGCGAGCTCCAGAAAATTCTTTGCAAAGACCTCAAGATTCTCTCCTTGAGACTGTTTGAGACTAATAAGAGAATATAAATCTTTTTCCTTGTCTTTATTGTGAGCATATGTCTTGACAAAGATCTTTTGTAGTTGATCGAATGTAAGGATAAAATCTTCAGGTAGAGAATGGAACCACCGTAGCTGTTCTCCCTGTAGACTTGTGGTGAACAGATGGCATAGAATATGGTTGAGATTTGAATACAATCCCAGTGGATCATGGAATTGCCAAATGTGCTCCTTTGGATCAGTCTTGTATTTAGGTATCTTGAGACTATGGAAACCTGTTGGTACTTCCATATCAAATAACTCTTTGGCAATCCGACTACCTTACAATTTGGTGAAATCGTCCATATTACGTAGAGCTTGAGCTTCAATCAACTCCTTGATATGTTGATTTATGTGTTCTTGTGAGACGCACTGACGTGGTACCTGTGTGACTTGGTGAGCTGGTCTGGGATTATGAGTACCGGTGCCCTCGCTCAGGCGTTAACGTACTGGTATTCTGGGTTGAGGTCACTGCTCTAACTCTTGATGCTTAGAAGGCTGGGGACCTCTGCTGATATCGAACTGAACTTCTCTTCCCAAATGAATTGAAGCTTGTGGTTCATTCTGAAGATTTCTAGAAATAGCTTTGCTGGTTTCTCCGCGAGGTCCTAATATTTTTCTTGCAGAAACTTGGGAGTTCGTTTGCACTTGATCACGATCTCTGGTAAAGGGAGCTTGTTGAGTGTCTTACAAAGCTTGTTGTAAAGAGGTCTGCATAGTAGTCATCTGCTCTTCATGTATCTTGAATGACGTCGGACGAGCTTGACTCTCGCTTTCGAGCTTTTTGTCACGGAGCTCATGGTCAAGAGCTAATTAACGCTCGAGCTTATTACGCTTCTTTGTCTCGGCGAAGAGATTCGCCCTAAGTTCAGTGAGCTATTCTGGTTCAACTAAAAGATTGAGCTGGACGCCTGTTGTTGGTTGCTTAGAAGTGACCATGATTGGAAATGGATAATAGAGTAAATGTATGCCTTATGATTTCTTGGAAATGTCTTGTTTCCCACAGACGTCGCCAAATGTAATGGCTTAATTTTATAACTCGAGATAGCTCAAAATTAGATTTTACACCAAATATACCTGTGACAAGAATTAGTATAATTCAAGAAACAATACGGGTAATTTAGCGCGGAAACCTTTGAATAGGTAAAAGCCACGACCTCGAGTTGAAGATTTAGTAACTGTAACTTTTATTGCTTGCGGCTAATATCTTATTACAAGTGATCTCTTGAGTTAGAAATACTTGATCTTGAATGATAAAAATTCCTAGTTTTAGAATGTAGAATTCCTGGTCTCATCTCCTCTAAAACTCATCATTTATATAGACCTTACCTACAGTACGTTATCGTGTGGAAGTACATTCTCCAGAAAATGAGGTAAGTGGTTGTTGATTGTGTAACTGTTAGTTCATGGGAGACAAGTGTCCTGACTTGTTCATATTTTATGTAGTGCTCGAGTCACGTTCCTTATCAATTCATGTTCTAGGTGTCAATGCTGATTGTATATATCACGTGTATAATGCGTGAGTTAGGTATTGAGGTAGTTCAAGTTTGGACTAGGTCAAGGGATAGGTCCATTCACTCTCACTCTCAACCACTCTTAAACACAGAGATCAGAGCCTCTCTCATTTTCTTTCATAATATCTATCTCTTATCACACTCAAAAATCTGCATACATCTTGTAGAAGCTTAACTTCGCGGGAAAGGAAGTTGGCTCTTACACTACGAATATTATCTTCAACCAAAGGATTCAAGCATATAATCAGTAATAATGTGACTAATCTACTGGTAATATACTTGCGTGGAGGCCTAGAATGGGTCACTCCACGACCTCTGATGAGGATTTTTAAGAGTAGTGATATAAAGATCGAGTAGTCGAAGTTTCTAGTATAGGGTGATTACAGGGTATTCGAAGGTAAAGTTGAAGGTCTGTGGGGAGATTTTTTCTAACCCCTCCATAATTCCCCCTCCTTCCCATTTACAGAACATAGGAAGGGTTGAGTGACCATGGGGGTCAAATTACAAGAGTATCCTCCGGAACAACTGACTTGTACCCAGAGTCGGTTCTGATGCCGTAACTGTCGGGTCTGACACTGATGAGTAATAATCAGTAATAATGTGACTAATCTACTGGTAATATACTTGCGTGGAGGCCTAGAATGAGTTACTCCAAGACTTCTGATGATGATTTTTTAAGAGTACTGATATAAAGATCGAGTAGTCAAAGTTTCGAGTATAGGGTGATTATAGGGTATTCGAAGGTAAAGTTCAAGGTCTTTGGGGAGAGTTTTTCTAACCCCTCCATAATTCCCCCTCCCTCCTATTTATAGAACATAGGAAGGGCTGAGTCACCATGGGAGGTCAAATTACAGAGTATCCTTCGGGATAACTGACTTGTTCCCGGATCCGGTTCTGACGTCGTAACTATCGGGTTTGATACTGTAGCCATTATCCCCGATACTCTAGCTTATTGGTTTTGACACTGTGGTTGTTTGATCTGACATTATAGTTGTCAAGCGGCATACTCCGCCGTTTTGTCTGGTGAGCTGGCTATTTAACATGTTTTCCTTCGACCACGTGCGATCATGATCGAAGCCTGTTCACAGTTGAGTGTTCATATAGTCTCAGAAGGCTTGATTATAGGTTTATTAGGCTTCGGGTTATCAGGTATGCTTCGATGTAGCCTTTGAGTGTTCGAGTGCTTGACTGGATCTAGAAGGCTGCGAGTAGGCTACTACATTCGCCCCCCCTCAGCAGGGGCCTTGAAAATAGGTATAGAGGCATTTGCTGAGAAAAACTGTTGGGTGTTGGAAGTTGAAGGGCTGACTGTTGCATGTTGGAGTTCCGAGGGAGGTAATAAAGGAAGGTAATTATGAAGTAGTGGTGATTTCGGTGTAATAAATGAGGTTAATGGATGTATAAATATGGGTAATGAGAGGGTAACTCTGCATACTTCTTCTTCATCTTTTATAAAATTTACCATGGAGAATGCGCCTAACACCAGACATCAAAGGAGGATGGCAGAAAGGGACCGTCGGATAGAACGCAAGACGACCAAATGCAAATAAGGCTCTTTGGTGGCAGAGGGTTGGACTGGGTCATGCCAGACCTGGTCAACCTAGAACCTGGGGAACCGATCAGCGGCAATTGTATGCATACTTATGGGGGATGCTGCAGTGGACGTTTCCAACGGCTGAGGATCGTTATCTCTTCCTGCAGAGCTTGACCGTGTGAATAGTAGAACAGGAGGAGCAGGGCAGGTGGTCAAAAAGGAGCCAGGGTTGCGTAAGAGGAACTGCCCCGTTTATAAATAGGGGGTTCTTCGCAATGTGGTGGCAGGGTGGTGATGATGGGTATTTTATTGTATGGCTGTTTTCGAAGGTTTCTGTTTTGTTTTGTTGATGTTTATATATTTTTCTCTTCTTCCCTTCTCTCTTCTTGTTTTTTGTATGATCAGAGTAATGGAATGAAAAGGTAATTTAATGGAATTATGTGTTTTGTTTCTGATAAGTATGGTAGACGAATAGACTATAGGCGCAGGATCGAACATTCAACTTTGAACGAAGGGTAAATAGTAGAGACAGTCACCTACTAGGGAAACTTTACTTTGAACTGTAATGTGGTAATCAAAAACATTGGTTAATATTCGACCTTGAATGACTAAGAGGGCCCAAATTCATCAAAGTATCATGTAGAAAATGTTGTGACTGAGTATAAAGACGTGTCGATGATTCGATATTAGGGATGGGTTGAATGCATGATCTCAGAAATTGGTGTAGAGTGCGCATGGTAATAAAACGGTTAAGTCTGGGACGTTGAGAAGGTTTGACTATTGAGATTCTAATGAAAACAATTGAAGACTATGATAAATGCGGATTATGATTAAGGAGGCTTTAAATGCACATGCCTTCAAGTATAAGTAGGGGTTGTCAAGAAAGCTTCAAACATCTATACTATCTTCTTTGAATAAACTGTCTGCGTTGTCTTGTCCAAGTGGTCGAATTATGGATACCACTCCTAATACGAGATACCAAAAGAAGATGAAAGCCCGAGAACGTTGGATAGAGGAGAAGACATATGAGCTTATTGAAAAGTTCTTTGGGGACCATGAGATTGACTAGGTGATGCCTGACCTGGTAAAACTAGAGCCAGAAGAGCCAATCTATGGGATGCCGTATGCTCACTGGTGGAGGGTGTTGCTATGGATGAATCCATTGGTCAGTAACCGGTTCTTCTTTTTTCAAACTTTGACCGATGATTTGATAACTAAAGAAGACCTCGGTGTTGAAGAGGAGGCTGGGCTCTACAAGAGTTGCCCTGTCTACAAATAAGGGTATCTTAGTTATGGTAAAGGAAGCTTGTAACATTCTATTTTGCTGTTTGTTGTTGTTGTTGTTGTTTTTTTTTGAATTGGTGTAAGCATCGTTGATCGAATGAAATGGAATATATTAAAACAATTATTGAGGTATGATATGTAACTGTTTGTGTATAAGTAGGACAACCACAGTACACGATGGTAATTTAGGCGCGAAAACAGCTTGTCGAATGTCGATTATGTGGGAAATTGAATGACCGACAAATTTTGAAATTAAATATCGGGTATGTGTGAACGAATGTTCAAGATACAATATAGGCGATGATTCATAGATGGGAGGAAGGGATTTTGAAGGTCGATGGGCTTCGGCTACAAAACCTGATAGCCAAAATAGCTGGCATGTCAGAAGCGGTACTGTTCTTAGGGTAGAGTGCCCTATAGGTCATCATGATGTTTTCATGGATTACGGGAAAAAGGTTGACATGATGTATGGATTTGACTGGATGGCTTCAGACAGGATACCAAAAGGTTTGACTAGGTTAATAAAAAATTATTAAATGCCGGCGTGGGAGGTGCACGTGTGAGTTGTTGAAGGTAAAGGCGTCAAAGCACAACTCAGCCAAAAAGTAGGGGTAGTGGGGTAGTGGTAATGATAACAGTTTTGGAAATCGGGGTGGTTTACTTATATTTTGGGGAGGTATTTATAGAGGTAGAAATGAATTACTATTCCTAATTGCAAGGAAAAGAAAAAACAGAGAGTCAGAAAGAGAGCATACTCCATTGCTGAAGAAGTTCCTGTTGAAGAGGAGTGGAAGGACTGTTCTTTATTGTTGTCTGAATCAACAATATAGGTAATCGTATGACCTTCTTTGTAAATAGGTTAAATGTAGTTTGCCTTTGTAGTTTCATCTGTTGTAAATGCTCTGAGAGGTAGGTGTTGTTAGGGTTTTGTTGGGGAAGGCCTGGCCGAGGGAGAAGGTGGCCCAAGTGGTTGGAGGTTCGGCCCAGTAAGAAAGTAGGAATATTGGGGTGGTAACCAAACCTGTAATCGAATGTTCGACTATTATTGTTTGAGTTGGGGAGGGTAGATCGAAATAAGTTATTGACACGTAATAGTCAAATATATTATTCTAATTGCGTGTCTCTTCTTCTGTAGGATAAAATGCGTACTCGTCGATCTTCAAGATTGAGGTTGATAGATGAGGAGATCAAAGAAAATGAACCGAGTGTGTCTGGTCGTGCTCCAGCTGGTGAGAGCAGCGACGTAGAAGAGTTAGACATTGCAAAAGATACCCCATTAGCCGTGGTGGTTCCTAAAATTGGGGCTTCAAGTAAGATCCATCGAAAGGCCTGAGTGACCGAGGAGAAGGATGGGGAGATGGAAGGAGGAGAGAGAAGGGGACACAAAGGTAGTATCGAGCCTTCTGGGGATAAAAGAGAAGGGGGGAGAGCAGAATGGTAATAGTAAATATTCGACTGATTCGGGGGAAGCTGCGGGGTCTGTCTCAGCTAAAGAGAAGCTAAGACTGGATCGATTTGTGGCTAACCTGGAGTTGTTGATGGTAGGGGTGATATTATATGCAGTGGGTTCTGGGTATACCTTCAGGTCTAAACCCGAGAGGGTTTCATGGCATTCAGAGGCCAAATTTGGCTAGGGATACAACTTCGAAGGCTGGTGAAGGAGGTTTTGAACTTCTGGGAAGTTGCCCCGTGCCATATGAATGGGAACTTCTATGGAATGATGAAGGTGGTTGAGGCTATGAATGTAGAACTGAAAAGTGAGGGGAGGGGCTTGATCGAGTGGTGTAATATTTCGTCGTTCTACTCGAGGAAAGGGAACCAGAAGATGGACACGTACCACATCCACTGTCACGCAGATAAGCCCTGGATGTTTGATTTGTGCTCGACAGGCCGAGGGTGGGATAATAACTTGGTTGTGGTATGGGGAAATTATGAGAATACCGAAAGGGAGGACGTTTATAAGATACAATATAGGATTTATAATCTAAGTAAGCTGATAGTCAAAGATTTTTGTAATATTAATCAAATAGACAGATAAACATGTTTTTATTTTTCTGCAGTACCTGGTAACCAAACTTTGGCAAATCCGAGGAATTATATTGATGGGCTGATCAACTTGGACGAGGAGTGGGTAGACTGTGTGTTCAGGAAGTTAGTTATAAAAAAGAAGAGGCAGAAGAAGACAAATTTTCTACTTTGAAACGTTCCTGTTACTCTGAAGCCATCAAAGAAGAGGGGAGGCGAAGGTACTTTGAGAGGGGTCAAAGGAATGGAGAAAGTGAGATTGTCGAGGTAGGTGAATTATGTTCCAAAAGGGTAGCAGGCGCTAAAGCAGGCAGCGCCAGTGCCCGAAGTAGTTCGTGATGCGTCGAAACAGGCATTGATATAGGCTAACAAAAGGAAGGGCAAGGTCTTTCCCGAATCTCTGAAGGTTCAGTAGCTGAAGTTAATTCAGCATAAGAGGCGTAGGGAGCTGGGGGAGGATGATGCGGAGGATATGGACAAAGCACTAACATAAGCCAAACTAGAAGAACATGCTCGAGCCACGGCTGCTTCGATAGCAATGCTCTGCGGAAATGACCCAGAGGAGGCTGGGAGGCGGATGAATAAGACTTTACATCAGGAAACTATTTTTTGGGATTCTGAAATTCAATTATTTTGCTAAATTTTATCATTCTTCGAGTGGTGTTTATGGTTTGAATATTCTAGCAGTCACATGCTTGGTCTCAAGCTTTTATCAAGGCCCAAAATGAAACAACGAGGCAGCTAAAATAGGCAGTTGACAACCTGGAACTCGCTCAAGGGACTGAGGCATCGCTGGTGTCTGAGATTACAGTTTTAAAGCAAGAGCAGTTGACTATCAGATCTGGATGCGAGAGGCAACTCAAAACTCAACGCTACAACCATACGTAGGTGTTGGAGTTGAAGCTTGTTGAGAAGGATAAGGCGATTAAAGAACAGATGGAGACCTTCTAAGGGTAGTTTAATGATGAATGTGAGACTACTATCAGGCTAAAGATGTTTATATAATATTTGGGGTATGATCCCGAAACTTAGAAATGTTTTTCCACAACCAACGATCCTATCATCGAAGATGTTGTTTAGACTAAGGGGATAGAAGTAGATGTTGCTGGTATAGCTGTGGGAGGTGGCGTGGAGGCTCCTGTACTCGAAGAAGCTGCTGTTGGGACTGTAGCTGATGAAGTCATGAACGCTGCTGGGTCGAATCCTTTTGCTGAGGATATTAGAGGTGTTGGAGCTGAAGAGCCTCTAGGGGGAGATGGTGTGGCCACTCCTATATGAGATATTGTTATTATTATCTTGCTATAACAAAGACTCTTTTCTCTGAACTTGTTAAGGTTTGAAATACGTTGAATACTGGTTTGGATAATGTGTAACTGATTTGAACTTGAGTTGCCAACTTGTGATTGATTTAAATTGCTGATAAGTGCTGAACTAGATTTGAATTAGTTCGCTGATTTGTGTTAAACTTGATTCTCTGATATATGTTGTACTGAGACTTCTTGCATATAGTGGAGTTGCTGATAGTTCAATTTATTTATATCTGTGTATGTTGGAAGTATAGAATTCTCGTAGAATTATCGAACAATGAAGAGCTTCGAGGTGGTTTCCTGAGTAACAGTCGAGAGGTGGTCATGATACTTTAACGTGGTCACTCCCAATGCATTCTAGAGGGTCTGGTCTATCGACCATTCTTACCCCTTGAGTTTGCTCAAAGTTGGAGACTTAAAAATTTTTGAGGTCGCCACTAAGGATCAGCCTGGTCGAGGGGTTGACATGATACTTAGGTTATACTAAGAAATTTACTAGATTTCAAAGACCTGAGCCTAGTCGAAGTATAACGTGGTCACCCTCAATACATTCCTGAGGGTCCAGTCTGTTAGACCATTCATACCCCTCGAGTTTGCTCAAATTTGGAGACTTGAAAATTTACTGGAAGACATGATGCAAAGTTCAGGGAAAAGAAATGTATTTATTGATTATTCTGTATTTATATCAGGTGAACAAGGTGGAGGCCGTAGCCTTTTGTATGAGACTAGTTGCATTGTATTCCATGGATTAGGTAGAGGCTTTTCATCTTCTATCATCAGGTAATATGAAACCTTGTCGTCTTATCATACACGACGTAAGGTCCTTCCCAGGATTCGGCTAGTTTGCCAGGATATTGAGGCTTCAAAGATTGCGTGACACATCAAAGTATAAGATCTCCAATGTTGAAAATGTATGGTCGAACTCTCTTATTGTATGACTTTTGGAGGGAGAGATGATACCGGCCAAGGTTAGGGATGGCTCGGTCTCTGGTTTTGTCGATCCACAACATATTGCATCCGAATTCAAACTCATTATCTTCTTCTGGGAGTTGGGATCGCGTGTTGGCACTTTAAATTGAGTGGGTAGCACTGCTTTGGCACCATAGGCTAGAAGGAAAGGTGTGCAACCCGTCGCCTTTCATGGTGTTGTTCGATAGTCCTAGAGGACATGCTGTAGTTCTTGAGTCCATCGTCCTTTTTTCGCATTGACATGCTTCTTGAGACCGTCGACTATTGTTTTATTTATTGCTTCGACATGACCATTCCCTTGGGGGTAGTAAGGTGCTGAGGGGGAGAGGATGATATTGTACTACTTGAGGAAATTTTGGACTTTGATCCCAACAAATTGTGGACCATTGTCACATCGAATCATATGAGGGCAGCCAAAGTGTGCAATAATGTTCTCTCATAGAAATTTAGTAACTTTTTCTTCTCTGATTCGACATAAAGGTACGGTATCGACCCATTTATTAAAGTAATTTGTTGCCACAAAAACATTTTCGCGACTACCTGATGCTTTAGGAAAAGGACCTATAAGATCGATGACCCAACGCTTGAATGGCCAAGATACTTGACTAAAATAGAGGTCTTACGAAGGGCTATGGATATCGTGGGCGTGACGTTGGCATTTGTCACAGTGTTTGGCGTACTCCTCGGCTTGCTTCTTCATATTGAGCTAGAATAGTCCTTGGGAGATGGCTTGAAGGGCCATAGACCGACCAACAGTGTGAGTACCGCAGGTACCTTTGTGGAGTTTGACAAGAATTTTAGAGGCTTCATTTTGAGATATGCATCGGAGGAAGACGCCACTTGGGGAATTGCGATGTAATTCGCCTTTGAGAATGGTGTATCTTCGGCAGTTCTCTAATAATGACCGTTTAGCTTTGGGGTCATCTGGTAGGGTAAAACAGTTAAAGTAGGTGAGAAATAGTATTCTTTAGTCGTCTAGATCGAGACTCTCGCCCCCAGTATTAATGGTATTGACTTCCATCTGGTCGATACTTGGGCGTTCGAGTACTTCGATATGAAGTGTTCGAGATTCAGACTGGCCTAACATAGCTCATATGTAGGCGAGGGCATCTGCGTGTCTATTTTTGCCTCAGGGTTAGTGAGTAATGGAAGATTTTTTAAGAAAACGGTCCATGCGCTGGCGGACGAGAACAACATACTCAGCTATGCAACCGTTGGCTTTATTTTCACCGGTGTATTGTCTCTGGAAAAGTTAGGAATCTGTGAAAACTACCAGTTTAGGAACACCAAGATTGAGTCTGAGGTCGAGGCCATGGATCAAGGCTTCGTACTCAGCTTCGTTGTTGGAGCATTCAAAGTTTAACTTGACTGCCTTTTGAATTTGATCATTGGTGGGTGTAACAAGGACGATACCGATCCCCAAACCATTAGGTCCAGCGGATCCATCTATGAAGAGATGCCAGCCTGTGTTAGGGTTCCATGGGTCGGTTTATTCAGGCTGGTCTTCTGGTAGGTCGCCCTCGTGTTCCTCCCAGTTGATATCTTCGACCGGGAAGTTAGCAAGGAAATCAGTGACTGCTTGGCCCTTTTGGGATACCTGGTTATCAAATGTGATATCGTGTTCGGCAAGATAAACGAACCACTGTTGTACCTATCTAGATTTATCTTTCTTGCTGAGTACTTCTCGAAGGGGATCACTTGTGATAACACGTACATGGTGAGCTTGAGAATATGGTTTGAGTTTTTGAGAAGTGTAGACGAGGTTGAGAAGCAAACACTCAAGGTTTGTCTATCGAGTTTCTGTAAGTGTCAGAGTTTTATTGATAAAGTATACAAGTTTCTCGATGTTGGATTCGAGTCGAATGAGGACTAAACTGATAGAGTGTCGGTGACCGCGAGGTATAAAGAAAGAGTTTTGCCTTCGATAGGCATACTGATGATGGGTGGTCGACCGAGGTATGTTTTGAGTTTGAGAAAGGCCTGTTCATAATCGGGTGTCCAATTGATCTCAGGGTTGTTTTTCTTTTTGGCCTTGTGGACGCCTTGATCGTGTAAAAGAAAGAAGAGCCAAGCATAGCGGTCTGGGGATTTCAAAATAAAGCGTTTAAGGGCCGCTATCTTTCCCCACCTTTTGGACATCCTTTTGGTTCGGGGGAAAGGCATGTCGATAAGGGCTTGGATATGAGTAAGGTCGATCTCGATACCTCGTTTGCTAATGAGGTGGTCTAAGAATTTTCCATACGAACTACCAAACTGGCATTTGTCTGGGTTAAGTTTCATGTAGTCGATGTAAACTTCGACCGACTTGCCAAGCAGGGGTTTAAACATGGTTGTAACATGGCGTTGGTAAGTGGCACCCGTATTTTTAAGGCCGAAGGGCATGACGTTAAAATAGTAAAGGCCTTGTTCATTGATAAAAGAAGTTTTTAGTTGATCCTCGGGAAGAAGGGATACCTGATTGTAACCCGAAGCCGTGTCTATCATTGATTGTCGCTCATGTCCAGCAGTGGCATCCAGGAGGGCTGAAATGATTGGGAGGGAGAAGTTGTCCTTCGGTGTGCATTTGTTGATGTCTGTTAAGTCGACACAAATTTTGATCTTACCATTCTTTTTACGAATTACAACAATGTTAGATATCCAGTCAGCATACTTAACTTCTTTAATGAAACCCGCGGCTATGAGTTTGTCGACCTCAAGGTTATAGCTTCTCAAAGTCGAGGGGCCAATGTACGCTTCTTCTACTTTACTGCTGTAGTGTGAGGGATGAGGTCGAGGTGATGACATGCTAAACTGGGGTCGACACCGGGAATCTCTTGAAATGTCCATGCGAAGATGTCTTTATTGGCTCGTAGGAAATCGGTGAGTTCGAGGCGCTCGGCCTCATCTAGAAAAGTACCATAAATGTACCTCGACCAGGACCTCCGAGTTCAATATAGACAGTGGGTTCGATGGGTGAGATGGCGGGTGTCGAAGGTATAGAGATAGAGAGAGATAGTGATTGCTATGGTAGTTTGACGAGTTTTCGAGTCTGATCGATCTCTGGATGCTCACATGAACGGGCGAAGCGTTGGGAGCTTTTTAAGTTCCACGTACTACAGGGGATAGTGAAATGATGAGTCTGATGGTAGGTCAAACCTATGGCGCGCTTGGCATGGAGCCAGTCGCGCCTAAGGATACCGAGATATTCAGATTTCTTATCAATGATAAGAAAAATGGTTTGAAGTGTAACTGGGCCGGTAGTAACTGGAAGGCTAATTCAACCAACGGCGACTTTGGTAGCCCCGTTAAAACCTTTCAGTTCGACATTAGCGGCAGTGATGAGGTTTGTCTTGTTCATGGTTTGAACGGTTTGAAGGAAAAGTACATCAGCTGCACTTCCCATATCGATAAGCATGGTATGGAGAATGAGGTATTCAACCTTAATCATAATGACTAAAGGGTCAGAATGGGGAAAATGAACATGCAATGTGTCGCAGTCGATAAATGAGAAACCCTCGAGTTGGGGATATTGACTTGATTATGGCAGGAGGGCGGGTAGCTTCTCCTGGTAAGTGAGTTGACAACATTCTTCGACATGCTTACGCTTGCTTTTAGAACGACCGCTGTCGATATTATTTACCTCGATGAAATGAACCTGGTACATGCCTACCTCGATTGGGTCGGCAGCAGGGGTGGGTTGAGGTACAAACCTTCGAGGTAACTAGGGAGGTCGGCAACATACTGATGTAGATAACTCGCCTTGAGGATTATTTTAAAAGAGCGCTGTAGGGCAAAGCATTTGTTGGTGTGGTGGCTGGTACACTTATGGTTATGGCAGTAAGGTTCACTTTGCTTGACCTCGATGGGGAAAGGGGTACGCCATATGGGGTCCGCCTGAATTTGTGGTAGAAGGGTGCTGACAGGAGCAGTAAGCTTGGGTAAGACCGGCTTCAACCACTTTTTGCGAGATTCGGTATTGTAGTCAGTGTGGGGGCGTTTGCGGCTCTCAGTATCCCATGAGATGGGAGAAATTATGGGCGTAGGAGTATAAGGTTGGCCTTGTTGAGGTTTGTTCGGAGTGGGGTTTGAAGCTTGCCTCTGACGATTTGACTCGCGGAGGCGCTCGAGGTCAATGTATCTGTTAACTTTGGACAACATCTCCTCGAGGGTTCACGGTTTGTAGAACACTAGGTACTCTTTGACGTGGTTGATATCTGGCAAAGCATTGGAATAAGCGAGCACCGTGTTCGCATAGTCAAGGTTTTCAACCTTACGCGACTCATCGAGGAACTACTTTGTGAAGGCTTCGAGGGTTCACTAGGAGATTTGCGGAAGTTGAAGAGGGCATCGGCCCGGACCTCTCTATCTTTGTTGAAGGCAAATTGGGTGATGAAATGACTAGATAATTACTCGAAGCTTCGGATCGAGCCACTGTGAAGGTTATGATACCATCTAAGAGGGCTATCTGTGAGGCTGGTGGGAAATATTTGACATATTAGGTGGTCGGCCATCGAGTAAAGGCTTAAAGAATTTTGGAATTCTAGGATGTGGAAATGAGGGTCAGTGTTGCAATATTTGCTGATTTTGGGTGCGCGGAAATTTGAAGGCACCTCGATAGTGAGGAGTTTGGGGCAGAGGGGATTGTTTAACCGACTCCACGAGTTCGGTGTAGGGTTCGCACTAATTCGGATGGCAGGATGGGTTTTCTGGTCGAAGTCCTGTTATGTATGATAAATAGGATGAGGACGGGATCTTTGAGGTCGAAGGGGAAGAGACCAAATATTGGGCATATGCTCAATGTTGTGCTTCCCGAGTCGTTCTCAAGCAGGGCAGTGTCGAGGTTGCCTGGTAGTTCGAAGGGTAAAATTGGACGAATCCTCTGTGGGGTGTATGCCAATGTGGATTGAACCGGTAGGGAGGATGGTGGGGGATCACCCTCAGCTCCAAGATGGACTGGAGGTACGTCAGGATGTGGTTGGGGCCCCAATCGGGCGCGGGTAGAGGCGCGCGACAGGGCGGGTGCTTAAGACGGTAGAAGGGCATCTTGAAGCTGAGATCGTTGCAGCTCGTTAAGGGCACGATACCGTCTGCCTACGCCATCCAAGCGGCATTTCCATTCGGCTTCAAACTCTTGACGGTGTTCTTCGCGCTCCCAATGTAATTGTGTTCGATGTCACTCCTCAGCTTGAGTGAATTGCTAAGTAAGCAGGACGAGCTGGGCGGCCACTCTGTCAGCGGAGTTGCCGACATGGGTGGAAGTAGAGTGGAGGGTGGGGGCTATTGGAAGTGGTTAGTAGGATTAAGAAAAGAAAAGTACAAAGTAGGGGAAACTGGTAGGGTGGGAAAGCACGGACGGCGCCAAATGTAGGGGCCTAACTTCACGGGAAAGGAAGTTGGCTCTTACACTACGAATATTATCTTCAACCAAAGGATTCAAGCATATAATCAGTAATAATGTGACTAATCTACTGGTAATATACTTGCGTGGAGGCCTAGAATGGGTCACTCCACGACCTCTGATGAGGATTTTTAAGAGTAGTGATATAAAGATCGAGTAGTCGAAGTTTCTAGTATAGGGTGATTACAGGGTATTCGAAGGTAAAGTTGAAGGTCTGTGGGGAGATTTTTTCTAACCCCTCCATAATTCCCCCTCCTTCCCATTTACAGAACATAGGAAGGGTTGAGTGACCATGGGGGTCAAATTACAAGAGTATCCTCCGGAACAACTGACTTGTACCCAGAGTCGGTTCTGATGCCGTAACTGTCGGGTCTGACACTGTAGCCATTGTCCCCGACGCTGCAACTTGTTGGTTCTGATACTGTAGTTTTGGATCTGAGACTGTAGTTGTCGAGCGGCGTGCTCCGCCGTTCTGTCTGACATATTTTCTTTCGACCACGTGCGATCATGATCAAAGCCTGTTCACAGTCGAGTGTTCGTATAGTCTCAGGGGCTTGATTATGGGTTTATTAGGCTTCGGGTCATCAGGTAGGCTTCGATGTAGCCTTCGAGTGTTCGAGTGTTCGATTAGAGCTAGAAGGCTGCGAGTAGGCAATTACACATATCTCTCATAAATGGAATTAGATTTGCTATGATTTTAGCGATTCAGAGATTTTTGATTGGATGTTTACATTTTCACATCAACAGTAATTGGTTTAGATTTTAGATATTTCATCTCTTCTCTCTTTATCTAACTAATTCCTTCTATTTATTTAAGAAAATATAGCCACAAATGTTAAAATACTACACGATCGCTTTGGAATTTTAATTTGTCACCATATCTTTGGATTTTTCTCTCTCCGGCAGAAATGTGGTCGGGTTTGTTGATCCAGAAGGATCTGAAGATCGAACCCCTTTAAAAGTTCGTGGAAGTTTATCGTGTCGGGTAAAGGAGGAATCCTAATTGAAGTTGGGTGATAAGCTTATGATCCGAATTTCCATCCTAACCTTGTTGAAAATAGACCAGTAAGATCCGGATACAATCCGGATGGCCTTTTGATCTGGATTTGCATCTAGATGGAAATACTTAGAGGTCGTTTCGACTATTGGTTTTGCTTCTTTATCTGTGTTGATGTAATAAGTCTTCCAAGTATAAAAATGAGACTTAAAGTATTTCTTAGAAAGCTTATTGGTAAGATCCAAGTTTTGTAAGAGAGGCTTAGGGTTTGTAGAGGAATTCAATTTAAATCAAATCATTGAGCAATTGAAGCTCTAAAAGAGAAATTCTCCTGCCAATTGTTTCTTCTTCACATTAATTATTCAATTTAGGTTAATCTCAATTCGATTGTGGATTATTTGTGGTTGTGTTTTCCTCCTCCATGTAGCCGAGACTACAAACTGAACGGTGATGGGGGTTTGTGGTTGAAGTTTTGTTGTTGTTAGTTTAGTAATTTATGGTAACAATTGTGGTTACCGCTGTCATTAGTAAAACTGGCGAATATAGAGAGGGAACAACATCTCTATCTCTCTAATAAGAGCCAATACCTCTTTTTGAGAATACTATTTTAACCCAACTTATCTTGATCTTTCACCCTCCAAGGGATATTTTGAGAAGTATGGGCAATGCAACAACCAACCAGGCTTTCAAAAATATTAGATCTCACATTAGGGTAACTCTTTGTATTGGGGACGACCTACGAGTACTTCAAGCTGTCAACGGGCAAAAGCAATGGTATTGGTTATTACAAGGATTTAAGCTATTAGCTTATGACTCTTACTTTATTTTGTCCGATCATTTCATACTAATAAATTCGTTTGATTCATGAGAAGGGTACACAAAATAAAATTATGTACAAGTTTTGATAATAAAAAAAAAATTGTTTTCATTACCGAATTTTTGTACGAAAATACTCCAACCCAGAACATAATAACATGGCATTTACGAGGAAGAAAATTTATGGGATTAAGTTTAGCATCCTATCCTTATTTTCCGCTATAACGTGACATATATTGTTGTCAAAAAAGAATTTAGAGTGTAAAATTATAGATAGTGCCTTGACTTTATGTTAAAAATTACTATCATCCGTGACTTGGTCACGTCACGGTGAATGCCATTCAATTGATATGATGTGGTTCACACAATTTTATAATAAATATAGCGTCGTCGAAGGCGCGTCGAGGTATTCACCGTGACGAGCCACGGATAGTACTAGTATAAAACCCTAAACATAATTCTAAAGTCCGACCACTGCACCTACTACTGTAATATGGTTCTCCCGGGTCGAGAACCTCACGTGCCATTAACGGAACAAAAATTGTAATAGAGATGCCCCTATCCATTAAAGAATCCAATATGAAAGGGTTTTCTTAAACAATGTCAAATCCATATTAGAGATAGAGAGAAGGGACAAATCCCAGAAGAGATACCTCCCACCGACTTCATCATCAAACTTGGTGATTTTTCTATAAAGTGAAGTAACAATTACTAAATAGTTACGTACATTGGATCCAATCTATCAGTAAGGGCCCTACATATACATATGAGTGAAGTCTCTCAGTGCATATGCGTGTAAGGTCGTTTGAAAACCGACTAAAATGATTTAATAGTAACCAAACTTGAATTTACATAGCAGTCAAGAGTTGAGGTGGGTTTTCCTTGCATGAGAGAGTATTCCACGCACTGCGGATCATTGAAACTGCGACGTAGCTTAATCTAAAGCGTTCATTTTACCGCGTTCTGAATTGCGTGATATGACTTTTTAACGAACCCATCGGACAGGTCCCTAAACCGACCCTTAGAGTGAATTTGTTTCAAGAAATGTGTGCTACCTAAGCGAACTGACCTCCCAGCTGTGAGTTGGTTTTGAGAAAAAGAGGTGTTACCCTACTGCTGCATATGCTCTCTCTGTCTAACGGTTATAACTCCCAGTCTCCTTCATCCTTTCTTTTTTGATAAATACACAATCTCATAGGTTAACTCACAGCAACTGCCACAAATCACTCAATTTTTGTCTTCTAACATTCATTTCCCAATCTCCTCTGACTCTCACTGTGAATCTGTAATCTAAATATTATAGAGAGCCTTCTCATGATCTGCATGTGAGACTCATGACTTTAAGTGTACCTTGGAAACACACCCTAGAGATCCTTTGATACAAAGGAGAAGAATATTGTAAAACCAAAGTTACTACCAAACCCACAAAATTTATCTACTACCAAACCCCACAAAATTTATCTTCTTTTTTCTCCTCAATCTAGGATAAAGTATCAGTCTCTAAGAGCCTTGCAACACAATTCATTCCTCACTCATTAGTCATTACCTCTTAAGGAATCCAACAAAAAGCTAAGCTTCTGTTGTAATTTACAAGTTAGCTCTCCTTTAGTACATAAAAAGGAGAAGAGAAATGCAAGTTGGTGGGAGAAAGAGATCTTCTTCAGCTAAGAATGCAGATACAGGTGTACTTGTAGGCTCTGTTTGGGAGAGTAGAATGAAGATGGAACAAGGGAAAGGTGAAGTCTTGGAGAATTCTGAAGTTGGCCATGTTTACAAGAGAAGATTTGGAAGAAATCAGAGTGTGGGTGTTACTGAAAAGAAAAAACATTTAGATCAGACCCTGTTGTGGTCATTGAGAGGAGCTCAATTCAGTTGAGGAAATCAAAATTTGATTCACAAAGATGTTCTGATCAAATTAAGGAGATTAGTATCACTAGCGACGAAACTGCGAGGAAAACTAAATCTGATTTGCATAGGTCTACTGATGAACAGACTTGCAAGGACATTAGTGTACATGCTGTTGGAGTTGAGAGGACCCCAATTCAGATAAGGAAGACTAGATCTAGTCCTTCAAGTAGCTCGAGGAATTCTTGCAATGTGGGTCAGATTAAATCTCAAGTACTTATGATTGGTAATGGTGGTGATGAGGGAGAAGAAGAACATCATGATGATGAGGAAGATATAGTGATGGAGATAGATATGAAGAGTTTTGATGTCAAAGTTGTGAATGAAGAGAAGAAAGTTGAGAAAATCATTCAAACTCCATTACCAATATCTTCAAATGTGTGTAAACAACTAATTCAAGTGGCAGGTGAACTTAAGAGAGCACCACCACCTCCAAGTGAGTAATATTGTCTCTCTCTTTTTTTTTTGCTTCTTTTACCTGAATTTTATATAATTTTTCTCTAATTTTGTTGCAGTTTCAGAAGAATATGGGAAGTGTTTCTCACAACCCCAGAACAAGTTACAAATATTGGTGAGTTTTCATAATTGGTTTTGTTTCATTTACATAATATCTCCATTTGGTAAAGCTTTCCAAGTCTTCTCTTCTTCTCACTTTGTATTTGTTTGCACTTCTTTAGTGGACATAATTATGTGGCGAGATGTATCGAGATCAGCATTTGTGTTTGGATTTGGAACATTTATTCTCCTCTCATCTTCTTTCACTAAAGATCTCAACTTCGGGTAAATATATTTGCACAATTTTTTCACTAATAGTCTTTTTCTCCAAATAAACCATATTACAGAATTTTGATTATGTAATAATCTTTGATTTTTTTGGTTACTTTTGCAGCTTAGTTTCTGTAATTTCTTATATGGGTCTTCTCTATCTTGCTGCAATCTTCATCTATAGATCACTTGTATGCAGGTAAATACACATAAACAATTATCTCAAAAGTAATAAATAAATAACCGATTTTGATCACTATATCTTGCTCTTTATGCCTTTGTTTTGTACATGCATTAGGGAAGTTATATATACTGAGGATTCAAATGAGGCATATATGGTGGGAAAAGAAGAAGCAATTTGGTTACTAGAGTTGATTCTTCCTTACTTGAATGAGTTCCTTTTGAAGCTAAGAGCTCTCTTTTCTGGAGATCCTGTAACTACCATGAAGGTAAAAACTGTATTATTATAGTTTTCACCATGTTTAATATTTGGAGTAAAACTACTAAAATCAGTGAATATGTGAGAATGGCAGTTAGCAATACTACTATTCGTTTTGGCTCGTTGTGGGAGCTCCATTACTATCTGGAAGATGGCCAAATTAGGTAAGCAAAGATGGATTCATAAAGCCAAACACATATTTTATGTTCATGCAGATCTACATGTGCATCTTTTTTAAAATCTATAATAATTCAGTAAATAAAGAACACGTCGTTCATTGAAAGGTTGTTGGCCTCGTGCACCTCTACACGAGGCCCCATGTGGTCCATTGTCGTCAATAATTTGTTTCAATAAGCCATTTTTATCCTTGGGGTAATTTAAGACGAAGAGTGGGGCCTCATTGAGCCCATTCTTAAGCTTATTGTAGTTTCAGGTTGAGCTTGAGATTATCAAAAGTAGCCTTAGGGTGTTTCTTCAGGTTTCCAAGATTAATCAACACATTATCCCCCATTAAATTTTCTAAAATGTACCCGTACTCACTTTAACAGGTTTTTTCGGAGTTTTTACCATCCCAAAAATATGTGCATCGTATTCGCCTCAATTAACCGGATACAGTAAGTTTTGGATTAGACGGTTTAGGGATGCTTGGGATTCTTGTGCTCATAAGAAATCTGTAGCTGCTGCCATTTTTACACTCGTGTGGAATTTATCTTCTATTGTCGCCCGCATATGGGCAGGTACGCCTTTTATTTGTATCATAAATCTCGCAAACCAGAATTCAAGTACACCTAATGAGTTATATGACCTTAAGATGTTTATTTTTTTATGTTGTTTTTGCAGTATTCATGTTGTTTGTTGCATTTCGATATTATCAACAGACATTGTTATCAAAGGAGGAGGATTGGAGAGAAGAAGAAGATGAAGAAGTGACGAAGAAGTATCTTCTTGGATTAGTAAAGATTCTAGTCATAGAAGGGAACATAGATTGGGCAGTACTACTTCTACTCTTCTGAAAGAAAAAATGATGATTATGAGTGAGTGAGTGAGTGTGGTACAAGTTCACTTTCTTTCGATGCCCCCACTCATGCATTACTGCAACATATCTAGTACAAAAGTGTCGGTGCCTGTGTGGATGTTTCTTCTTCCTTCTTCTGTGTACATAATGTTTCTTCTGAAATGTTAACATTGGATCACACACATATATTTCTCTTCCCTTACACTTTAACTGTCAACTGGTTCATGTACGATCCATTGATATGTAGTTTGCAACTTGAAATTTGTTTGATGATGGTCCATCAACAATAATCTGAAAACAAAATAAACCAATATATACCGCAAAACGGTGGGGACCGACGCTTATATACTCTTAAACTTAAACATGAGTAGAGGCTAATATACCGAAACACCCTCTATTTTTCATTTGCAAATGTTGTAAAGAGTTGTTCTTGGTAAATGACCCTTATGATGTTATTGCTGAGCCACACAGCGGAAACTAAATACCAGCGATGAACAAACTAAACAAGTAAACACAATCAAACGAAAACACACAATTTATCGTGGTTCGGCAAATTGCCTACGTCCATACCAATTAAGAGAAATTTTTATTCGATGATTCGAGGTTATATTCACTCACCAACCAATTGAGGTCTCTCTAAGTTTACTCACCTACATCATTAAAACTCATGAAAAATCTAACAATAGATAAAGAGGAAGAGTTCCAAAAATTAGATACCCGTATCACGAGGCAAAACCAATGGTCTAAACGACATCTCAAAACAAACCTCTGCATCACCGTTCGAACGATAATAAGGCCCGTTAGAATGGATCCAAACAGGTTGTAACTGGATCAAATTTTAGGCAAAAAATTGATCTTTGTTCGAACGGTATAAGGCCCGTTCGAACGACTATGCACTTCTAAGTATTCATTTGAATCAAATTTTAGGCAAAAAATTGATCGTCGTTCAAATAGCTATGAAGCTCGTTCGAACGACTATGCACCTCCAATATTCCTCCTTTATACCCGACAATTCTCCACCTCGTTGAAGATTTCTTCAAATTTGAGCCGAACTTTGCCAGCAAACAAATCAAACCCTCTCTCTCAAATGCCCCCAAGGACCCAAAAAATCGAACTGATCAATCAAATCCTGCTTACAAAATTCCAAACCAATATCTACAGTACCTTTGATATACCATAGAATCTATTTCACAGCTTGCCAATGATCTTTTCCTGGATTGTGCATATAT
The DNA here is from genome assembly GCA_014058105.1 of Kingdonia uniflora. Classification (NCBI taxonomy): domain Eukaryota; kingdom Viridiplantae; phylum Streptophyta; class Magnoliopsida; order Ranunculales; family Circaeasteraceae; genus Kingdonia; species Kingdonia uniflora. The sequence continues at coordinate 558,025 of JACGCM010001174.1, forward strand.
CTGCTAACCATACTAACTGCCTATGAAATATCTGGTCGTGTACATACCATTGCATACTTCAAGCTACCAACTGCGCTAGCATAAAGAACTTGACTCATATAATCACGTTCCTTATCGGTTTTTGGAGACAAAGTAGCTTTAAGCTTAAAATAAGGGACAAGAGGCGTACTTACAGGTTTTGTGTTCCCATCAATACTAAATTTTTGAAGTATCTTCCTCATGTAGTTCGTTTGAGAAAGACTCAGTGTTCCCTTCTCTCTATCTCTATGAATCTCCATACCAAGAATCTTCTTCACCTCATCCAGATCCTTTATTTCAAATTCTTCACCTAATTATTTCTTTAACTTGTCAATCTCGCTTTAATGATTACACGCTATAAGCATATCATCCACATACAAAAGCAAGTAAATAAAGGCCCCGTCACATAACTTGTGTAAGTAGACACAGTGGTCATAATAACTCTGTTTGTACTTTTGCCCAATTATAACTGATCAAGCCGTGTACACCATTGTCTTGGATACTATTCCAAAGCGTACAACGATCTCTTCCGTTTACACACATAATCTCCATTTCCATCAACTTTAAACCCACTCGACCGAGTCATATAGATCCATTTTTTCAAATTCCCATATAAGAAATGTCGTCTTTATATTGAGTTGTAGTAACTTCAAATCAAATTGTGCTACCAAGGCCAAAAAGATATGAATGGAGGAGTGTTTCACTATTGGAGAAAAAACTTCACTATAATCAATCCCCTCCCGTTGAGCATAACCTTTGGCTACGAGTCTTGCCTTGAAGTGTATATCATTATTTTGGGATCATTGTTTCTTTGTGTATACCCACTTACAACCAATCGCCTTCTTCCCTTAGGGAACTTCAAAAGTTCCTAAGTTTTGTTCTTAAGAAGAGAATGCATCTCTTCCTTCATCGGTCCCTCCCATATGTTAGCTTCGGAACCGTAAATAGCTTCTTTATAAGTGGAAGAAACATCTTATTCAACGACCGGTAGTACATAGTCTGCCATTACCTTTGCCTTTAGAAGTACCATGTCTTTTGTAAGCAATTCTGGCTTACTTGCATTCCATGGTGGTTCCCCACAACCGAAGTCTTCTCATTTGTGAAACATCCATTTTAGAGTTTGTTTTATTTAGTGTCAAGAGTAGGTGTCAGCATTAACTCATGGTTTTTCAGCGTCAATGAGTGCACATGGAGAAACTACAGTTGGACTGGCACTAAATAGGTAAGTGGGTTTTTAACTCCTTGTTCTAAAATATTAAGCCCTATATTTTTTACAGAGTATGGAAAAGGTAATAAGTATATCTTGTTAAAATAATAGAACTTCTATTTGAATAGATTCCTTTTCTATTCGAATAGACTTTATTGTATTCGAATAAATATCTCAGGTTATTTTTATTCGAATAATATTTCTTTTTATTCGAATAGATTGACTCAGCCTAATTTTTATTCGAATACATTTATTTTTATTCGAACAGATAATATGATTTATGTTTTCCTATAAAAGACAACTTTCCATTTTTCAGAACTCACTTCTTGAAAAACCTATTTTTCTAGGGCTTATTTTTTAGAGTGGGGGAAGATCTTTCTTGAGAGATTCAAGAGAAAACTAAAATACTCAAATCTTGAATCAGTCCCATTGATCAAGAACCCTCTGATTTGACCAGAGGAACTTGAGCATTCAGAAAGGATTGCTTCGCAAAATATTGAAGCAAGGCGTTTGTGAGACCGTCTAATTGATTGCAAGAAGTTAATTAGAAGAGAGGTAACCACAGGTGCCACTTATCGAGTCTGTAAGTGATTAATTCTTGTAGTTCTTCTTTAATAGTAGATATTTTAGTGTCGGGTGTTCGAACATTGACCTGTGGGTTTTTCTTCAATAAAGATTTCTCACATGGTTAAAAATCTTTTGGCCTTGTCTTTAATTTCTAATTGCTTGTAGCCATTAGATTATTCCACGATTTGAATAGGTTAAGGTTTAGACCATTAATTCAAAGGAATTCAGCTATCGATTTTGACCTAATTTTACTTCGAAATCGACTATTCCAAGCATCAAGGAATTTAATAATTGGCTTAAGTGGTCACGCTTCGAGGAATTAACACCTGAGCCATAGGATCCTTACTCGAATGCTTAAGATTAATGGCTTCTTGAATTTGAAGGTCCCATAAATTACCCCGCCCCTCTTTGATGGGAAGCACTTCAGTATTAGAAAGTCTGATGATGCATTCCTTACAATTACTCTGAGAAGATTTCTGGATATGCTACAAAGAATGATGGATACACCCTACCATGACGGGGGTGATGACTTTTGCAGAGGTCCTTAAGCCTAGGAATAATGGTCTACGGATGAAAAAGAAGCTGCTTGTAAGGGCCAAATTCCGTAAGCTCGAAATGGCTTGGAATTTACATCACACAAATAAACCTATAATAATATTCTCTTGGACACTAAGAAATGAAACAGGCATTTTTTGCGTGGAAAAACCTCTAAATAGGTAAAAAAGCCACGACCTCGTTGGAGGATTTGTTGTTGAAAGTATCTTTATGTTGGAGGTGGCTATCTTATTACAATGATTCTAAAACAAAAAATGCCCGG